>VZQC01003255.1:7517502-7589060 GCA_009823505.1 Rhizomys pruinosus | reverse complement strand
AAAGACAACATCTTAAGCAAGTGGTGTTGACAAAACTGGATCACCACTTGTAGAAGAATGAAATTTAACCCCTACCTCTCGCCCTGTAAAAAGTCAACTCCAGATGGATCAAAGACCTCAATGTGAAACCCCAAACTCTGAAGGCGATAGAAGAAAAAGTTGGCAGCAGACTACAAGACATAGGCGTAGGAAAAGACTTCCTAAATCAGACAGCAGCTGTGCAAGAATTAAGGTTGACAATTGACAAATGGGACCTCATTAAATTCAAAAGCTTCTGAACATCAAAAGAAACAATCAAGGAAGTGAAGAGAAATCCCACAGAGTGGGAGGAAACCTTCACCACAGAAACATCTGACAAAGCATTGATTTCCAGAATATATAAACTACTCAAAAAACAAAGAAGAAAACAAATGACCCACTCAGTAGATGGAGCAAAGAGCTGAACAGAAACTTCACTAGTGAGGAATTAGAGATGGCTGAGAAACACCTTAAGAAGTGTTCATCATTAATCATTAAAGAAATGTAAATCAAAACCACTCTAAGATATCATCTTACTCCAATAAGACTGGCTAGGATCAAGAAAATAAATGATACCAAGTCCTGGAGAGGTTGTGGGGAAAGGGGAACATTCATCCACTGCTGGTGGGAATGTAAACTGGTGCAGCCACTATGGAAACCAGTGTGGAGAACCCTTGGAAGACTTGGAATGAACTTGCCACCTGACCCAGCCATACCACTCCTGGGTATGTACCCACAAGACTCATCCTACTGCAGAGATACATGCACATCCATGTTTATTGCAGCTCTCTTCACAATAGCAAGGAGCTGGAATCAACCCAAGTGCCCCTCAAACTGACGAGTGGATAGAGAAAACATGGTACATCTACGTAATGGAGTTCTATGCAGCAGTAAAGAAAGATGACATCATGAACTTTGCAGGTAAATGGATGGAACTAGAAGATATTATGTTAAGTGAAGTAACAGAGTTCCAGAAATACAAACAACAAATGGTATCCCTCATCTGTGGATGCTAGCGCCAACTACCTAGTAGTAAGTATTTCTTGTGCAGGGCTCCTTGAGCTTTGCTCCAAGTAGTTGAGAGTGGCCCATATTGGAAAGAACAACAACGATGATGACAACAACAACAACAACAACAACAGAAAAGACTGTGTCAAAGAACTGACTGAAATGATGAACTTCTGCTCAAAACAGTCAACTTCTATATCGAGAATTTTGAGAAAGACTGAGAAAAAGATGAAAAACATGTTTGGCAGAATGCCTGAGCTTTGGTGGGGTGGGGAGCTAGGGAGGGGGACATGGGTCTAGATTTGATTTGTAACATAATCTTGTACAATATATATATACATATATATATATATAGTTATATATATATTGTTATATATATTGTTATATGTATTGTTATATATATATATATATATAATAAAAAGAATAAAAAGAATGACTTTGGCTATGAGTTGGTCACAAATAGCCTTAATTAGGTTGAATTTTGTTCCCTCTAGTTCAGTTTCTTCTGGGTCTTTTATCATAAAATCATGTTGGACTTTGTCCAAAGGCTTTTTTACCTATTAACATAATCATGTGATTTCAAATCCATTTATATGATACATAACACATACTGACTTTTCTATGTTGAACAATCCCTGAATCTCTGGAATAAATCCAGCTTGATCATGGCGGGTGATTTTCTTGATAAATGTTTCTATACAATTTGAAAGCATTTAATTGAGAATTTTGGCCTCTGTGTTCATTAAGCATAATGCTTTAGTTTCCATTTTCTTTTGCCTTTACCTGATTTTGGTATTAGAGTAATACAGGCTTCAGAGAAGGAAATTTGGGTGATTTCCCCTTGTTTGTATCATTTTGAATTTTTTTCATTTTATTTTTATTTTATGTTTATGAATGTATTGCCTGTAGGGAAGAGTAGTCAGTGCTCTTAACCACTGACTCCAGGCCCCATTTTGAAATTTTAAGCAGTATTGGTTGTAGACATTCTTTGAAGTTCTGGTAAAATTCTGCTATGAATCCATCTGGATCTGGGTTTTATTAGTCAGGAATCTTTGTATTACCGTTTTGATATCCTCAGACTTACATTGTTGCACTCTTCTTAGTTTAATTTTATGGTTAAATTGAATTAGAAATTCATAAATTTCACATAGGTTTTGTAATTTAATAAACTATGAGTTTTTTAAAAGTACATTTCCTTATAACATGATCTGGATTTCTTTGGCATCTGTCGTAATGTGTTACTTTGCATCACTAATTTTGTTGATCTAGAATTCCTCAATTTTTTTTCTTTTGGTTAGCTGAACTAAACATTTGTCTATCTTTTTATCTTTTGAAAGAAACAGCTTATAGATTCAGGAATTCTTTTTTGTTTTCATTGCTTCTATTCTGTTCATTTCTGCTCAGATTTTTGTTGTTTCTTCTTTTCCACTGGGTTTGCTTTGTTCTTGTTTTCTTTTCTATTCTTTTCTTTTTTTGTCTTTTTAAGACAAAGTTTACCTGTAGCCCCAGCTGGAACTCACTTTGTACACCAGGCTGGCCTTGAACTCACAGTGATCGGCCTCTGCCTCCCAAGTGCTGGGATTAAAGGTGTGTGCCACCACACCCTCTTGTTCTTGTTTTCTAGATAATTGATTTGTATTATAAAGTTACTTATTTGTCCTCTTTATAATTTTTGGCTTTGTTTCTACTTTTATTTTAATTTAACATATTTTTTTATTCTACGTGTGTGAGTGTATTAACTGCATGCACATAATGCACCTGTGTTGTACACTGCTCACGAATGTCAAAAGAGGGTTTCAGAATCCCTGGAACTAGAGCTACAGACAGTTGTTACCTACCATGTGGGTGCTGGGATATGTACCTGGTCCCCTGCAAGAACAGCCAGTGCTCTTAGCTCATTTCTCCAGCCCTGTATTTCTGATTTTTAAAATGTAGACACTTAGAGCTATAAACTTCCCTTTAGATTGCTTTTAATATGTCCCAAATGTTTTGCTGTGTTGTGCAGTGTTTTCATTTTTATTTTGTTCCCAGAATATTTCGTTGCTTTCTTGATTTCTTCTTTGACCCAGTCATCATTCAAAAGTGTTTTACTTAATGTTTATGAGTTTGTGTAGTTACCAGAGCTTCTTTAGTTGTTGAATTTAAGCTTTATTGTGCTGTAATCCGATAGAATCCATTGAACTGCTTCAATTTTGTGAGGTTTGTTTTGTGCCCTAGCATGTGATCTATTTTATAGAAAGTTCCATGGGCTGATGAGTAGAATATGTCTTCTTTGGTGCTTGGGTAGAATATAGATATCTGACATATATATATATATATATATATATATATATATATATATGACGTATAATATCATTTAATTGAGATTATTCTCTGTTTATTCCTTGTTCAGATGACTTTCTATTGGAGAATGTAAGATATTGAATTCACCTACTGTTATTGAGTTGGGGAGAATGTGTGTATTAAATTGCAATAGCACTGTTTTTATTATATTAGTTGAACTAGAGTCTGGTACATATATGTTCATGATTGTAATATCTTCTTGGTTGATTGTTCCCTCGATATAATTAATTTCAGTTCAAAGTCTATTCTGTCTGATAATAGGATATCAATGCTTTTTATGGGATTTTCTTGGACTAGTTTTTCCACCCTTTCACTCTAAGGTGGTGCCTGTACATGAATGTAAGATGAGCTTCTTGTAGAAAACAAAAAAATGAATTTTTATTCTTAATCCATTCAACTACATTTGTCTTCTGATTGGAGAACTGAAGCAATTGAGGTTTATGTTTATTACTGAAAGATTTGTATTGGGTTACTGTCATTCTATTTCCTGTTTGTGTTATTAGTCCTATTTTGTTATTCTATAATTTGACTTCATTTACTTTTTCATAGGCTCTGTGTATGTATTTTTCTTTCTTAAGTCTTTTATATTTCTTTGAGTATTCTCTGTAAGGCTGGATTGATGGACACAAATTCTTTTAACCTATTTATAACATGGAAGATAATTTTTCTTTCTCCTTTAATAATGATAGATATGTGTTCTAGTTTCTTTTCAACTGCTATGACAAAACATTCCCACAAATACCAACTTAGGTAAGAAAGGATTTATTTGGCTCACATCCCCCAGGGTCACAGTCCATCACTCAGGGAGCCCAAGGTAGGAGCTCAAGGCAGGAACCTGGAGGCAGGAGCTGAAGCACAGGCCATGGAGGAATGCTGCTTACTGGCTTGCTCCCCTGGCCCATGCTCAGCCTGCTTTCTTACACAATACAGAACAAACTGTCCAGGGATGGCACCACCCACAGTGGACTGGGCCCTCCCACATCACTCAACAATCAAAAATATACCACACAGACATGGCCACAGGCCAGTCCAATGGAGGCAATTCCCCAATCAAGGCTCCCTCGACCTAAGTATATCAGGTTGACACTAAAGCTATCCAGCACAATAAGTTTGCTGTTTAAAGAAATCTGGGTTAGCATATACAGTCATTTGAAACTTGGAATAAATTGCTCCAAGATCTTCTGGCTTTTATTATTTGTGTTAAAACATCTGTTGTTACTGCCACCTATGGCCCAGCAGACAAAACCACACTGGCCCAATTACATGCAGTACATACCCCTTGGGCACTGGGGTTCCAGGTCCCCTGGCCACCAAGCTCATGCAAGGGTGTAAGCTGAGTTAGCAAGGAGTAGGTTGCAACCAAATACTGTGCTGTGCCCGGGTGCATTTCACTTGCTGAGAGCTGTGCCTGTGAGCAGCCACTGCACAGCACAGCCATGAGTGGCCCCACCATCATCATCCAATGCCTTTCAAGTCAGCTACATCCTCAGCAATAATAGGAACCTTAGAAGTCTACAGATTTCAGAAAATAAACTAGAGGACACAAAATAAAGCTGTCAAGTGAGGCTGTGAAACATATCAACTGCCGTTCAGAGAATCTTGGGTTGGAGTCCTGTGAGCTGACTGCTGCCTTCTGCCAGGACCTAGCTTCTTCTTTTACCCAGAGTAAAACCCTATGGGGAATCAAACTATTTGAGAATTCCTTGGACCACAATAGGATAAGTTGGCTAAGAGAGGCCTTGAAATAGCAAAACGTAACTTGCAGGTACTCAGGGTATGAATAACTGATATTGAGGAGAAACCCAAGTGTTTCTGATTCTTGAAGAAGAGAGAAATCCCTACTTGACAATCCTAAGCACTGTGTAAGAGAAACTGAGAACAAGTGTGAAAATTCTATTGCAAGAAACCTATGATACTCTGACTCAAAACCACATACAAAAGAAAAGGAGTGGGCCCTTACTTCTGCCTATGTAAGAGTATATCACTAACATTCTAATGAGATATGATTTCTCTGGCTTCCAGTTCATATGAGTTGTATAAGATGGATGGGAATTTTCATTTGCTGTAAAGAACATGAAATAAGGGGGTTGGGGTAGGAGGCGGTAAAATGAGGATGGAGATGGGGGTGATGGTTTCAATATTATCAAAATACATTGCATGAAATTCTTTAATCAATAAACTTTAACTTGAAGTTACCTTACCGACCTTATTGCTGAAGACAGGACTTACTTTGAACACAGGACTTGTAGCAGCGGAGCTGGAATTCACCTGGAAGCCCTAACCCTGAAGGCTAGCTCGCATAATTTTGGAGAATACTACGCTAGCTGCTAAGGGAGAAAGTCAGTCAGTGATCTAACCCCAGCTTTAAAGCCTAACAACCACAATGACCAGCACAGCAAATTGTCAGTGCAGTAGTGACCCTTTATCTTGGGGGGTAATCAACAGATATCTTAATGTAGGTAAATGGAATATTTAAGGAAAATATGGATTTTGATCCTAGTTTTCTCTCTGTCTCCATCTGCAAATCTCAGCTGATAAAATAGTGATTAGAATGCTGACACAGCTAGTCGGAACCACTGGTCTGGTGTCCTGATGAACCGTCCTCAGTTCTGTATGTCTCAGTTGGAGATTATGCAACAATTTTCAGGCAGAGGATTTTTTTAACATTTGTTTTCTTTCTAAATTTATAATAATTTGCCTAATTTTGAAAGATTGTACTGACAGCCAATCAATATGTAAGCTTCCTTCTCACTGCACCTCATTGCCTACGGTATTAAAGATGAATACTTCCTCCTTTCGAGGTCCCAATTTTGCAAGTTTTCTGCTATAATTTCATTCAATGGTCTGTCTATTCCATTTGTGTAATCTCCGCTCCTTCTTCTGCACCATGAATTCTCAGGTTGGGCTCTGCATGTATCCCAGACAATTTGGGAATTTCATCCATGTTCCTTAGTTCCTTCTTTACACAGTCTGCTTCTATTGTCTTGTCTTTGTGCTTTATCAATGAATTTGTGTCCTCTTCTTGGCTTCCTTCCCTGTTCAGTGCATCTGTTCGAGTCAGTTTGTCTTTCAGTTTTGACTTCCCCTTCCGCTGAGATAATTTGGATGTTTTTGTTTTCTGTGATGCTTCTGAGCCCAGCAGAGCTGGACGCCTGGTCCCATGGTGCTCCCAGCTCTCCCTGTAGGTGAGGGTCTAGAGGTCCTGCAGGAAAAGGAGGCCTAGACAAAGGGTGCTGCCTGGATCTGCTGGAACAGGAGACCATGACCCTCATAGTCTGTAGCTGCAGCCAGAGAAGGAAGGCCATTGGTGCAGAGCATCCTGCTCCTGCTGAAGAGGGAGGCCAGCTCACTCGGAGCTCTCTGTCACAGAAGGAGTCAGGGGCCTGCTCCTATGGAACATCCCAACTCTTTTCCTTTAATATAAATTATAATTTTAGTTTGACTACAAGATAATAGACTTGAAAATGGCTTTTCCATGCCCCTTTCATTTTAGTTAACCTCACACTCATTTGTTTCCCTGGACTCTCCTCCCCTCCTTGTTTAGACCCCCCCTGCATTCCTTCTTTCTTCTTCTCTATTACCTATGATCTAATATCCTCTTCCTTGGCGTCCCCTTTCCAATGGCATCTTTCTAGGTTTCTAACCTCTCCAGGAATTCCATCTCGAACATAAAAAATAAGAGATCCAAGACTAGACCCCACATGTGAGGGAGAATATGCAGTGTTTGCTTTTCTATGCCTCACAGAGTATTTCTTTCCAGTTTCATCCAATTACCCACATATTTTATGATTTCGTTTTTCTTTATAGGGGAATAAAATTCCATCATGTATACGTGCCACATTTTCAGTATCCACCCATCAGTTGATGGACATCTAATGTGATTCCAAATCCAGGTATTGTGAATAAAACAACAACGAGCATGGATGACCAGGTAACTCCACCATAAGATATAGATTCTTTGGGGTATATTTCAAAGAGCGGATCATGTGGTAGATCTATTTCTAGCTTTTTGAGGAATCTCCACACTGATTTCTATATTAGCTGTACCTGTTTTCATGCCCCAAGAACAGTGAACAAGGGTTCCTCTTTCTCCAAATCATTGACAGCATTTGTTATGATTTTTATTTTGATTTTAGTCATTCTGATTGGAGTAAGATGAAATCTCAAAGTAGCTTTAATTTGCATTTTTCTGATGGCTAATGATATTGAGCACTTTTAAAAGTATTTATTAGCCATTTGGATTTATTATGTACAGAATTATATATTCAAATCCATTGCCATTTTTATGGGGTTATTTTCTTGATGTTTTGTATTTGAACTCTTTTTTTATATTGTAGATAATAATCTTTCATATGGAGAGCTGGCAAAGATTTTCACCCATGCTGTAAGCTGCCTTGTTGTTTGATTAACTGTTTCCTTTGATGTTCACAAGCTTTTCATTTCATCAAATCATATTTTCCAATTATTGGCCTTATTTCCAGAGTGAATAGAGACTTGTTTTGGAAGTCCTTACCTGTGTATTTGTGTTATAGTGTACTCCCTACCATCTCCAATTGTAACATCAGGGTTTTAGGTTCTATATTGAGACCTTTGATCCATTTGGAATTGATTTTTGTCCACACTAAGAGATAAAGGTCTAATTTTTCATTCTTCCACCTATAGACATCAAGTTTTCCCAACACCATTTTTTTTAATTCTGCCTTTCCTACAATGTGCATTTTTAGCATCTTTGTCAAACTGCAATTATTCCTGCAATTATGTGGACTATTCCATTGTTCTATGTGTCTGATTTGTGCCCATGTAGGCCATTTTAATGCTATTACTCTGTAGAATAACTTGGGGTCTTGTGTGTTAATACCTCAAGGATTGCTATTTTTTTCTCAGGATTGACTACTCGCATCTTTTATACTTCAAGTAATTTTAAGATTTTGTTTCTATTTCTTTAAGAATAGAGAAGAAATTGATTGATACCACATTAAATCTATAAATTGTTTTGGTAGGATGGCCATTATCACAATATTAATTCTGCCAACTCATGAGTGTGGGATATCATCCTATCTTCTACTGGCTTCCCAATTTCTTTCTTCAGAACTTTAACATCTTCATCTCCTTTAAGTCCTTCACCTCTTTGGACACATTCACTCCAGGCTATTGTGAATGATACCATTTCCTTCATTTCTTTCCAAGTATGCTTGTCATGGATAAATGAAAAGCGTATTGATTTGTATGTTAATTTTGCATGCTGCACTTTGCTGAAAGTGTTTATCAGTTCTATAAGTTTTTGGTAGAATCCTTAGGGTCTTTAGAAAAGTATCATATCATCTGCAGATCTTCACTGTCTGAGATCAGGAGCTAATCACACTTCCCATGGGTGCTCCAGTTCAAGTCTCTGAAAAGTAGGGGAAATTCTAATCGTTGCTCTAGAGGCTCATAAGAGGATTCAAAACTGCAGTGCCTACTAAGGTCTCAGACATTTGTCATCATTCTCCTCAGTGTGAGCTCAGCCTTTCTGCTCATGTTCCTGGCCCTGCACTTTCCCACTCTCCACACAAACTTCACAGAAGAGCTGTGACTGTCAAAACCATCTGCTAAGAATCTTGTAGAAAGTGGACTGGACTTGCATTGTTTGCCCGTCAGAACACCACATAAGTCACTGACAGATATTCTCATAGCCACAAGTTCTTTGTTTTCTTTTAAATTTTTATATGTAATTCTTTGTATTTTGGTCTGTTTTTTTATTTCTTGAATTTTTGCCTATTTTGAATGGTATACTTTGACCATATTTAAACGCCCACCCCTATCTGCAGCTCTCTTACAGCTCCTCCACCATATTTCATGTGCTCTACCATATATAAAGGCTTATCAAGCAGAGTGTGTGTCCCCAGATGTCCTTTGCTATGGGTCCATCCACTGTAGCCTGGTTACCCTATCTAGCATAACACCACTGTCAATTGTTCCTCAGCTGAGACTGGAGCTTCTTGTCCATTTCCTCCTTCCTTACTGGGACTTTGTCTGGCTTGAGATTGCATAGGTCTTGTGCATATTGTTACCACTGCTTTGAATTTACATGAGTAACTTCCCAGCTGTCTGAAAAACTCAGTCCCCGTGGTCATCCACTACCTCTGGCAGTTACACTCAGTCTACCCCACTCTTCCCCAATGGTCCCTCAGCCGTGGGTGGCATAGGTTTGATATAGGTGCCCTATTCGAGGATAAGCTCTCTGAAGTCAGTGTCTTATTCTCTGCACTTCGGCCACTTGTGGTATTTAATAACCCTACTTAGAAGTACACATATAATATAAATGTGAGTGCATGTGTATAGCTGAAGGTTATATAATGAAAATCACAGTGTCAGGCATGAGAACTTCTCTTTGAGTTGTTGGTCAGGGTAGTCCAAGAGACTTCCCAAATAATACAGGCTATCGCCACAGCCGTAACTCTTCCCATTTCCAGGCCTCGCTGTTAGTTCTTTCTTTCTCCTGGTATTTTTAAACAATTCAGCCAGAACACAAGCCTCACCTCCCACTATGTACTGGAATGCTTCTAGCTGCTCCGCCAAGCCATTTGTGTTCTCACTGTAAGGTACACAGGTAGCCCAATCAGGTTTTTCCACACATGTGCACAACTCTCCTGTCCATACACAGGTTCTCACAAAATACACAGAGAATTAAACTTTTAAGGCCTTCGTTGTATTTTCATTTAACACAAAAATTTACTCCTCACCATAATGTTCATTCAACACACAAATAAGAGCAGTGTGCTGAACCCAAAGGCAAACACTGCTTGGTCTTCACCATCTGACACACAGAACCATTTCTAGCTCAGCAGGCCCATCTGACCTCATGCCTGCTCTAGCAAGAGTCCAAAGAGCTCTCATGATCCTATATCAAGATTTCATATCAATGATTAGGTGGAGAATGACTTTTACTATAGGGGCCTATGACTAAAGACTTTTATCTAATCTTGCCATCAAACAGTTTCTGTTTATCCAGTAAATAAGCTCTCTGAGCCTTGTTCTCCTTTTATCCCTAACCCCTCCTTGGCCTCCAGCCAAAATAGTATGAGATGGAGTAGGAATGTGGGTATGTTTTCCACAACAAAGTACTGAAACAGCATGCTTTTTTTGTTGCAAACAATGAGAGAAATCTGTATGTAATATTCTAGGTGTAAGGATCAAAGGGCAAGATTCTCTAAGTAATGGTGGGTCCTGAGTTCTAATTCCTCATTTCATCATGGAAATTAAAGGTGTGTGCCACCTTTAATCCCAGTGCTCAAGAGACAGAGGCAAGCAGATCTTTGTAAATTCAAGGCCAGCTTGGTCTACAGAGCAAGCTAAAAAAAAAGAACTGGCTAAGGAGCACAGTTACAAGAGACATCCAAAGGAACAGGTTCTCGAGGTTAGGGTCCACTCTTGGCCCTATGTATGCTAAAAGACTGTCTCCTTTTTAAGCTTTGACATATGTGGCTTAAAAACATTACAACTAGGGGCTGGAGAGATGGCTTAACAGTTAAGAGCACTGACTGCTCTTGTAGAGGACCCAGGTTCCATCCCCAGCACCCACATAGCGGCTGAGAACCGTATTTAACTCCAGTTCCAGGGGAATCCAACACCCTCTTCTGACCTCTGAGGCACTGCACGACACGGGTGCACAAACCTACATGCAGACAGTACATTCATACACATACAAGAATAAATAAATAAAAATAAAAAAAACATTACAACTAAGAGTTAATTTTACACAAATGGAAAATTCCGAATATACCAAGAGTTACCCACACAAAAAAGATCAACTATTTTATTTTCACTACTAGGAGTTGAACTGAGGGTGTCAGGCATGCTATGCAAGTGTTCTAGCATATGCTCTAATCTTACCTTTGTTTTTAGTCTTTTTTAGAAGAGGGTGGTGTAAATGTTTCCCAGGCTAGCCTTGAACTCACTCTTTAACCCACAAACTCCTCAAGCTTGCCAACCTCCTTGCTGGGCTTCCTGAAAACCCGGAGTTGCATGCCTCTCACTGTGTGTGTCTTTATGATGCCTTCTGTTGTGTTTGAGTTTTCTATTAACTCAAATTAGATATACCACTCTAAGGCTCTACTACATACATTCCTTTCCTGGATAAATATTTAGAATGTGAGGAGGGTTAATATAAAGCTAAACATCTTATAAAATGCTTGTGTCTTCAATGTCTGGAATACCAAACCATCTCTAAGTCCAGACCATCTCATCACTGTCCTAGGAAGTGCTCCCATCCCCCCTCATTGTCCCAAAATAGGTCTCCTTTGTCTTCTTTGTGGGGAGTTCAGTTAGTCATCAGGGGATCATGTGGGATTCTGAATTCCTGTATTTTTTTAAAGCTTGGGACACAGATCTGAGCAGTGTTTCATTACAGTCGGGTTGAGTGGGTATCTATGAGCATAAATTTCCTCACACGGGAAACTTCCATCTTGCTATTAAACTTAGTAGCAACAGGCTGTTTTAAAGGAAGTAAATAACTCAACACCTTAAGTCCCTAAAATTGATCAGATTCATGAGGCTTCTCCTTCCTCAGGTATATGTGAGCCCTAAGGACTGCTGAGAGGACTCTCAGACAAGCTGTGCTGCCCAGAAGAGTTCAGACCAGCTCATCCACATGGAAAAAGTAGAAACCAGCCAGAAAAAGACTCAGACCAATGGAGATACCTGGATAAGACTCTCTCCACCCTGTCTATCTCCCTGTAGCTGTGCAGTGTACTCCAAACTTCCCTCTTTCATAAGATTTCACCCATGTCTGGGTGGGCTTTGGGGATGTAGCACTCTTTGAGTCTTTTCTGCTCCTGTAAGTAACCCCTCATCCATACTCCTCTAGGTAACCCCATTAAATCTCATTGGTTTACCAAGTTGGATTTTGGTGAAATCCCTACTTTGGCCTGTCATTGCTTCTCTATCTGAGGTGAGTAGATAGATATATGTTCACCTCTCCACAGGACAGTGTCACACAACACCATGTCAACACAGGATCTCAGCTGTGGTGTAGAGTCCCAGTTGTAACATAAACTGGAGTTTGTATCCAGGTTCCTCCCTGATTTTGAATTATTACTAACACTCTGGGAGTCTTTTTCCCTCCCCTATAACACAGAATGGGAAATCTCACATAGCATGATGGTACTAAAATCATAAATTATGCAGCAGGCTTTCCAGTCCTGTGTTACCAGGAGCAGCAGTGAAGTACTTCTGTAAATGAACATAAACATCTCAGCCCAGAAGGAAAAACTTGTGCCAATTAATGAAATCTTCAATAAATAAGATGATCCTGATCCAGAACTTGCTGGTGGTAGAAGTTGCCTGTGCTGCCTGGAAAGAAAATGCTGTTTTTCTTTGACTCCTAGATGTCGGTCGACATCCCTATGTGAACATACAAATTTGGCAAGGGGCTGATTCATATTCCTCTGCTGAGACAGACTTCCTGTTCTCTTCTGTCAAGTTATAGATACCGTAGTGACACTCATCAAATTGTTTCATGGGAACACAGTCTTCTTTCCCTACTTTATCATTGTGATGATGTTACCACATCCATAGCCCTGAGCATGCTCAGTGTTGTCAGCCATGATCACTGCCTATGATTCATGTGCTCAATCACTCTGCCACCCACCAACACAAGGAGACAGCATCTGCCATGCATGCTTGTTCTGGGCCCTGTTCCTGCTGCTAAGCATTCTGAATAGCTACAGGTGTGAGTGGTGACCAGCACCTAAGTTTTCAAATGCAAGTGACTGACTTTTTTTCACTGTTTTCTCTGGCTCCATCCTGGTCCTCTGGGCAGGTTCTTGGGTGGTGATAGTATTACAGAGTTGAAAAATACCAGGAAAGATCCCAGAGCCGAAATCAAATGCTAATCATGCAAATTTATTAAAGGAAACAAAAAAAAAAAACTAGCACTGCTGACAAATGGCCTCAGTGACCAATTATGACAGTCTGGCTAGCATACAGTCTTGCCAGTCTGACTGTAGCCCCGAATGAATGTAAAAGAGAATCTTTTAAAGGGGAGGCCAATGGAGCAAAGCTGCCTTGCACTTTTGGTCCACTTAGAAAATGTCAGGGTGCCTTTAAGCAGGATAAGCAAGTTGCAAAAGGGGAAAAAAAGCAATTAATTTCGTCTATGTTTTATCAAAGTTGGACATGCAAGTGGCCAGTAGTAAGGAAAGGGGAGGGGATCTGGGCTCCCTGGAATGTGCTGTGCAGCCTTGAGCTAAGAGTGAAGGTTTTTCTGTTTAAAATGGAGGCTTTTCTTATCATTACAATAGAGTGACCAGTCTTGGCGGCATTATCTGGTATCCTGACCTGCACCAACCATATTATTCACACCTTAATTAGGCAGCAGCTGAAGCAGCAAGACCTCAGGATGTACCCTCTGGAGGACGAACACGGAGGCAGCCTTCCTCAGAATGAGGGGATGTTGTCGAAGTTCCTTCAAGAGAAGCAGCACCCCACCTCCCGCTCCCATGGTCCCAAAGGCAAAACGAGGAAAGACTCTCCCAAAACCACAGTTTGGAAGATTCTTGCAAGTTCACTTAGGCTTGCTTACAAAGCAAATGGATGACCTACAAGATTGTTGGCGCTGTCCCTCCCTCGTGTTCATCCAGGGGTCCTGGCTGGGACCCCTTCGACCTCTGCACAAGATGGTGGGGGATGGAGACACCCACCCCCTTGCATTCTATTTGCTCTTAGCCCCTCCCCATTATACAGCCAAGGTGAGCTGGGTGGGTGGGAGGGATCGCTGGATCCCTGGCTCCTCCCTTTTCCTATGGACCATAGTTGGATTTATAATCTTGGGCAGGCATTAAATGTCCAAGGTCATTCCTTCTTTCTTTTTTTTTTTTTTTTTTTTTTTTTTTTTGTCTTTTTGAGACGGGGTCTCCCTGTAGCCCCAGCTGTCCTGGAACTCACTCTGTAGACCAGGCTGGCCTTGAACTCACAGAGATCCACCTGCCTCTGCCTCCCAAGTGCTAGGATTAAAGGCGTGCGCCACCACACCCGGCTTTCTGAAGATCGTCGACACCACAGGGCATGTCAAACGAGACTGAGATGATGATAAAGAGTTTGTACTAGGTCATCTGATGGAAGAAGAGACAAATCAAAGTGGCATTGTTAGTAAAACGTTAGGTTTTCTTACAGAATTTCTACCCAGATGCAGCAACAACTCCATCCCACCCTGTCTTCTGCCCAGTGCAGTTGGTCATGATTCCAAAATGATTTTTTAAGCCAGAGTGCTGTGAGTGTTGATCACTTCTATCAGGTTCTTGACGTAATAGTGATTTGTGAAGTTTGCAAGTTTAGTTGTAGCCAACTCCAAAACGTTGTTCATCTGGGAGACCCCAGGAAGTTTAGCCTAGAACAAATCAAACAATCCCAAGGGCAGCAAGCATCGTTCCTTCCTGACCTTTTTCCTAAGGATTTTGAACACTCCTAGATCAGAATGTATATGTGACAATAGAGAGAAACAACACAAGAAGTTATCAGGTAGGGAGGGAGGAGTGTGGAATTTTGCCACCTCTCTGATGAAGCTGATTTTTGTTGTTGTATGCTTCTTGTCTTATTTTGTTTGTTTTGTTTTGTTTTTCCTGCTTCGAACAAATGTGGCAATAAGTGTGATTGTCCATCTTCAAGGTAAGCTCAACATTTATTGACATAAATTTAACTATAAGCCTTTTATAACTTTAATGTTTATGATAGTTTACAATACTTAGTTCTCAGAATCCTCTTTTTAATTCTGCATGTCAGTTGTTCCTCTTTTGGTCTCTGGCCTCTGTGAGTGTGTGTGTGTGTGTGTGTGTGTGTGTGTGTGTGTGTGTGTCACATTTGTTTCTCTGTCTCTGTCTCTTTCTATCTGTCTCTATTTCCTCTATTTCTCTCTCTCTCTCTCTCTCTCTCTCTCTCTCTCTCTCTCCCCTACCTTCATATCTTTGTACTTATCAGCTATCTCATGGAGGTTGTCTCTTTTTCATATTGAACTCTTCCTATTGTATGTGGGACAGAAGAGTTCCTGTCAGTTTGAGAAATTCTGAAAGGGTACAGTAAAAGAAGAAATGCACTTTTCATTGTAGAGACCTTTAATGTCTTTGATAAGGTTTGTTCCAAGATATTTTTTGAGGCTATTGTGAATGGGGCAGTCTCCATGTAGTCCTTCTCCAATTACTTGTTATTGGCATATAGAAATGTTACTGATTTTTGCAGATTAATTGTGTAACCTGCCACTTTACTGAAACTGTTCATCATTTCTAGTTTTCCAGTGGAATTTTGGCATCCCTTAGATATACTATCATGTCATCTGCAAAAGGGGATAGTTTGACTTCTTTTCCAATTAGTACTCCTTTCATTTCCTTCTCTCATCTTATTCCTCTAGCACGAATTTCAAGCACTATGTTAAAAAGGAGTACAGATAGTGGGCAGTCTTGCTGGGTTGCTGACTTTAAGGGGAATGCTTTTAATTTTTCTGCATTTAGAATTATGTTGGCTGTGGGTTTGTTGTATATGGTTTTAATTATGTTGAGGAACATTGCCTCCAGTCCAATTCCCTCTGGACTTTAAACATAAAAGCATGTTGAGTTTTATCAAAGGCCTTTTCTGCATCAGTTGAGATAACCATGTATGTGGTTTTTGTCTTTCAGTCCATTTATATGCTTTATGACATTTATTGATTTACGCATGTTGAAGTGTCTCTGCATCTTTGGAGTAAATCTGACTTGATCATGGTGGATGAACTTTTTGATGTGTGCCTATATGCATTTTGCAAGTATTTTGTTGAGAATTTTTGCAATCCTTGAAGAAGGAGGTGGAGGAAGACAGCAGAAGGTGGAAGGACCACCCATGCTCACAGATGGGAAAATTTAATATAGTAAAAATAACCATCCTACCCAAAATAATATATATTCAGTGCAATCCCAATCAAAATCCTCATAAGTTTCTCCACAAAAAAGGAAAAACATCCTAAAATTCATACGGAAAAACAAAAGACCCCAGATAGCCAAAGGAACCCTGAGCAAAAAGAGCAATTCAGGGAGGACTATTATATCAGACTTCAAACTATATTACAGGGCTATATTCATAAAAAACAGCATGCTACATAGGCTTAGGAAAAGACTTTCTAAATCAGACACCAGCTGCACAGGAAACAAGGTCAACAATTGACAAGTGGGGCCTTATAAAACTCAAAAGCTTCTGTACAGCAAAAGAAACAATCAAGGAAGTGAAGAGAAAACCCACAGAGCTGGAAGAAACCTTCACTGGTGATACATTTAACAGAGCACTGAAAAACAAATGACTCACTCAAAAGGTGGAGTAAAGAGCTGAATAGAGACTTCACAAGTGAGGAAATAGAGATGGCAGAGAAACATCTTTAAAAGTGTTCAACAGTGATAATAATTAAGGAAATGCAAATCGAAACCACTTTAAGATATAATCTCACTCCAATAAGGCTGGCTAGGATCAAGAAAACAAATAATACCAAGTGCTGGAGAAGTTGTGAGGAAAGGGGACCACTCATCCACTGCTGGTGGGAATGCAAACTCATACAACCATTATGGAAAGCAATGTGGAGAACCCTTAAAAGACTCAAAATGAGCCTACCACCTGACCCAGCCATACCACTTCTGGGTATATACCCACAAGACTCATCCTACCACAAAGACACATATACAGCCATGTTTATTGCAGCTTTCTTCACAATAGCGAAGAGCTGGAACCAACCCAAGTGCCCCTCAACCGCCAAGTGGATAAAGAAAATGTGGTACATCTATGCAATGGAATTCTATGCAGCAGTAAAGAAAGATGATATCATGAAATTTGCAGGTAAATGGATGGAACTAAAAGATATTATGTTAAGTGAAGTAACTTAGTCCCAGGAAAACAAAAGACAAATGGTATCCCTCATCTGTGGATGCTAGCACCAAGTACCTACTTGTAAGGCAAACCAAGCAACATCAGCAATATATTCCTCATGATCTGAACACAATCATGCTCTTATATTGTGAATCCCTAGACTGGTGCTAGAATTAACCTACCATTTATTTTCAGACTATGTATTTTTGGTATATGATGGTGGGCATGTATACATATTTTAGAGTAACACAAAGTTAAAATGGAAAATGCAAATCAATAAATATGATATGGAAATAACACAGTTTGTTTTCAGAAGATACAATTTTAGTACAGGTGTGATGTATCAGGCTGGTGTAACTCAGCCTTTCTGGGTGCTTAATGACCATACTTAATGCCCATACCAATTTGGCCAAGGGACCTAAAGGATAACTTTGTTCCTTGCCCTTAGAGGTCAATTAAGTCTCAGGGGAATATGCATGGGGGCATCTCTTGAAATGCCCTGCAAATGTGAGTCACCAGTCTTCCTGTGCAGGGAGGTCTTCAGAGAGCCATTAATGGGCCTTCAGCCAGTGTCCAGCCTATAAAGAGGAAAGTCTGCTCATGCTTCAGAAAGAGAAGCCTGGTCTAGCTAGACCTAACCGTGTCCTCAAGGGGATGCAACTAGTGGTTGAAAAGCCAAAAAGAGCCACCCCCCCAAAAAAAAAATACCTGAGTGACACATGAGGACCAGATCCTCAACTGACCTTGAGAAAACAAAAACCTTGGTTAATCTGAGCTAACTGTGTGGCCTTAAGCATCCAAAAGGAAAGCATAACCAGAAATAAATAATCAGTAAGGGCTGAGAAATTGTACTTCAGATATAAAACTTGAGAATCCTCCAAACCTTCAATGCCAGATGGGAGCTGCTGAGATATCCAGCATGTGGACTGAGCGGCTACTGGGACTTCAGCCTCTTCAGAGTGTAGACTGCTGTTGTTGAACTACCCAGGCTGTGTCATGGAGGCCAGTGCAGGAAGATCAAGACAGGACACGCGCTTGCTGGACCTCATTTGGGTGACCATGGCGGGGGGAACCCCAGTGTGGAGCACAGGGCAAGACTGATGGTTGTTTGGGTTTGCCAAAGAGGAACCTTCAAGCACGTCCTTCGGGAAAACATGACATCTTTTGGTAAAAAAAAAAAAAAAGAAAGAAAGAAAAGAAAAAAAGAAAGAAAGAAAGAAAGAAAGAAAGAAAGAAAATCCTCCAACTCAGGTGATATGTGCAGGCATGTATGTATATATGTATATATTGATGTATGTGTATATATATTGAAGCAATACAAGTTGGAGGAAAAAAATGGAATTTCCATGTTAAAGCGTCACTGTATTTTAATCCTTTTTTGGTATCACAAGTTTAACTTGTTACTTTGATGCTATGTGTACTCTAAAGTTCAACTTAAAATAAAATTAAAAAAAAAAAAAACAGCATGCTATTGTCACAAAAAACAGACCCATAGATCAATGGAACAAAATCAAAGACCCAAACTTGAGCACATGCGATTTCAACCACATGATATTTGACAAAGGAGCCAAGAAGACTCAATTAAGAAAGACAGTATCTTCAGTAAATGGCACTGGCAAAACTAGATCACCTCTTGTAGAAGAATAAAACTGAATCCCTTCCTTTCACCTGGTACAAAAGACAACTCCAAATGGTCCAAAGACTTTCATGTGGAATCTGAAACTCTGAAAATGTTAGAAGAAAACATTGGTAGTAACCTACAAGATATAAGTGTAGGAAAAGACTTTCTAAAGCAGACAGCAGTTGCACAAGAAATAAGATCAACAATCAACAAGTGGGTACCAAACTAAACTAAAAAGTTTCTGTTTAGTGAAAGAAACCCAGAGTGAGAGGAAATCTTCACCACTGACACATCTGACAGAGGTTTAACATCCAGATTGTATAAAATACTTAAAAACAAAGGACCAAGAAAACAAATGACCCAATTAAAAGATGGGTTAAAGATCTGAACAGAGACATCTCAAGAGAAGATGTAAAGATGACTGATAAACGTCTTAAAAAGTGTTCAGAGTTCAGGTGGATCGGCCATGGAGTCATGGTGGGAGTCAATGATCCACCGAGGGGCAGAGGCCTGAAAAGAGCAAATAGTTTGCTGGGTCTGGCTCTCAGTGTTGATTTCGTTATGCTGCGATGGAAACCAACATGCCTGGAGCTAAAATTTGATGATATTGAAGAGTTCAAGAGCATTCAAAAGGACCTGGAGACCCGTAAGAAAAAAACAGAAGGAAGATGTGGACGCTGTAGGGAGCAGTGATGGAGAAGGGGCCACTGGGTTCACCAGTGACCCCAAGAGCCAGGAACAAATAAGGAATGATCAAATTGGCTATAAACCCCAACCCAAGCCTGAAACCCACTGCTCTCAGTTTGTAAGTCTTGAGTTTTTGAGATGGATTCTCTTGTGTGCCAGACCCCAGGAATGAAATAAAATGATGGCAGAAATGTAAAGCAGATTGAAAGAAGTAAGTTTGGGCAGCCAAGCAGAAGGTTTTCTGTCTCTTGACCAAAGGAATAAACTCCTGCATGAAATTACTGATGCCCAGCCTTTACACTAAGCTGAAATCCAAATTCTGGCTTGTCTCCAGAAAACTTGACTTCAGAAAGCTTATTTGATTTTGTTTTTAAAAATAAATCTATTTTTGGAAAAATGTAAGACATCCTGAAGCCTAGGAGCCCTGCTAGTTGCTACGCTCTGATAGGCAATCGCTACAAGAGGGGACACCATTCTTCCTGCAGAGGGAAACCATATCTCAAAAATTAAAACTAAACCCCCAAAGAAAACAAAGATCCCTGCCATTGTGGAGATGAGAGTCTAGTGACTCTGTTTAAACCTAAAGAAGTTGTGGGTACCTGGACCATTTATAGAACAGCTCTGTACAGTGAGTGAAAGGAGAAATTTTAACAGTATTGAGATCATGAGTTTTCCTTTATTTTGGATTTGCCTGAGAATTTTTCCAGCAGGAACCCACCTGAAAGCAGCTCAGGACAATTTGAACTGTGCTCTCTTGTTTTCACCATTAAATTCGTTGCTAAAAAAGAAGTGTTCAGCATCATTAGTAATTAAGGAAATGCAAATCAAAACCACTCTAAGATTCTGTCTTATCTCAGTGAGACTGGCTATGATCATGAAAATAAATGGTACCAGATGCTTGAGAGGCTGTGGGGAAAGGGGAACACTCATCCACTGTTGGCAGGAGTGCAAACTCATGCAACCATTATGGAAAGCAGTGTGGAGAACTCCTAAAAGACTAAAAATGAATGTACCGTTTGACCCAGTCATACCACTCCCGAGTGTATACCCAAAGGATTCATCCTATAGCAGAGGTGTGTGCACAACCATTCTTGCTGCTCTTTTTACAATAGTGAAGAGCTGGAAGCAACCCAACTGATGAGTGGATAATGAAAAAAAGTGGTACATCCACACAATGGAGTTCTATGCAGTGGTAAAGAAAGAATATGTCATGAACTTTGCAGGTAAATGGATGAAAACTAGAGCTATTATACTAAGTGAAGTAACAGTCTCTTGGAAAAACAAACAACGTATGGTGTCCCTCATTTGTGGATCCTAGAACCAAATCCCTATATGTAAGTCAAGTTGGGATATTTGTTAGTAAAAATAATACCACATTGACCGATATTACTATAGATATAGCTTGAAGTTTATGTCTCTATTTTCCTTAGACCTAAGATTTATGAGAAAGAATAAAGTTTTTAAAGTACATCAAAACATACACCAACATGCTATGTAATTTAAGAATGTAAAGTTAAATGTCTTTTCACCTTCATACAAGCTTCCTGTTAAACTGTGAATCCCTAAATGTGTTTTGGAATTGACCCATAGTTTCTTTTCAGACTTTGTAAAGCTGGTATATATGTGGAGTGTATAGATGTACATTTTGGAGTTATATAAAATTAAATAGGAAAAAAAGAAATGCAGGTGGAAGCTGTTGTTGTTCTTGCAATGTGTTTTTTGTTTTTAAAAGGATTTGGAAGAAAATATGAAAAAACATTAAATTTGCTTAATTATAGTGGAGAGTGTATGAATGCTTATATTTTCTGCTGTGTTAGGTACCTGGGAGATTTCTCTGGAGTGCATGGTAACTCCTCCATAGTGCTGCAGATGGGCATCGAGGAAGTACACCCAAGAAACTGACAGTGCCATTGCTCTTTATCATCTCAGAGTGGTAGAGCTAGTACCACTAGCTCTGCATGGACACCGTGAAGCCCACATAAATGGTGACATACTTGTTCTAGTTTGCTTCTCCATTGCTGTGACAAAACACTCTAACCAACACCAACCTAGAGGGGAAAGTATTTATTCATCTTACAACTTCAGTTTATCACTCAGGGAGCCCAAGGTGGGAACTCAGGGCAGGAACCTAGAAGCAGGAGCTGAAGCACAGGTCATGGAGGGATGCTGCTTACTGGCTTGCTCCCCTGGCCCATGCTCAGCCTGCTTTCTTATACAATACAGAACAACGTGCCCAGAGGTAGCACTGCTTACAATGGGCTGGGCCCTCCCATATCACTCAACAATCAAGAAAATACTCCACAGACCTGGCCAGGAGCCAGTCCAATTGGGCCAATTCCTCAATTGAGGCTCCCTCAACCCAGGTGTGACATGTTGACACTAAAGCTATCCAGCACAATACCACATCAACATGGTGCATTATTCAACCTGGTCATTAATGTTGAAAAATTACCTGAACCATAGAAATCATTGTATTTCATATTTGTGTACACTTCAAATGATTTAAGGGTAGGCTTTCAGATGGATTCTGGCACACATATGGAGGAAGAGTCATCTCACCACAGGAAGCACTGAGGGCTAAATAGAAATGGGCTTGCTGCTTTTAAACTTGCTCCCAAGAATTCCAGGAGGTCAGAGCAGAGGCACACACCTTTAATCCCACCACTCGGGAGTATGAGGCAGGTGGGTCCTTGTGAGTTTGAGGCCAGCCTGGGCTACATAGTGACATTTTGTCTCAAAAAATAAAAAGAATTCCGTGGATCACATGAGAGCAGAGCCTAGTGTCCTAAATGCACTTAAATCCCTCAAATGCACTACCCTGGGAAGGAAGCAACAATCACATAAACCCCGATGGGAGGCACAGGTACAAAGCACAGTGTTCTTCCCATGGTCTTCAAGTTTATGACCACCTCAGCTCCTAACTAAAATCAAAGTGGGATTTTTTTGGGGGGGGTCCATTTTTTATACTTTTATTGAGTTTTGTGCATTTTGTATAATAGAGCTTAATCAAATTTAGACCACTCCCCATAACCCTCTTCCACTGGATTAAAGCCCTTTCAGTGGGAGGGAACTCATGGGTAGCACTGTAAATACAGCCAAATACACATGGCTGCAGAGGTCCTGGATCCTAGAGAAAACCCTATGTCTGTCATACCTCTAGAGAAATGAAATTTTTTATCATATGCTAAATATGGAGCCTCATATTTCAGACAAGTAGACCATATAGCACTCATCAAAGCTTCTTAAAGCCTCAGCTTTAAAACGGCAAGTAGCCCGATGCAGCTGCAACATGAAGAACACGAAGGAAATTACAGCAGATAAACTTATAATTATGACTATTTATACTTTAAGGTTATAAGTACAAATTTCATGAAGTGAAGGAGAGAAGAAATATGCTACAGGTATTGAGTTCCTTGTACTTCATAAGGGAAGTCAGCTGGACTACTCCATACTGATGAATTAAAAATAAAACATAATTTGAATATTCAAAGACAAAGATATAAAAATCAGAAGGGACATAGGAAGAGGAAGTATTTACATCTTGAGAGCAGGATTTAAGACTGTCAGTTGTACACACTTTTCTATGTCTTTCAGAAAAAAAGTTATATGAATGAATACAGCATGCTGTGAGCTTTGAAAAGCCTAGTAATATTTTATTCTTGTGTCTGTGTCATGTGTGTGTGTGTGTGTGTAATTGTGAATATACATCTGTTCGCCCATGAGTGTATATGTGTGGAGGCCAGAAATCAGTGTTGAGTTTCTTTCTCACTCTTCACCTTAATTTTAGAAACAAGGTTTCTTGCTGAAGATGGAACTTGCCATTTCAGTTAGTCTGGCTGGCCAGTGAGCCCAAGGGACCTGTGTGACTTGGTCCCTCTAGTGTCTCACAACTTTTGCACGGTCGCTAGGAATCTGACTCTGGTGATGCTCATGCAGAAAGTACTTAATCCACTGAGCTGTCTGTAAGTTCCACACTTATTCTCTAGTTATAAATCTCTGAAATACAAGCTCACACTGCCTGATGGTACTTCTTATGATGAGAGTTGGCGATTGAAAGAGAAAGCAGCAGTTACTTACAGGAAAGGTACCAAACAGGATGGGATGTGTGGGGCTGATATGGGAGCAAAGACAGGCAAAGGCCAAGAGATGACTTAGTGAAGATCAGAACTCAGATGAGCCTGGTGTATGATTGGTTTCCAGCCCACATACAGGAAGCTGCAAGGCTGACCACAATTTCCATGAACCTTAATTGGTTGCAAACTTATTCAGCTCCTGTAGGAAAAACATGGATTTGAGAACAAAGAAATAGACCCTGAAATCAGAGTCTGAGAAAGGTTTTTCTTCAGCACTGCTCAGCTCTTTACCCATGAGGGGAAAATGTCAGAAAAGTAAGTACATACTCCAAGAACCTTCAGAAGACCCTGTTACTGTATTTTCTGAGTGCATAGCCCTGTGTTTCTAACACAGAGTTGTGCATGCAGGGATTTGTACTTCTTCCTTATAAAGGCAGAAAACATCCTTCTGAAGCTGAATGTTGTCAGGGATAAAACAGACTCTCTCCCTTCTAATACAAGTCCCCCCCCCCCTTTATTCTCAAACATTCAAATCTGCTGTCCTAGAGAGATCACTACTTCATATTCATTTAAGAAGGAAGTTGATGTACATATATTGCTTCCCAGAGTTGAGTCCCTGTAAAAATGGGTTTCCTTTCACTTGTTTCTCTCCAGTACTCTCTGCACAGTGTATTTCTCCAGTATCCAAGAAAACAAAGATGATGACTCAAGTTTGAATAATTAAGAAGTATCTCAGGAAGGGGCTATTCACATAGACAGGTATGTTTAATGGAAAATGGAAATTGATGGTGAATCTTTAAAGGGTAAGATGGTGAAGCAGGCTTTCCATATGAGGCTTTAGAAGACAAGGGTAAAAGCTATTGCCAGAGAAAACACACAATGACAGTCATAGCTTAACAGAAGTGAATAACCAGGCAGATGGAGAAGTAGTGAAATGCACAGCCTCCCAGGACAACAGAGTTAGGAGATGAAACACTCAAATCCCTCCCCCCTCCCAGAACTCCAGTGTGCTGGTGGCATCACCCAGCGAGTCAATTCTTGCAGAAATGGAAGGAAGAATTCTACTAAAGTGGTTCAATGAACCCGCTTCCTTCAAATGACAGAGAGAGAAGGATGGAAGGAATCTTTCCTGGCACACTCACCTTTCACTCATATCTTCTGTGTTTTCTTCCTCAAGGGGTTTTATTTTTTTATTTTTTATTTTTTTGTTTTTGGTGTTTTTGAGACAGGGTCTCCCTATAGCCCCAGCTCTTCTGGAACTCACTCTGTAAACCAGGCTGGTCTTGAACTCACAAAGATCCACCTGCCTCTGCCTCCCAAGTGCTAGGATCCCCCAGGGGTTTTATGTCCACTATTTTTTATTAATTCAATTTATTATTTGACATTTTCATTCCAGTTGCTGTACACTCCTACCTCTGCTAATCCTCTCTCCACACAGCTTCCTCCCTACAAATCCTTCTCCTACATTCATATGTTTCTTATTTGCTTTGTTTTGTGACCCATGGAGTTTAACCAAGGTTGTGTGACCACAGGTTTGGTATTATTCGTTGGAGCTTGGTGGACTCCACAGTGGGTGGGACATAACTGAAGACAATGGCTCCTCCTCTCCCAGACTCTTTCAACCACCAGTAGTTCATCAGGAAAGAGCAGGTCACCATGAGGCCCTCTACATCCACAACTGACAGTTAGTATGGTCAGCCCAGTGCAGCAATTATACCTGGCTGAGAGTTCAAGGGCTGAATGGCTGTAACTTGCCCAAGAGCCCAGCAGACAAGATCTCTGTACTCTTCTCCCTGTCTTCTGGCTCTTACATTCCTTCCACCTCTTCTTCTGCAGTGCTTCCTGAGCCTCAGAGGGAGTAGTAATACACTAATATTCCAACAGCGTATGTTAATTTCTCATGGGGTCTCCGGAGCATCTGGGTTTCCTAGCCTCCCAAGGTTTAATCATCTCTATTCCTTCTTCCTCCCTTCCCACCTCCCTCTCCAGCCCCAGCAACTCTGTCACCCCCACTCTCCCCCGCTCCTGAACTCCCCACCTCCCACTATGTCCCTCCTTTATCTCCCCCTCTTCCCCTCCCAACCCTACACTCCCACCCTCCAGACCACACCCCTAGTAACATCTGTTCCTTACTGTCCCCGTTTCAGGATTTTTCTTTTCCTTTACCTCTATATATCCTTTCCAGTTTCTTGGCTCCTGGTTCTTTATCAGGATATATATTCACATAAGGGGATTGGTGCTGCAATCCACAAATGAAGGAAAATATACATCGCTGGTTTTCTGTCTTTTTGTTACTTCACTTAGACTAGCAGTCTCTAGTTCCATCCACTTACCTGCAAATTTCATTATTTCATCTTTCTTACTGCTAAGTAGTACTCCATTCTGTAGATGTACCACATTTTCTTTATCCATTCATCAGTTGTGGGACATTTAGGTTGTTTCCATTTCTTCGCTATTGTAAAGACAGCAGCAACAAAGATGGATGTACAGGTGTGTCTACAGTAGGATGAGGCCCTTGGGTATTTTCCAAGGAGGGTATAACTGGGTTGCATGCTAGCTTCATTTTTTATTTTTCTGAGAGTTCCCCACACTGCCTTCCATAGTGGCTGCACTAGTTTGTGTTGCCACCAACAGTGAATGAGTGTTCTCCTTCCTCCGCACCCTGCCAGCAACTTGTGTCCTTTGTTTTTGTGATCTTAGCCAGACTTATTGGGGTAACATGGAATCTTAAAGTGGTTTTTATCTGCATTTCTTAATTACTAATTATGTTTAGCAGTTTTAAGGTGTTTCTTAGCCATTTTTATTTCTTCATTTGAGAATCTTTTGTATCTGTAGCTCATCCTTTTATTGGGTCATTTATTTTCTTTGCTACTTTGTTTTTTGAGTTCTTTGTATAATTTTAGATGTTAATCCTCTGTGGATGTGAAACCAGTAAGTATATTCTCCCACTCAAAGGGTTTCCTTGTCACTTCCTTGGCTGTTCTTTTGCTGTACAGATGCTTTGGAGACTAATGAGGTCCCACTTGCTGATTGTTGACCTTAATGTCTGAGTAGCTGATGTCTCATTAAGAAAGTCCTTTCCTATGACTAAATCTTAGAGGGGACTGCCTATGCATTCTTCTAGCACTTTCAGAGTTTCAGATTTTATATTGAGGTCTTTGATCCATTTGGAGTTGACTTTTATGCCAGGAGAAAGATACGGGTCCAATTTCATTCTTCTACAGGTGGTGATCCAGTTCTCTCAGCACCATTTGTTGAAGATGCTGTCTTTCCCCCACTGTGTATTCTTGGCACCTTTGTCAAATGTCAGGTGACTGAAATTGTGTGTACTCATGTTTGGGTCTTCTATTCTGTTCCATTGGTCTATACGTCTATTTTTGTGCCAGTGCCATACTGTTTTTACAGCTACAGCTTTCTAATATAGCCTGAGATCTGCTATGGTGATGCACCCTGCATTTTTCTTCTTGCTCAGAATTGTTTTGGCTATCCGGGGTCTTTTGTGGTTCCATATGAATTTTCGGATGACTTCTTCTAGCTCTGTGAAGAATCCTGTGGAGGTCTTGATTGGCACTACATTGAATCTGCAGGTTGTATTTGATAAGATGGTCATTTTCACAATATTGATTCTACAAGTTCATGAGCATGGTAGATTTTCCATCTCCTAGTGTCTTCCTCTATCTTTTTTTTTTAAGTTTTGAAATTTCATGGTAGAGATCTTTAATGGTTTGGGTAAGGTTTATTCCTAAGTGTTCTAGTTTGCTTTTCCATTGTGGTGACAAAACATTCGGACCAATTCCAACTTGGGGAGGAAAGGGTTTATTCAGCTCACATCTCCTGGGTCACAGTCCATCACTGAGGGAGCCCACCATAGGAACTCAGGGCAGGAACCTGGAGGCAGGAGCTGAAGCACAGACCATGGAGGAATGCTGCTTACTGGCTTGCTCCTCTGGCCCATGCCCAGCCTGCTTTCTTATACTGTACACAACAACCTGCCCAGGGGTGGCACCACCCATGGTGGGCTGGGCCATCCCACATTGCTCAACAATCAAAACAATACTCCAAAGATGAGGCCACAGGCCAGTCCAATGAAGCCAATTTCCCAATTGAGGCTCCCTCAACCCAGGTGTGTCAAGTTGATACTAAAGCTATCTAGCACACTAAGTATTTTATTTTTTTGAAGTTAATGTGAATGAGATAGTTTCCTTGTATGCTTTTTCTGTTTGCTTGTTGTTGGTATATAGAAAGGCTACCAGTTTTTTATAAGTTGATTTTGTAACCTGCCACTTTACTGAAAGTATTAATCATTTCTAGGAGTTTTCTGGTGGAACTTTCTGGATCTCTTATGTATAATATCATATCATCTACAAATAGAGATAATTTGACCTCTTCTTTTCCTATTAATACTCCTTTAATTTCCTTATCTTGTCTTATTGCTCTTGCAAGGGTTTCAAACACTATATTGAAAACCCTCTCTTGCTCCTAATTTTAATGGGAATGTCTCCAGTTTTTCTCCATTTAGAATGATGTTAGCTGTGGGTTTGTTCCATATAGTTTTAACTATGTTGAGGTATGTTCCCTCCAGACCTATTCCTTCTAGGACTTTTAACAAATTCATCTTGGGTTTTGTCAAAGGCCTTTTCTGCATCTATTAATATGGCCATGTGATTTTTGCCTTCAAGTCCATTTATATGTTTTATGACATTTATTGACTTATGTATGTTGAAACATCCCTGGATTTCTGGAATAAAGCCTACCTGATCATGGTGGATGATCTTTTTGATGTGTATCTGTATGCAGTTTGCAAGTACTTTATTGAATATTTTTGCATCTATATTCATTAAGGATCTAGGCCTATAGTTTTTCTTTCTTTGTTGTATCTCTACCTGATTTGGGTATTAGAGTGATGCTGCTTCACAGAAGGAGTTTGGAATTCTCCCTCTGTTTCTATCTTTTTGAATAGTTAGAGCAGTACTGGTTGTAGATCTTCTTTGAATGTCAGGTGAAATTCTGCCATAAAACCATCTGGGCCTGGGCTTTTTTAGTTGGGAAGTTTTGATTTATTGTTTCAACTTCTTCCTTCTTCCTTCTTCCTTTGTTATGGGTCTGTTTAAGCTGTTGACCTCCTCTTGGTTTAACTTTGATGGTGTCCGTGTCTCTAGAAATTCCATTCAGGTTTTCAAATGTAATAGAGTATAGGTTTTTAAAGTATTCCCTTACAATATACTACATTCTGGGAGTGTCTGTTGTGATGTTTTCCATCTTGTCTCTGGTTTTGTTAATTTAGATTTTCTTTCTTTTGGTTAGCTGGTATAAGTGTCTGTCTACCTTGTTCACCTTGTATTGTATTGTTTTCTTTGTTTCTATTTCATTAATCTCTCCTCTGATTTTTGCTATTTCTTCTCATCTACTAGGTTTGGGGTTCATTTGTTCCTGCCTTTCCAGAATCTTGAGTTGTGCTCATTGATCATTCAGGAGTGTGTTGTTTAATTTCCATGAGTTCCTGTGGTTTCTAGGGCTTTTTTGCTGTTGATTATAAGCTTTACTGCACTGTGATCTGATTGAATGCATGGAATTACTTCAGTTTTTTTGAATTTGTTGAGTTTTGTGTTGTGGCCTAGAATATGATCAGTTTTAGAAAAGCTTACATGTGCTGCTGACAAAAGTCAGAAAAGGGCATCAGATTTTCCTGGAACTGGAGAGCTAAGTGGTTGTTAGCTGCCATGTGGATGCTATGAATTGGGTCTGAGTTCTCTGCAAAAGGAGCCAGTGCTCTTAAGCACTAAGCCATCTGTTCAGCCCCTCCATACAATATATTTTACCACATTTAGATCCCCTATTCCATCTGTACCCCTCTTATCCACCCCCACAGGATTTTATGTACTCTGTCATATACATTAAGGCCTATCAAGTCAATTTTGTGTCTCCAAATGTCCTTCAGTGTGGATCTATCCACTGGAGCCTGATTAGCCATCTAGTGTGACACCCTTAAAGAAAACTGAGTCTTCCTATCCCTCAGTTTTTAGTTGTCAAAAGTTCCTTAGCTAAGGTTGGGCTTCTTACCCACTGTGCACTTGATTCTTCAGTTGAAAAGTCCCATGGTGCAGGCTTTAATTGTTTGACACCATTACCTAGGCATAGAGTAAGAATCAGGGGCTCCAACATAGCAAGTCCCTACAGGTAGGAGCATTGAAGGGATGGCCGGGAGTAGAAATGGAAAGAGGCAAGACGCTTTCTTTAAAGGGATTCTATGTAAATGTGTCTGGTCCCTAACTTGCCATAAGACTGACTGCCATCCTCATGAGCTTTGTTTGATCATCAGTTTTCTATCAAGTACATATGATTTATTTACTTATTGACTCGTGTATGTTGAACCATGCCTGGATCTATGGAATAAAATCAATTTGATCATGGTAGATTATCTTTCTTTTTTGTACAATTTTTATCAAATTCTTTTGTTTGTTTTTTACTTTTTTATTTAATTTTTATTTATTATTTATTTATTTATTTATTTTTAAAGGATTCACAATATAAGAGCACAGTTGTTTTCAGATCACATCAACGTTGCTCAGTTTGCCATACAATTAGGTAATTGGTGCTAGCACCCACAGATGAGGAATACCATTTGTCGTTTGTTTTTCTGGGACTGTGTTACTTCACTTAGCATGATATCTTCTAGCTCCATCCATTTACCTACAAAGCTCATGATGTCATCTTTTTTTAATTTGTTTATTATTATTAAGGGATTCACAATATAAGAGCACAGTTGTTTTCAGATCACATCAACGTTGCTCAGTTTGCCATACAATTAGGTAATTGGATGCTAGCATCCACTGATGAGGGATACCATTCGTCGTTTGTTTTTCTGGTACTGTGTTACTTCACTCAGCATGATATCTTCTAGTTCTACCCATTTAACTGCAAACCTCATGATGTCATCTTTCTTTTTTTAATTTTATTTATTTATGTGTATGAATGTACTGTCTGCATGTAGGTGTGTGCACCCCTGTTGTGCAATGCCGTGGAGGTCAGAAGAGGGTGTCAGATTCCACTGGAACTGGAGTTCTCCTGGAATTGGTATTACAGATGGTTCTCGGCCACCATGTGGGTGCTGGAGATGGAACCGGGGTCCTCTGCAAGAGCAGTCCCTGCTCTTAACCGCTAGGGCATCTCTCCAGTCCCAATGTCATCTTTCTTTATTGCTACAAAGAAATCCATTGTGAAGATGTACCACATTTTCTCTATCCACTCATCAGTTGAGGGGCACTTGGGTTGGTTCCAGCTCCTTGCTATTCTGAAGAGAGCTGCAATAAACATGGCTGTGCATGTATCTCTGCGGTAAGATGAGTCTTGTGGGTACATGCCCAGGAGTGGTATGGCTAGGAGAGGTGGCAAGTTCATTCCAAGACTTCCAAGGGTTCTCCACACTGCTTTGCATAGTGGCTGTACAAGTTTACATTCCCACCAGCAGTGGATGAGTGTTCTCCTTTCCCCACAACCTCTCCAGCACTTGCAATCATTTGTTTCCTTGATCCTAGCCAGTCTTATTGGAGTGAGATGATATCTTAAAGTGGTTTTAATTTGCATTTCTGCTACCAACTGGCCCTCCGGGGGTCGTGGGCTTCCAGGATCCTCTTGGCAGGAAAACACAGGGTTGGTGAACGGTGTACAGAAATGAAAAACTAAGAGAAGTTTTTCCAAATTTGCAGCACTTTATTGAACTGGGGCAGTGATTATATAGTAGTCTTAGGAGAGGGCAGAACAAAGGATTTGGCAGAGCTTTACAATTACATAGGTAGGTAAAAAAAAGTCAAGATTTACACATTAACTGAGATACAGAGCACACAGAGCAGGAAACTAAAACATCACAAAGTTTAGTTAGGAAATGAACTTTCTTTAAAGTAAAATGTAGAAATCTTAAGATAACCTTTACCAAGGAAATAACATTTAAAAAGAAAAAGGAACATCAATAGTTTACAAGTCATAATTGAAAAGTCACAGCACACCGAGTAGTAGTTACTATGTCACAGTACAAAGTTCTTTAGCAGCAGATATTGACCTTAAATCTTTATCCTAAATCTAGAGTAAACATCTCTTGATATCCTAAAGTTAATAGTTTCTTTTAAGTTTCTATTAAAGTAAAAACCTTATTCCTATAATATCCTAAGTTACCTATTAGTTTTTCTAACTCTAACTGCTGATTTAAAGTTTTAATCTTTACTGAAAACTAAGAGCTGTTCTGACTGCTTGATCCAGCTAACAGCTTTGTTTTTGTTAGATAATTGGCTGGTGTAAAGTAACTTAGTTTCTGTCTGGCTTTGCTGGGAGTGTCAGGACTCAGACATTTAGTGACTGCATAGAGCTAGGAAAACTGTTTAATCTGTCTCTTTACTTAAATAGAGAAATGGGATTAAAGAATCTTTTTATTTTGATTGTTAAAGAGGAGTTTTTACTTTATTTTAAGTGGAATGATGCATTTTGTTTTTTGCTACACATATCACTGGGACTTCTTTTTCTTTAGAGACAGTCATAGAGACATTACCTCTATATAATTGTTTTGTTTTCCAGTTTAGCACAGGTTTTTACATTGCAATGTATATTATGAGAGAAATCTATTACTTAAGATTTACAGAAAATTCTTGCTGCCAGGAAAAAAACCCTGTGCCCAAGAAAGACATTTTAATTGTCAGTTCTTGGCACATTCAAATAGTTTATTTTGTATCTATAAGCTGGCCTTAAGAAAAGATCTTTTTATGCTCAGTATCATGCTAAGTCCAACACCAGAAAAACTTAAGATCCTAGGAGAGCATCTCAATCTCGAGGGTGATTTTAGCCGAGCGTTCTGCTAGGGACCTCCAGGGGGTCGAGCCCCGTAGGACATTGCTCCCCCGCCTGCCTTGAATATGATTTCTCATATTGTTTATACAGGCGACACTGGAGTGGGTGTGGCAGACGCGGAGGTGGATGCCGCACATTTCCTTAATTATTAGCGATGTTGAACACTTCTTAAGATGTTTCTCAGCCATCTCTAATTCCTCACTTGTGAAGTCTATTCAGCTCTTTGTTCCATCTATTGAGTGGGTCATTTGTTTTCTTCTTTGTTTTTCGAGTAGTTTATATATTCTGGAAATCAATGTTTTGTCAGATGTATCTGTGGTGAAGGTTTCCTCCCACTCTGTGGGATTTCTCTTCACTTCCTTGATTGTTTCTTTTGATGTACAGAAGCTTTTGAGTTTAATGAGGTCCCATTTTTCAATTGTTGACCTTAATTCTTGCACAGCTGCTGTCTGATTTAGAAAGTCTTTTCCTATGCCTATATCTTGTAGTCTGCTGCCAACTTTGACTTTTATCACCTTCAGAGTTTGGGGTTTCACGTTGCGGTCTTTAATCCATCTGGAGCTGACTCTTTGTTTACTTTATTTTATTTTATTTTATTTTTGTATGTATATGAATGTACTGTCTGCATGTAGGTTTGCGCACCCGTGTCGTGCAATGCCACAGAGATCAGAAGAGGGTCTCGGATTCCCCTGGAACTGGAGTTCTCCTGGAATTGGAGTTACAGACGGTTCTTAGCCACCATGTGGGTGCTGGGGATCAAACCCGGGTCCTCTGCAAGAGCAGTCGGTGCTCTTAACCTCTAGGCTATCTCTCCAGCCCTGGAGCTGACTTTTGTACAGGGAGAGATGTAGGGGGTTAATTTAATTCTTCTACAAGTGGTGATCCAGTTTTGCCAACACCACTTGCTGAAAATGCTATCTTTCCTCCATTGTGTCCTTGTCAAATATGAGATGGCTGAAATTGTATGTGCTCAAGTTTGGATCTTCAGTTTTGTTCCATTGGTCAATAGGTCTGTTTTGTGCCAGTACCAAGCTGTTTTTATGATTATAGTCCTGTAGTATAGCTTGAAGTCTGGTATAGAGATCCCCCCGGTATTGCTCTTTTCACTCAGTGTTATTTTGGCTATTAGGGGTCTTTTTTTTTTCCAAATGAAATTAAGAAGAAACTCTTGGGGATTTTACTTGGGATTGTGTTAAATCTATACAAGACTTTGGGTAGAATGGACATTTTTACTATATTAATTTTCCCAATCCATGAGCATGGGAGGTTTTTCCATCTTCTGATGTCTTCTTCAATTTTTTTCTTTAAGGGTTTAAAAATTTTGTTGTAGAGATCTTTGGTGTCTTTGGTTAGGTTTGTTCCTAGGTATTTTATTGTTTTTGAGGCTATTATGAGTGGGAAGGTCTCCTCAAATTCCTTCCTCAGTTAGTTGCCTGTTGTTGGTGTAAAGAAAGGCTACTGATTTTTTTAGGTTAATTTTGTATCCTGCCACTTTGCTGAAGCTGTTAATCATTTCTAGGAGTTTTCTGGTGGAGTTTTTAGCATTGCTTAAGTAAACAATCATATAATCAGCAAATAGGGATAGCTTGACTTCCTCTTTTCCAAGGTTAGTCCTTCTTTAATTTCCTTTTCTTGCCTTATTTCCCTAGCGAGTGTTTCAAGTACTATATTGAAGAGGAGTGGTGACAGGGGGCAGACTTGCTGAGATCCTATCTTTAAAAGGAATGCTTCTGTTGTTTCCCCATTTAGGATGATATTGGCTGTGGGTTTCCTGTATATGGCTTTGATTACATTGAGGAATGATCACTTCAGTCCAATTCCCTCTAGGACTTTAAGCATGAAGGGATGCTGGATTTTGTCAAAGGCTTTTTCTGCTTCAATTGAGATGATGGTGTGGTTTTTTGTCTTTCAGTCCATTTATATGCTTGATGATATTTATTGATTTTCATATGTTGAACCATCTCTGGTATGAATCCAACTTGGTCATGATGGATGATCTTCTTGATGTGGGTCTGTATGCGATTTTCCAGTATCCTGTTTAATATTTTGGCATCTGTGTTCATTAATGAGATGGGTCTGTAGTTCTCCTTTTTGGTTGTATCTTTTTCCTGGTTTTGGTAATAGAGTGATGCTGGCTTCATAGAAGGAATTTGGGAGAATTCCCTCTGTATCTTTCTAAACAGTTTGAGTAATAATGATTGTAAATCTTTTTGAAACGTTTTATAGAATTCTGCCATGAAACCATCTGGACCTGGGCTGTTTTTAGTTGGGATGTTTCTTATTACATCTTCAATTTCTTCATATATTATGGGTCTGTTTAAGTTGTCAATCTCTTCTTGATTGAGCTTTGGTGATTCCCAGGGTTTCAGATATTCATCCATTTCTTCTAGGTTTTCAAACTTAGTAGAGTAATGGTTTTTGAAGTATTCCCATATGATTTTCTGGATCTCTTCATTGTCTGTTGTGATATTTCCCCTTTCATCATGGATTGTATTGATTTGGAGTTGTTCCCTCCTTCTTTTGGTTAACTGGGCTAGAGGTCTATCTTGTTTATTCTTTCAAAGAACCAACTTTTGGATTCATTGATTTTTTTTGTATTGTTTTCTTTGTTTCTATTTCATTGATTTCTGTACTGATGTTTGTTATTTCTTCCTGTCTGTTGCATTTAGGGTTCATCTGTTGTTGCCTCTCAAGTGCTTTTAGCTGCAGTGTTAGATTGTTCTTCTTAAGATGTTTCTCAGCCATCTCTAACTCCTCACTTGTGAAGTCTCTGTTCAGCTCTTTGCTCCATCTTTTGAGTGGGTCATTTGTTTTCTTTCTTCTTTGTTTTTTCAGTAGTTTATACACTCTGGAAATCAAAGCTTTGTCAGATGTATCTGTAATGAAGGTTTCCTCTCACTCTGTGGGTTTTCTCTTCACTTGCTTGATTGTTTCCTTTGATGTACAGAAGCTTTTGAGTTTAATGAGGTCCCATTTGTCAATTGTCAACCTTAATTCGTGTGCACCTGCTGTCTGATTTAGGAAGTCTTTTCCTATGCCTATGTCTTGTAGGCTGCTGCCAACTTTTTCTTCTATTGCCTTCAGAGAATTTTTATCAGTTTCATACAAAACACCTTGATCATTTCATACCCCTGCTATCCACAGCCTCTTATAACACACACACACACACACACACACACACACACACACACGCCAGATTTCATGCATCTGTCATTTGTGTTAAGGCCGATCAAGTCAGCTAGTGCACCCAAATGTCCCTCAATACAAGTTCATCCCCTAAGGTTTCTTTGGCCTATCTGCAGTAACTTTCTTAAAGAAGACCAGCTCTCCATCATCTAGCAGCAATCAGCTGTCAATCATTTTTGGATAAAATTGAGGCTGGCTGCCTATTTCCCTAGTTCTCTGATAGGTTTTTGTTTGCTTAAATTTGCGTGGATCTTCAGTCATACCATGCCTGGGTATATACCCACAAGACTCATTCTACCACAGAGATGCATGCACAGCCATGTTTATTGTATCTCTCTTCACAATAGCAAAGAACTGGAACCAACCCAAGTGCCCCTCAACTGATGAGTGGATAGAGAAAATGTGACATCTACACAATGGAGTTTTACACAGCGATAAAGAAAGATAACATCATGAACTTTGCAGGTAAATGGATGGATCTAGAAGATATTATGTTAAGTGAAGTAACACAGTCCCAGAAAAACAAACAATGAATGGTCCCTCATCTATGGATGATAGCACCAAGTAACTAGTTGTAAGGCAAACTGAGCAACATCAATGTTATATTCCTCTTTTTCTGAAAGCAACTGTGCTCTTATGAATCCCTTAACAGGTTCTAGAACTAACTTACCATTTATTTTCAGACTTTGTAATTTTGGTATATGGGTGGAGGATATGTATGCATATTTTAGAGTAATATAAAATCAAAAGGGAAAAATGTGAATCCTGAAATATGATTTGGAAATAACATACAATTTGTTTTCAGATGACATAATTTTAGTATAGGTGAAACATATACATATATATATATATATATTTTTTTTTGAAGCAATACAAGTTGGAGGGAACAACAACAACAAAAGAACTGGGACAAAGAACTAACTGAAACAGTGATGTTCTCCCCAAAACAATAATCCTCTGCTTTGAAAAACTTTGGAAAGACTCAGAAAAAGATGCAAGACATGTATGACAGAATGCATGGACTTGGGTGGGGTGGCGGGCCTGGAAAGGGAAATGAGTCTAAATTGGACATGTTTGAGTTTAAAACAATGATTAGCACTTGGAAGGCAGAGGCAGGTGGATCTTTGTGAGTTCAAGGCCAGCCTGGTCTATAGAGTGAGTTCCAGGACAGCTGGGGCTACAGGGAGATTCTGTCTCAAAAAGACATAAATAGTAAATAAATAAATAAATAAACAAATAAATAAATAAATAAATAAATAAAACAATGATTAACAATGAATGGTATGATCCAAAATTCTTTGAATCAACATTTCAGACTTTAGATATTTCCGAATATACAAATGGGTGTTGAAACCTAAGTCTAAACACAAGAATCACTTAAAGATACCATATACATACATATATATATGTATACATATATATATATATATATATACATACATATACATATGTATACATGTATACATCCTGAAGCTCATTTTACAATAATTTAGGAAGCTGAACTTAGATGCTGTTGAATAATTCTGACTTACTCAGCAAAGCTTCATGGAGCAGAATTTTCTACTTTCTGTGTCATGTTGCCACTCAAAACAGCTCAGATCTTGCAGCATTTCAAAATTTGGATTTTTTGACTAGTGATGTTCAACCTATAACCCCCCTCAGAAAAGAAACCACTCTGAACAGTTTAAATGGCATACTGCATATTGATGCTTTAAAAAATATGTTCAATGCTTTGTTTTCCACCTTTGAGAGCTGTTAACAATCAAGATTTTTTTTTTTTTTAAAAAGGCCCAGCATTAGTGGTGGACTTTGTTTTGGGGCACTGAGTGTGTTTTCTTAGAAGTTCTGTAAACTTCAGCCATCTGTTTCTGACTGTGAGGACCAATTTTTTTTGGGAAGGGGAAAATAAGCAATACATTTAACTACTATATGTGTAAGAAGAAGGGAGCATAGGAAGAGGAAGTATGTACAATATATTGGAGCAGGATTTAAGACTGTCAGTTGTACACACTTTTCTATGTCTTTCAGAAAAAAAGTTATATGAATGAATACAGCATGCTGTGAGCTTTGAAAAGCCTAGTAATATTTTATTCTTGTGTCTGTGTCATGTGTGTTTGTGTCTGTATAATTGGGAATATACATCTGTTTCGCGCCCATGAGTGTGCATGGGTGGAGGCCAGAAATCAGTGTTGAGTTTCTTTCTCACTCTTCACCTTAATTTTAGAAACAAGGTTGCTCTTTTGTTCCTTTTTTTTTGCTGAAGATGACTTTGCCATTTCATGTATTTGGCTACCCTGGCTGGCCAGTGAGCCCAAGGGACCTGTGTGACTTGGTCCCTCTAGTGTCTCACAACTTTTGCACGGTCGCTAGGAATCTGACTCTGGTGATGCTCATGCAGAAAGTACTTAATCCACTGAGCTGTCTGTAAGTTCCACACTTATTCTCTAGTTATAAATCTCTGAAATACAAGCTCACACTGCCTGATGGTACTTCTTATGATGAGAGTTGGCGATTGAAAGAGAAAGCAGCAGTTACTTACAGGAAAGGTACCAAACAGGATGGGATGTGTGGGGCTGATATGGGAGCAAAGACAGGCAAAGGCCAAGAGATGACTTAGTGAAGATCAGAACTCAGATGAGCCTGGTGTATGATTGGTTTCCAGCCCACATACAGGAAGCTGCAAGGCTGACCACAATTTCCATGAACCTTAATTGGTTGCAAACTTATTCAGCTCCTGTAGGAAAAACATGGATTTGAGAACAAAGAAATAGACCCTGAAATCAGAGTCTGAGAAAGGTTTTTCTTCAGCACTGCTCAGCTCTTTATTACCCATGAGTGGAAAAAAATGTCCGAAAAAGTAAAGTCATATCCAAGAACCTTCAGAATACCCTGTTACGGTATTTTCTGAGGTGCAATAGCCCTGTTGTTTCTAACACAGAGTTGTTGCATGCAGGGATTTGTAACTTCTCCTTATAAAGGCAGAAAACATCCTTCTGAAGCTGAATGTTGTCAGGGATAAAACAGACTCTCTCCCCTTCTAATAAACAAGTCCCCCCCCCCTGCCCTTTACTCGGAAACATTCAAATCTGCTGTCCTAGAGAGATCACTACTTCATATTCATTTAAGAAGGAAGTTGATGTACATATATTGCTTCCCAGAGTTGAGTCCCTGTAAAAATGGGTTTCCTTTCACTTGTTTCTCTCCAGTACTCTCTGCACAGTGTATTTCTCCAGTATCCAAGAAAACAAAGATGATGACTCAAGTTTGAATAATTAAGAAGTATCTCAGGAAGGGGCTATTCACATAGACAGGTATGTTTAATGGAAAATGGAAATTGATGGTGAATCTTTAAAGGGTAAGATGGTGAAGCAGGCTTTCCATATGAGGCTTTAGAAGACAAGGGTAAAAGCTATTGCCAGAGAAAACACACAATGACAGTCATAGCTTAACAGAAGTGAATAACCAGGCAGATGGAGAAGTAGTGAAATGCACAGCCTCCCAGGACAACAGAGTTAGGAGATGAAACACTCAAATCCCTCCCCCCTCCCAGAACTCCAGTGTGCTGGTGGCATCACCCAGCGAGTCAATTCTTGCAGAAATGGAAGGAAGAATTCTACTAAAGTGGTTCAATGAACCCGCTTCCTTCAAATGACAGAGAGAGAAGGATGGAAGGAATCTTTCCTGGCACACTCACCTTTCACTCATATCTTCTGTGTTTTTCTTCTCAAGGGTTTTTATTTTTTTTCTTTTTTATTTTTTTTTTGTTTTTTGGTGTTTTTTGAGACAGGTCTCCCTATAGCCCCCAGCTCTGGTCTGGAACTCACTCTGAAACCAGGCTGGGTTCTATGAACTCAAAAAGATCCCACCTGCCTCTGCCTCCCAAGTGCTAGGATCCCCCAGGGGTTTTATGTCCACTATTTTTTATTAATTCAATTTATTATTTGACATTTTCATTCCAGTTGCTGTACACTCCTACCTCTGCTAATCCTCTCTCCACACAGCTTCCTCCCTACAAATCCTTCTCCTACATTCATATGTTTCTTATTTGCGTTGTTTTGTGACCCATGGAGTTTAACCAAGGTTGTGTGACCACAGGTTTGGTATTATTCGTTGGAGCTTGGTGGACTCCACAGTGGGTGGGACATAACTGAAGACAATGGCTCCTCCTCTCCCAGACTCTTTCAACCACCAGTAGTTCATCAGGAAAGAGCAGGTCACCATGAGGCCCTCTACATCCACAACTGACAGTTAGTATGGTCAGCCCAGTGCAGCAATTATACCTGGCTGAGAGTTCAAGGGCTGAATGGCTGTAACTTGCCCAAGAGCCCAGCAGACAAGATCTCTGTACTCTTCTCCCTGTCTTCTGGCTCTTTAATTCCTCCAACCTCTTCTTCTGCAGTGCTTCCTGAGCCTCAGAGGGAGTAGTAATTATACACGAATATCCAACAGCGGTATTTGAATTTCTCATGGGTTCTCCCGGAGCATCCTGTGTTTTCCTAGCTCCCAAGGTTAATCATCTCTATTCCTCTTCCTCCCTTCCCACCTCCCTCTCCAGCCCCAGCAACTCTGTCACCCCCGATCTCTGACACCCCCCCCCCGCCGCCCCCAGCTCTGAACTCTCCCCACCCTCCCAATATGGTCCCTACTTTATCTCCCACGCTTCCCCTCCCAACCCCACCTCCACCCTCCGGACCAACACCCCCCTGTAACATCTGATTTTCCTTACTGTCCCCGTTTCAGGATTTTTCTTTTCCTTTACTCCAGGTATCCATTCCAGTTTCTTGCGCCCATGGTTCTTTATCCGAGATATATATTCACATAAGGGGATTGGTGCTGCAATCCAAAATGAAGGAGAACATATAACCATCGCTGGTTTTCTGTCTTTTTGTTACTTCACTTAGACTAGCAGTCTCTAGTTCCATCCACGTAACTGGCAATTTTCATTATTTCATCTTTCTTACTGCTAAGTAGTACTCATTCTGTAGATGTAAATAACTACAGTTTCTTTATCCATTCAGCAGTTGTGGGACATTTAGGTTGGTCCATTTCTTGGGGGGGGGTGTCCATTGCCTCGGTTTGTAAGACAGCAGCAACAAAGAGGGATGTACATGTGTGTCTACATAGGGATGAGGCCCTTTGGGTAATTTCGCAAGGAGGGTAGAACTGGGTGCATGCTAGCTTCATTTTTTATTTTTCTGAGAGTTCCCCACACTGCCTTCCATAGTGGCGGCACTAGTTTTGTGTTGCACCAAACAGTGAAGATTGTGTCTCGTCCTCCGCAACCCTGCCCAGCAACTTGTGGTCCCTTTGGTTTTTTGTGATCTTACCAGACTTACTTGGGTAACATGGAATCTTAAAAGTGGTTTTTATCTGCATTTCTTAATTACTAATTATGTTTAGCAGTTTTAAGGTGTTTCTTAGCCATTTTTATTTCTTCATTTGAGAATCTTTTGTATCTGTAGCTCATCCTTTTATTGGTAGCATTTATTTTCTTTGCTACTTTTGGTTTTTCTGAGTCTTTGTAGAATTTTTTAGATGTTAATGCCTCTGTGGATGTGAAACCAGTAAGTATATTCTCCCACTCAAAGGGTTTCCTTGTCACTTCCTTGGCTGTTCTTTTGCTGTACAGATGCTTTGGAGACTAATGAGGTCCCACTTGCTGAATGTTGACCTTATGTCTGAGTGCCTGATGTCTCAAGTAAGAGAAGTCCCTTTCCTAGGACAAATCTTAGAGGGGCCTGCCTGTGTATTCTTTTAGCACTTTCAGAGTTTCAGATTTCAAATGGAGGTTTATGATCCATTTGGAGTTGACTTTTTATTCAGGATGAAAAGACACGGTCCAAGTTCATTCTTCTACGGTGGTGATCCAGTCTCGCACTCCTCAGCACCAGTTGTTGAAGATGCTGTCTTTCCCACTGTGTATTCTTGGCACTTGGTCAATGTCAGGTGACTGGAAATTGTGTGTACTCATGTTTGGGTCTTCTATTCTGTTCCATGGATCTATAGATCTCATTTGTGCCGTGCCATACTGTTTTTACGAGCGAACACTACAAGCTTCTAATATAGCCGGAGATCTGCTAATGGTGATGCACCCTCATTATTTTTTTTGCTCAGAATTGTTTTGGCTATCCGGGTCTTTTTGTGGTCCATATGAATTTTCGGATGACTTCTTCTAGCTCTGTGAAGAATCCTGTGGAGGTCTTGATTGGCACTACATTGAATCTGCAGGTGGTTTTTGATACGATGGTCATTTTCACAAAGATTGATTCTACAAGTTCATGAGCATGGTAGATTTTCCATCTCCATGTCTTCCTCTATTTTTTTTTTTTTAAGTTTTGAATACATGGTAGAGAAGCTTAATGGTTTTTGGGTTAAGGTTGATTCCGAAGTAGGATAGTTTGTTTTCCATTGTGGTGACAAAACAGTGTGATCAATACCAACTTGGGAGGAAGGGTTTATTCAGCTCACACTCATGGGCCACAGTCCATCACTGGAGGGAGCCCACCAGAGGAACTCAGGGCAGGAAACCTGGAGGCAGGAGCTAAAGCCACAGACCAGAGAGGAATGCTGCTTACTGGCTTTGTCCTCTGGCCCATGCCCAGCCTCTTTCTTATACTGTACACACAACCTGCCCAGGGGTGGCACCACCCTGGTGGGCTGGGCCATCCCATTGCTCACATCAAAAAACAATACTCCAAAGATGAGGCACAGGCCAGTCCAATGAAGCCAATTTCCCATTGAGGCTCCTCAACCCAGGTGAGTCAAATTGACAACTATCTAGCACACGAAGTATTTTTATTTTTTGAAGTTTAATGTGATGGATAGTTTCCTTGTATGCTTTTTCTGTTTGCTTGTTTGTTGTTATAGAAAGGCTACCAGTTTTTTATAAGTTGATTTTGTAACCTGCCACTTACTGAAACTGTTAATCAATTTCTAGGAGTTTGCTGGTGAACTTTTTCTGGATCTCTTATGTATAATATCATATCCTCTACAAATAGAGATATTTGACCTCTTCTTTTCTATTATACGCCTTTAATGTCCTTATCTTGTCTTATTGCTCTTGCAAGGGTTTCAAACACTATATTGAAAACCCTCTCTTGCTCCTAATTTTAATGGGAAGGTCTCCAGTTTTTTTCTCCCATGTAGGATGGTGTTAGCTGTGGGTTTGTTCCATATAGTTTTAACTATGTTGAGGTATGTTCCCTCCAGAACTATTCCTTCTAGGACTTTGAACAAATTCATGTTGGTTTTTGTCAAAGGCCTTTTCTGCATCTATTAATATGGCCATGTGATTTTTGCCTCTGAGTCCATTTTAATATGTTGTAATGAACATTTATTGATTAATGTATGTTGAAACATCCCTGGATTTCTGGAATAAAGCCTACCTGATCATGGGGGATGAGCTTTTTGATGTGTATCTGTGCATGATTTGCATACTTTATTGAAATAATTTTTGCATCGATATTCATTAAGGATCTAGGCCTATAGTTTTTCCTTTCTTTGTTGTATCTTTAACCTGTTTGGGGTATTAGAGTGATGCTGCCTTCCATCAGCAAAGGGAGTTTGGGAATTCTCCCTCTGTTTTTTCTGATCTTTTTTGAATAGTGTAGAGCAGTACTGGTTGTAGATCTTCTTTGAATGTCAGGTGAAATTCTGCCATAAAACCATCTGGGCCTGGGCTGTTTTAGTTGGGAAGTTGTTTGATTTATTGTTTCAACTTCTTCCTTCTTCCCTTCTTTCCTTTTTTGGGTCCGGTGTTTAAGCTGTTGACCTCCTCTTTGTTTTAACTTTGATGGTGTCCGTGTCTCTAGAAATTCATTCAAGGTTGTCAAATGTAATAGAGTATAGGTTTCTAAAGTATTCCCTTACAATATACTACATTCTGGGAGTGTCTGTGGTGATGTTTTCCATCTTGTCTCTGGTTTTGTTAATTTAGAGTTTCTTTCTTTTGGGTAGCTGGGCTAAGGGTCTGTCTAACTTGTTTCACCTTGTATTTTATTGTTGTCTTTGTTTCTATTTCATTAATCTCTCTTCTGATTTTTGCTATGTCTTCTTATCTACTAGGTTTGGGGTTCTTTTGTTCTTGCCTTTCAAGAGTCTTAAGTTGTGCTCATTGATCAGTCAGAGTGTGCGTTGTTATAATTTCCATGAGTTCCTGTGGTTTCTAGGGCTTTTTTGCTGTTGATTATAAGCCTTATTGCACTGTGCTGATGAATGCAGGGAATTACTTCAGTTTTTTTGAATTTGTTGAGTTTTGTGTTGTGGCCTAGAATATGATCAGTTTTAGAAAAGCTTACATGTGCTGCTGACAAAAGTCAGAAAAGGGCATCAGAATTCCTGGAACTGGAGAGGCTAGTTGGTTGTTAAGCTGCCATGTGAATGCTATGGGAAAGTGGGTCTAGAGTTTCTCTGCAAAAGGAGCCAGCTCTTAAGCGCACTAAGCCATCTGTTCAGCCCCTCCATACAATATATTTTACCACATTTAGATCCCCTATTCCATCTGTACCCCTCTATCCACCCCCACAGGAATTTTTTAATGTACTCTGTCATATACATTAAGGGCCTATCAAGTCAATTTTGTGTCTCAAATGTCCTTCAGTGAGTGTCCATCCATGGGACTGATAGCCATCTAGTGTGACACCATTAAAGAAAACTGAGTCTTCCTATCCCTCAGTTTTTAGTTGTCCCAAAATGTTTCCTTAGCTAAGGTTGGGCTTCTTAACCACGTGTGCACGTGAGTCCTTCATTGAAAAGTCCCATGGTGCAGGCTTTAATTGTTTGACACCATTACCTAGGCATAGAGTAAGAATCAGGGGCTCCAACATAGCAAGTCCCTACAGGTAGGAGCATTGAAGGGATGGCCGGGAGTAGAAATGGAAAGAGGCAAGACGCTTTCTTTAAAGGGATTCTATGTAAATGTGTCTGGTCCCTAACTTGCCATAAGACTGACTGCCATCCTCATGAGCTTTGTTTGATCATCAGTTTTCTATCAAGTACATATGATTTATTTACTTATTGACTCGTGTATGTTGAACCATGCCTGGATCTATGGAATAAAATCAATTTGATCATGGTAGATTATCGTTTTTTTTTAATTTTTTACAAATTTCTTTTGTTTGTTTTTACTTTTTATTTAATTTTTTATTTAGTATTTATTTTAATTTATTTATTTTTAAAGATTCACAATATAAGAAGAGGCAACAGTTGTTTTCATATCACATCAACGTTGCTCAGTTGCCATACAAGTAGGTAATTGGTGCTAGCACCCACAGATGAGGGGATACCATTTGTCGTTTGTTTTTCTCTGGGACTGTGTTACTTCACTTAGCATGATTATCTTCTAGCTCCATCCATTTACTACAAAGCTCATGATGTCATCGTTGTTTAATTAAATTGTTTTTAGGATTAAGGGATTCACAATATAAAAGAGCACAGTTGTTTTTCAGATCACATCAAAGTTGCTCAGTTTGCCATACAATAGGGAATTGGATGCTAGCATCCACGAATGAGGGAGAAAATTCTCGTTTTGTTTTTCTGTACGGGTGTTACTCTTCAACTCAGCATAATGTCTTCTAGTTCTACCCATTTAACTGCAAACCTCATGATGTCATCTTTCTTTTTTTAATTTTATTTATTTTATGTGTATGAATGTAACTGTCTGCATGTAGGTGTGTGCAACCCTGTTTCAATGGCCGTGGAGGGCAGAAGAGGGTGTCAGATTCCACTGGAACTGGAGTTTCTCCCTGGAATTGGTATTACAGATGGTTCTGGTGCCACCATGTTGGGTGCTGGAGATGGAACGGGGTCCTCTGAAGAGCAGTCCCTGCTCTTAACCACGCTAGGGCAATACTCCTCCAGGTTCCCAATGTCATCTTCTTTATGCTACAAAAGAAATCCTTGTGAAGATTGTACCCCACATTTTCTCTATCCACTCAGCAGTTGAGGGGAACTTGGGTTGGTTCCAGTCCTTGGCTATTCTGAAGAGAGCTGCAATAAAACATTGCTGTGCATGTATTTCTGCGGTAAGATGAGGCTTGTGGGTACATGCCCAGGAGTGGATGGTCCTAGGAGAGGTGGCAAGGTTCATTCCAAGGACGTTTCCAAGGGTTCTCCACACTGCTTTGCAAGAGTGGCTGTACAAGTTTACATTCCCCACCAGCAGTTGGATGAGTGTATTCCTTTCCCCAAACTCTCCAGCACTTGATACCATTTGTTTCTTGATCCTAGCCATCTTATTGGAGTGAGAGGATATCTTAAAGTGGTTTTAAATTTGCATTTACTGCTACAACTGGCCCCCGGGGGTCGTGGGCTTCACAAGGAGTCCTCTTGGAAGGAAAACACAGGTTCAGTGAAGGTGTACAGAATGAAAACTAAGAGAAGTTTTTCCAAATTTGCAGCACTTTATTGAACTGGGGAAGTGATTATATAGTAGTCTTAGGAGAGGGCAGAACAAAGGATTTGGTAGAGCTTTACAATTACATATGTTACTAATAGGTCAAAACTTACATTAACCAGAACTTATTATCTATTTCATGATTGACTGGATACAGAGCACACAGAGCATGAAACTAAAACATCACAAAGTTTAGTTAGGAAATGAACTTTCTTTTAAGTAAAATGTAGAAATCTTAAGATAACCTTTACCAAGGAAATAACATTTAAAAAAAAAGGAACATCAATAGTTAACTCTCGATTACAAACCACAATTGAAAATTTACAGCACACCGAATAGTAAATACTATATCACAGTACAAAGTTCTTTAACAGCAAATATTGGTCTTATGTCTCCATCCTGAGGCTAGAGTAAATACATCTTAGCATCCTGAAGTTAATAGTTTCTTTTAAAGTTTCTATTAAAGTAAAACCTTAATGCCTATAAATCCTAGTTACCTATTAGTTTTTTCTAAATCTACTGCTGAGTTAAAGGTTTTAATCTGTACTAGAAAACTAAGAGCTGTTTTGACTGCTTGATCCAGCTAACAGCTTTGTTTTTGTAAGATAAGTGGCTGGTGTAAGTAGACTTAGTTTCCGTCTAGCTTTGTTGGGAGTGTCAGGACTCAGACATTAAGTGGCTGCATAGAGCTAGGAAAACTGTTTAATCTGTCTCTTTACTTAAATAGAGAAATGGGATTAAAGAAATCTTTTTATTTTGATTGTTAAAGAGGAGTTTTTATTTTAAGTGGAATGATGCATTTTGTTTTTTTTGCTACACATATCAACTGGGACTTTCCTGTTTTCCCTTTAATTAGAGACAGTCATAGAGACATTACCCCTCTATAAATTGTTTTTGTTTTCCATTTTAGCACAGGTTTTTTGCATTGCAATGTATATTATGAGAGAAATCTATTACTTAAGATTTACAGAAAATTCTTGCTGCCAGGAAAAAAACCCTGTGCCCAAGAAAGACATTTTAATTGTCAGTTCTTGGCACATTCAAATAGTTTATTTTGTATCTATAAGCTGGCCCTAAGAAAAGTTCTTTATTGTGCTCAGTGTTAAGTCCAACACCAGAAAAACTTAAGATCCTAGGAGAGCATCTCAATCTCGAGGGTGATTTTAGCCGAGCGTTCTGCTAGGGACCTCCAGGGAGCTTAGCCCCGTAGACAATTGCTCCCAGCCTGCCGTGATATATGTCTCATATTTTTTATACAGGCTCACTGGAGTGGGTGTGGCAGACGCGGAGGTGGGAGATGCCGCACATTTTCCTTAATTATTAGCGATGTTGAACACTTCTGTAAAGATGTTTTCTCAGCCATCTCTAATTCATCACTTTGAAGTCTATTCAGCTCTTTGTTCATCTATGAGTGGGTCATTTGTTCTTCTTTGTTTTTTCGAGTAGTTTATATTCTGGAAATTCATGTTTTGTCAGATGTATCTGTGGTGAAGGTTTCCTCCTCCCACTCTGTGGGATTTTCTTCACTTCCCTTGATTTTTCTTTTGATGTACAGAGCTTTTGAGTTGAATGGAGGTCCCATTTTTCAATTGTTTACCTTAATTCTGTGCACGTGCTGTCTGATTTAGAAAGTCTTTTTCTATGCCTATATCTTGTAGTCCGCTGCCAACTGTGACTTGTATCACCTTCAGAGTTTGGGGGTCTCACGTTGCGTCCCTGTAATCCATCCTGGAGCTGACTCTTTGTTTTACTTTATTTTATTTTAATTTTATTTTTGTATGTATATGAATGTACCGGTCTGCATGTAGGTTTGCCGCACGCCGTGTCGTGCAAATGCCACGAGATCAGAGAGGGTCTCGGATTCCCCTGGAACTGGAGTCCCTGGAAATTGGAGTTACAGACGGTCTTCGGCCACCATGTGGGTGCTGGGCATCAAACCGGGTCCTCTGCAAGAGCAGTCGTGCTCTTACCTCTAGGCTATCTCTCCAGCCCTGGAGCTTTTTTTTTTTTTTTTTGTGTGTTTGTGTGTGGGGGGAGAGAGGGAGGGGGTTAATTTAATTCTCTACAAGTGGTGATCCAGTTTTTGCAACACAAACACTTGCTGAAATGCTATCTTTCCTCCATTGTGTCCTTGTCAAAATATGAGATTGGCTGAAATTGTATGTGCTCAAATTTGATCTTCAGATTTTGTTCATTGTGTCATGGTCTCTGTTTACTGTGCCAGTATCACAGCTGTTTTTTATGATTATAGCCTTGTATATAGCTGAAGTCTGGTATAGAAGAATCCCCCCGGTATTGCTCTTTTCCTCAGTGTTATTTTGGCTATTAGGGGTCTTTTTTTTTTTCCAAATGAAATTAAGAAGGAAGAAACTCTTGGGATTTTACTTGCGATTGTGTTACACATCTATACACGGAGCTTGTGTGTGAATGGACATTTTTTACTATATTAATTTTCCCAATCCATGAGCGGGGAGGTTTTTTCCATCTTCTGATGTCTTCTTCAATTTTTTTCTTTAAGGTTGTAAAATTTTGTTGTGAGATCTTTGGTGTCTTTGGTTAGGGTTGTTCCTAGGTATTTTATTTTTTTGATTGAGGCTATTTATGAGTGGAAGGTCTCCTCAATATTCCTTCCTCAGTTGTTTGCTGTTGTTGGTGGTAAAGAAAGGCTACTGATTTTTTTTTAGGTTAATTTGTATCCTGCCACTTTGCTGAAGCTGTTAATCATTTTAGGAGTTTCTGGTGGAGTTTTAGCATTGCTTAAGTAAACAATCATATAATCAGCAAATAGGGATAGCTTTGACTTCCTGCTTCCTCTTTTCCAAGGTTAGTCCTCTTAATTTTCTTTTCTTGCCTTATTTCCCTAGCGAGTGTTTCAATACTATTTGAAGAGGAGTGGTGACAGGGGCAGCCTTGCCGAGATCCTATCTTTAAAGGAAATGCTTCTGGTCTTTCCCTCCCCACTTTAGGATGATAATTGGCTGTGGTTCCTGTATATGGCTTTGATTACATTGAGGAATGATCCTCTCAGTCCAATTCCCTCTAGGACTTAAGCATGAAGGGATGCTGGATTTTGTCAAAGGCTTTTTTCTGCTCAATTGAGATGATTGGTGTGGTTTTATGTCTTTCATCAGTCCATTTATATGCTTGATGGATATTTATTGATTTTTTCATATGTTGAACCATCTCTCTGGTATGAATCCAACTTGGTCGAAGATGATCTTCTTGAGGTGGGTCTGTATGCGATTTGCAAGTATCCTGTTTAGAATTTTGGCATCTGTGTTCATTAATGAGATGGGTCTGTAAGTTCTCCTTTTTGGTGGTATCTTTTTCCTGGTTTGGTAATAGAGTGATGCTGGCCTTCATAGAAGGAATTTGGGAGAATTCCCCTTTTCTGTATCCTTCTAAACAGTATTCAGTAATAATGGATTGTAAGATCTTTTGAAACGTTTTATAAATAGATTCTGCATGAAACCACTGGACCTGGGCTGTTTTTTAGTTGGGAGTTTTTTCTTATTACATCTTCAATTTCTTCATATATTAGGGTCTGTTTAAGTTATGTCAGCCTCTTGTTAGCTTGGGGTGATTCCATGGTTTCAGATATTCATCCATTTCTCTAGGTTTTCAAACTTGTAGAGTATGGTGGTTTTTGAAGATTCACCATATGATTGCTGGATCTTTCATTGTCTGTTGTGATATTTCCCCCTTTCATCAATGATTGTATTGATTTGGAGTAGTTCCCTCCGTCTTCTTTTGTTAACTGGCTAGAGGTCTATCTGTTTATTCTTTCAAAGAACCAACTTTGGATTCATTGATTTTTTTTTGTATGTGTTTTCTTTGTTTCTATTTCATGGATTTTTGCTCTGATGTTGTTTATTTCTTCCTGTCTGTTTGCATTTAGGGTTCATCTGTTGTTGCCTCTCAGTGCTTTTAGCTGCAGTGTTACGATTGTTCTTTTAAAGATTTTTCGATTTCTCAGCCATCGCTAACTCCTCACTGGTTAAGTACTCGTTCAGGCTCTTTGATCCATCTTTGAGGGGTCATTTTTGTTTCTTCTTCTTTGTTTTTAGTAGTTTTTATACTATTGGAAATCAAGCTTGTCAGCATGTATCTGTAGTAAAGGTTTCCTCTGCACTCTGGGATTTCTCTTCACTTGCTTTGTTGTTCTCCTTTTGATGTACAGAAGACGTTTTGAGTTTAATGAGGTCCCATTGTCAATTGTCAACCTTAATTCTGTGCACCCTGCTTGGTCTGATTTAGGAAGCTTTTTCCTATGCCTATGTCTTTGATTGCGTGCCAACTTTTTCTTCTATTTGCCTTCAGAGAATTTTTATCAGTTTCATACAAAACACCTTGATCATTTCATACCCCTGCTATCCACAGCCTCTTATACCACCACACACACACACACAACCACCACACACACACACACGCACCAGATTGCATCATCTTCATTTGTGTTAAGGCCCGATCAAGTCAGTAGTGCACCCAATGTCCCTCAATACAAGTTCATCCCCTAAGGTTTCTTTGGCCTATCTGCAGTAACTTTCTTAAAGAAGAACCAGCTCTCCATTCTAGCAGCAATCAGCTGTCAATCATTTTTGGATAAAATTGAGGCTGGCTGCCTATTTCCCGAGTTCTCTGATAGGTGTTTTTTTGTTTTGCTTAAATTGTGCGTGGATCTTCAGTCATTACCGATTGCCACTGGGGTTATATACCACAAGACTCATTCTCCACAGAGATGCATGCACCCAGACCATGTTTATTGTATCTCTCTTCACAATAGCAAAGACTGGAACAACCCAAGTGCCCCTCACTGAATGAGTGGGGGAGTAGAGGGAAAATGTGACATCACCATAATGGAGTTTTCTACACGATCAAGAAAAGATAGACAATCATGAATTTGCAGGTAAATGGATGGATCTAGAAGCATATGGTTAAGTGAAGTAACCACATCCAGAAAAAAACAAAACATGAATGGTCCCTCATCTATGGATGATAGCACCAAGTAACTAGTTGCAAGGCAAACTGAGCAACATGCATGTTATATTCCTCTTTTTCTGAAAGCCAACTGTGCTCTTATTTGAATCCCTTAACAGGTTCTAGAACTAACTTACCATTTATTTTCAGACTTTGTTACATTTTTGGTATATGGTGGAGGATATGGATGCCTATTTTAGATTAAATAAAATCAAAAGGGAAAAAATGTGAATCCTGAAATTAATGCATTTGGAAATAACATACAATTTGCTTTCTGAGATGACATAATTTAGTATAGGTGAAACATATATATATATATATATATATATAAATATTTATATAATATTTTGAGCAGCTACACATGGCCAGACAACAACAACAACGGGAAGAAAAAAAAAACAAAAAAAGACACTGAAACAGTGACGATTCTCCCAAAACAATAATCCCCTGCTTTAAAAAAAAAAAAAAAAAACCTCTGAAAAAGACTTAAAAAGATGTAAGACATTTATGGCAGAATGCATTGAATTGGGTGGGGTGGTGCTGGACATGGAAAGAAAGTGAGTCTAAATGGACTGAGAAGTGGTATGCTGCAAGAAAAAGTTTAATATAATATATTAGAGTAATAATATAGTATATATAAAACAAACAAAAAAAAAACGAAAAAAGAAAAATTCTAAAAAATAGTGAACGATGTACCACAATTTCTCTATCCCCACTCGTCAGTTGAGGGGCAATTGGGTTTGTTTCCAGCTCCATCTACACAATGGAGTTTCTCATGCAGCAGTAAAGAAGATGACATCATGAGCTTCTGCAGGAAGAATGGCTGGAGCTTAGAAGAATCATTAGCTGAGTGAAGTAACACAGTCCCAGAAAAACAAATGACGAATGGTATCTCATCTGTGATGCTATTGTCAATTACCTAGTTGTAGTTTCCCTGCATGGCCCCTTGACTTTTGGTCCAAGCAGTTTGGGAGTGATGCATATTGGAAAACAACAACAACGGAAAGGACTGCATCACAAGAACTGAGGTTGAGAAAGCGAGAAAAAAGATGAACGATATTTTGAACAAATAAACAAACCCATGTGACCAAAGCAAGGGAGATCCAAGAGAGAGCCCCAGGAAGAGCTCACCACAATCCATCTGAGGAGACACCGCCAGATGGCGGGATTCAATTGATCCACCTGTTTCCATCCAGATGAGTCCTTTGATTAAAAGCAGCAGGTAAACCCAGTCGGAGACAGTCAAGCCATGCATTCCAGATCTACCACTCTGCCCACCTGCCCACCACTACCACCCTGCACAGCACATGCACGCACACACACACACACACACACACACACACACACACACACAACACAGTCCAGCCCCTGCTGCTAGCACTGTATGGGTGTACAGGATGCTCCCACCTAAATAAATGTCTTAAACTCAAAAAAAAAAAANCCCACTATCTAAAACGCTAGAAGAAGTTAAAATTAAACTAAAGTCATAAAAGGAAACATTTCAGCACTCTCCTAGAGATGTCTTGCAAAGAGCATCACAGTACTTTTGATGGTATAGTTGTGGTATTTTGTTTTGTTTTGTTTTTGAAACAAGTTCTCCCTGTAGCTGCCCAGCCTGAAATTCACTATGTCGGCCCCAGGCTAGCCCCCATCTCATAAAGAGCAACTTGCTTCTGCCTCTGCCCTGCATTGCCTTCTGCCTCTGCTTCCCAGTCCTGTGGTTAAAGGCATGTACAGTTGTCCAGCTTTCATAGTTTATACTGTGTGACAGGCTGACCTCTGAGACCCAAAACAGATACATTTGCCTGTGTTTAATGTAAACTTCCTTGCTAGCTTTCTGGCCTGTCTTTATTCTTCATGTGTAGTCCTACAGCAAAAGTGAAGGAGGCTCAAAGATTCTCACACTTGCCTCACAAACTGACAGCTGCAACCGGGAATCTAAGTGCCTTCCTTATTTTTTAAAAAAGTGTCATTTAGAACATGAAATTCCTCTTCACCATTTCTGACCTCTTCTTTTACAAGAAATAATCTCAACTTATTCATACCACAAAACTTACAACTTAACTGGCAACTTAACTGTTTCATCCTGTGTCCCTCAAATTAAATGATGCTTTTAAAATAAGATGCTTTCACTCAAAGGAATGGATACATGGAGGAATATTGGAGGATTTTTGCAAATAATCACTAGTTTGTCACTTTGCATGTTCTGACCTTGCTGCTGTTTGCTTTGTTTGTGGTTAAATGCTTGGTGTCTCAAGACAAGCTCAACTTTCACTCTTCCAGCTACTACGTGTCACTAGCTCTGGCAATAGGCTCTATGTCTATTCTATCCAATCTTATCAACCACAGCTGTTCTAGAAATGTCCTTTCATTCTTTATAAATTTTCCTCTTACATCGAGTGGATAAAATCATATTGAAGCCCATAAAGGTGTAACTTCCAGGTTTGATAAATAAATCTAGTATTAGTACTGAGAGGATCTGGCAGCCCAGCCAGGGTGGTGGTATCAGGTCATGCCACTGTCACTTAACATTTAAGGACATGCCCAGTTCACCCTTGAGGCAGATTCTGCATTTGTGTAACCTGAAAAATGAGCACTTCCTTACGTTTGCGCCCAGGCTTCTTGCACCTTGTCCTGGGTTCTTCTCTTGCAACTTTTTCTCCCCTTCACCCTTTTCTAACCCTAACTCTTTTTTTTTAATTGAACTGTATCTTTTTGAAATTTTATTAATTTTCAGTATTTACGAATGTACTGTCTGCATGAAGGTTTTGTGCACCCATGTCGGACAAGTGCCGCGGAGCTCAGAAGAGGGCGTCAGATTCTCCTGGAACTGATTGAAGATGGTTCTCAGCCGCCCATGTGGTTGTTGGGGATCGAACCCGGGTCTCTGCAAGAGCAGTTGGCACTCCCAAACCGCTAGGCCATCTCTCCAAGCCCTCTGGCCTAAACTCTTAAAATTCATTTACCAGGTAATCTGGTGGTAGACATAATGGGTAAATTGGTTTTACATGAAGGATGCTCTACTCACAAATTATCACTATTGTCTTTTTCTCCCTTTAAAAAAAAAATGAAAAACAGGGGGCTTGAGAGATGGCCTAGCGGTTAAGAGTGCCGACCGCTCTTACAGAGGACCCGGGTTCGATCCCAGCACCCCCATGGCAACCGAGAAACGCTGAAAACTTACAATTCCAGGAGAACTCCCCGTTCCAGGGGAATCCGACGCCCTCTCCTCTGCAACTCCGCGGGCGTTGCACGACACGGGTGCACAGATTGCATGCCGCCAGTTACATTCCTACACATACATGACAATAATAAAAAAAATTATAATAAAAAATTTTAAAATAAAAAAAAAATGAAAACAAAACAAAAAAAAAGCGGAAAGATGCAGAAAGGTTACGGCAGAAGGAATGATTGGGTCTGGAGCAGGGTGTGGTGGGGGGAAGGGAAGGGGGTATATGCCTGAACTGACTTGGAAAATGAGTATTGAAAATACACAAAGCATCAATTAAAAAAAAAAAATCTTTAAACATAGTGGGATACTCTCTTGGCCAACAGACACTGACGATTTTATTCTTCCTGAACCGCCTCATTCGCGATTTTCCAACGATGTTCCACCCACACCCCAACCCCCCACACACACACCCCACCCCCACACCCTCTCACAAAAAAAATTGGGAAAAGTTGATTGTTCTGACTTTTTTATTTGTTTAATGTTTTCGTTAGCTGCACATGTGCTGTTATTTGTTGTTCTTGTTCTTTCCAACCGCCCACCCCATTATCCTCACTAATCCCCCTCTCTTTCCCATCAATCACATTCCTCTTCCCAGATCCTCCCTCCTCCCCTTCAACTTTCATGTCTTTTTTTTTTTTTAATGACACAATGAGTTTCTATCTTTTAGAGTAATGAGATAACAGCAATCAGAATTTTGGATGAATAATCCAAGATTATTTTTCTTTATTTGTGGGAAGTTTGTTTGTTTCTTAGTCTTTTAATATTTTATTTTACTGCCACAACTCCATACATGGATATAATGTATCTTGATCCTATCCACCCCAACTCTCTCCTTTCTACTTCCCCCAGAGAGGGTTTTTTAAATTAATTTTTCCACCCTTCAAAATTGATCCTACCAAAAAAAGTTTCCTTTCTATACAGAAATGCAGCTGTGACCAACAGAATAAAATAACAGCGGCTAAGAACCGTCTGTAACTCCAATTCCAGGAGAACTCCAGTTCCAGGGGAATCCGAGACCCTCTTCTGACCTCCGCGGCATTTGCACGGACACGGGTGCAAAGAACTGCATGAGACAGTACATTCATACACATACAAAATACAATACTAATTAATAAAAATTTCCTGAGTTTACATGCCTGATGGCTGTAAGTGGTACCCCACTGGCTCAGGGGCCAGCTGGGAGCTAAGTGGGGTCAGGCTCTAGCAAGAAGACTTTTATTTATTTATTTTTTTAATTTTTTTATTTTTTATTTTTATACTTTTATTATTTCTGTATGTGTATGAATGTACTGTCTGATGCAGGTGTGTGCAACCCGTGTTGTCAATGCGCGGGAGGTGCAGAAAGGGTTCCGATTCCCTGGAACTGGAGTTCTCCCTGGAATTGGAGTTCAGATGGTTCTCGGTGCCGCCATGTTGGGTGCTGGGGATGGAACCGGGTCCTCTGAAGAGCAGTCGCGCTCTTAACCGCTAGGCCATCTCAAGAAGACTTTTAAAAGCTGCCGGGGATACCTACAGCTCCGTCTAGGGCTAGAAGACAGGAGCGAGCCCACCTCTGATGGCTAATCTTTGCTGTCAATCTAACTAGATTTAGAGTCAACTAGGAAACAAACCTCTTGATGTGTCCAGAGGTTTGAGCAGAGAAGGAAGATCCATGCCGCTGTGCTAAGCGTCATCCCATGGGGCTGGGCTTCTGGACTGAATGAAAAGGAGAAAGCGGGTGGGGTGCGAGCACCGGCGAGGTGGCCCCTCTAGGACTCCAGTTCTCATAGGTTCTAGCAACCAAGTTTCCTCTTTCTCCTTCCAGTGGGAACAGCTTCCTCCTGTTGCTGTTTCCTCGAGGGCCTCACTAAGCTTTGGTGAGTTCCCTTGATTCTGCCTACATATCTATAAATAATAACTTGTTAAACTCTTCTGAATGGAATACTCTTTCTCACTAGAAGCCTGAGTGGTAGATCTAATATATATATATAAAATGACAACTATGTTATATACAATAGATATCTTAATCTAAGTTTCAGCTAAACTTTTAAAAATTGGTAAGTCACCTAACAAAATGTAAGCACAGAAAGCAAATGCAAACTGAGGAAAGTAATAGTGTCAATCAGAGTTCTCCAGGGAGACAGAGCTGATGGAAAATGAATCTAAAACGTGAGCTGGGCATGGTGGTGCTCACCTTCATCCCAGCATTTAGGCGGCAGAGGCAGGCGGCTCTCTGAGAGTTCAAGGCCAGTCTGGTCTGACATAGCCAGTTCCCGGCCAACTGGGGCTACAGGAGCCCCTGTCTCAAAAAATAAAAAAGTATTATATATATATATATATAGATAACTCTATAATAATATATATATATAGATAGTTAGATAATATAATATAGTTTATATATATTATATTATTATTATATATATACATTATGGCTATATATACTAGTTATATATATTATAACTATGAGATATAAATATATATCTCTATATATATATATAATGCATAGCCTTATCTGCCAAAGAGCATCCTCTGTTTGTGAAGAGGGATGGGATAAGCCCACCCACATTATGGAAGACAGTCTGTTGTGCCCCAGGTTCACTGACTAAAATGTTCATTTCACCCAAACACTCTTCAAATTGACTTTGACCTAGGGACCTGGATAATCCATAAACTAGGTAGGAATCCTGACTCACCAGAAGGCAACTGAATCAACTAAAAAAATTTTATTGTTATCACTCTGTAATAGCCTAAACTTAATTAGCACTCTCCTCTGCTTTTGAACACATAAGGGACATATTTTTTCTTGATCATTCCATTTATTCATAGGTGGAAATTTCTTTTTTATCTGACTAAAATGAAGGACAAATACATAAGACAAAAAAAAACCCCACATAGAGTTGTTTGTATTCAGGACACTTAAATAGCTCAAGCTGAGTGTCTCTTGACATTTACTAGTTACTGGTTCTAGAGACACATGACCTTGGGCTTCCACACATGCTAGGCTGCATGCAGTGCGCATCCTTTTGGTGTCCACATCCAGCATGTGGCAGGCTCCATTCTATGCATTCTGGGTACTTGACACACAGTCTGAAACGCACTAAGCATCAAGCCAAACATATATTTTATTCCGTAAGTGTCTTGTTGAAATGATGTCCAATGAGTTTGATCTTTATAGTTAGGGTAGCCAAGAATATATTTTTAATCTTCTGAATCAAAAGAACTAACTGAAACAGTGAACTTCTGCTCAAAACAGTCAACTTCCACATGGAGAATTTTGAGAAAGACTGAGCAAGAGATAAAAAGCATGTTTGGCAGAATACATGAGCACTGGTGGGGTAGGGGGATAGGGTGGGGGACACAGGTCTAGATTTGATAATCTTGTACAATATATATATATATATATATTAAAAATAAAAATAAATAGTGAACGGTTAAACAAACTGTAGTATATCCATTCCATAAAACTTCACTCACCAATTAAAATAAATAAAATATTGATAACACAAAATCCTTTAATGAATCTGAAAGTAATCATACTGAATAAAAAGAACAGTCTCAAAAGTCAGATCCTGTATAATTCACTGTATAGAACATCATCAAAATGGCATTGTAGAGATGAAGAATGATTAGAGCCAGCAAGAGTTAGGGTTGATGGATGGGAAAGGAATGGGGGTGACAAGAAAGGGCAGCCTGGAGGACATCTGTGTGGTGATGGAGCAGTCTTCAGTGAACCACAGGGACAGTTAATGCGTTTACACTCCTGATAAAAGCACGAGCAGTGCACCAGTTCCTTATTTTGATTTTGTGCTATGGTTACATAAGATATATTTGCAACTTCCTGTGTATACATAATTATTTCAATACTTCAGTGAAGTTACTGAAACATCAGGTAATCTATTAAAATATGACAAAATCCAGAAAAATACATTTGTGTGGGTGTTGTGCATGCTGACACCATTGCTGTAAGTTCATATGAGCAGCTTCCCAGAAGACCATAATACTGCTTCCTGATGGTCACATGCCACCCCTGGCTCTTACAATCTTTCTTCTCCCTCTTCTCCCAGCCATAAGTGGATGAGGTTTAATATGTGTCCTATCCAGGGACACACACTCCGCAGTAATGGTGATCATCTGTGTTAATCTCCCTCTGTGGCATGAGGAAGCTCCACTGGTAATAGTTGAGAGATGCATTAGTAGTGTCCCTGTTCCATGTTCCACTATGTTCCATGCACCTTAGGTATCAAGGTTCCATTGCAGATGTGTCACTTAAGGCATCTCTCACACACTTATTCTTTGTGTGTGACCAGTTGTTCAACTCTGTAGTAGCCTCCATCTGTTCCAAAAATAAGCTTCTTTGATGAATGACATACAGTCGTATATTTGTCTGTAAATATAAGGATCCATATTTAGCTTACAGTAAGAAATTTCATTTTTTCAGAGATGTGGGTTTCACTAGTATCTATGACCTCACCAGTCATGTGTATTTGGCTATATTTAAAGTGCCACCCATGAGTTATGTTCCACTGAGAGGGCTTTAAGTCCAACTAGATAGCTGTTGATTACTGCCAAGATTTTTTAAAAAACCTGCTGCTATTGCCATAGAAGAGATAATTTGCTGGGGTAGTCATGGTTGTGGTTACTAGGCTTTACAGCTGGGACTGAAACATTGATTAATTTTCTCCCTTTGAAGCTTGCATAGTATCCTCTTGAACTATGAGAGCTAGTATGAAGGGACTGTTTTTGAAGTTGGCCTATATTAAGGAATATTGACAGTACTCTGTGAAACACCCTAGGGCAAGTGAAAGTGGACTGCTACTCTCACCTTTTGGCTTAAAGGGAAAGGGAAGGGAAAGACATCAAAGAGAAAACTGCCCTAGCTGTAGCTGAAGCAGTAGGAGAGGATGACCAGACAAGAGATGCACTGCCATTTCCTACACACAGCCTGTGGGAAAACATACTCCTTATTGATCAAACCCAAAGTAAGATAGGAATAGATAAAATGGGAATCCTCTTGGCACATGGGACTCTCACACGCATTCTCCTTATGTTCCTTTACATCTTGGGATTTTCTCTATCTGAATATCATTGAATTCGTTCTTACTTTATCCCCCATCAAAGTTTTCCTTTATCTGTTTTTCAATTCCTTTCTCTAACTTTTTTTCTTTCCCTAACTTTTAAAAGGTCATAAAAGGAACTGTGCAAATGGAATGTAACTTTAAAAGGTAAGACATAATACTTTCTATTGGTAAGTTTTAGTTCTGTAATAGAACCCATTAAAATAATGACTTAAATAAGGAAGCAATTTAGACCTAAGCTAAATCTTCTAAGTCAACAGAATCCATTCCAACTTGCAGTTCCCAAGCCTACATATGTGACCTCAGTCTCATAGCCATTAATGGTTCCTAATCACATCAACATTCCAACCCAGAGGGGAAGAGGTGATGGGAAGTGGGAGCAGCCCACGTCATCTGATCTCAAGGCCCTGAAGTTTTTCACATCACTCTTGTCTCCACACCATTGGTTGGTGCTAAGCACATGGTACCTCCCAGCACCAAGGGAAGCTGAGAAATGGAATCTCTTCTGGCACAACAAATCCCAGAGCCATTACAGATTGTACATCGAATGGAGGTTGCAACAGTGAGCACAGTCCCTCGCTAGTTCTCAAATTCTATGTGCACATGAACATTTCTCAGAAGCTTTTCAGAAATAATAAATAATACAGCATGAAAAAAGTAGAAAGAAGGATGAGAGGAATGGCTCAGTGCATACCAGCCTTCCCTTGCATTCTAGTTTGCTTCTCTGTCGCTGTGATAAAACGCTGACCAAAAGCAGCTTCGGGGGAGGAAAGGGTTAAGTTGGGTTGTAAGTTGTGGTTGGTCATGAAGAGAAGCCAAGGTAGGCACTCAAGAAAGAAACTGGAGAGGGAATAAGAGCCTGGGAGGCCAACATGAAGCTTTGAAGATCAAGCCTGGTTGAAAGTGGAGAGACCAGAGCTGTGAGACATTGGCCAAAGAGAGATGCATACGGGGAGTAGTACCAGCCCCAGAGAGACAGATGAATGTACACAGCAAAGCTGGAGCTGCTGAGCCATAGAAGCCCTTCAGAAGTAAAGTCCCAGAAGGCAGACATGGAGCTGCAGAGTTTGGTATTTCCCTACTGGGTTTGGTCTTGCTTGGGTTTGGTATTTCCTCCCTTTGCTCCCACCCCTCCCTTTCGGAGGGGAGATGTGTATTCCGTATCAGTGTATATTGGAAGAATGTAACTTGCTTTTTATTTTTCAGGGGCTTACAGTTAAGAAATTTCTTTGACCTTAGATTTAAGATCTAATAACCACAACAATAACAGATATAGCAAACAACTAAGGCTCGTGGAACATAGGGGAACAAAGGTAGAGAGAACACTGATGCATCTCTGAACTCTCCCCAATGAAGCTTCCGCATGCAATGGAGAGCAATGAACACAAAAGTCCACAAAAAGCCAAAGCATAGAGAATAAGAGTCTTCAGAGTGTGGGTCCTTGGACAGGACTCCTATATTCAATTTTGCCCACCCAGGGCTCAAGGACTATTGTGGAAAAGGGGATGGAAATATTGTAAGAGCCAGGGGAGGCAGCCATGACCATACGGAAGCAGTCTAACAGGCTCCTGGGACCTTCTCAGACGAACCTACAGCAATGGTGTCAGCAAGCACAAAACTTGTGCAAACTCAAGCAGCAAAAAGTCCAGCATAGAACTGGAGAAATGGGCAGCAGACCCCAATCTAGGCCAAAAAGCTATCAGCAGCCGATCACTGCTGGGTGAGGAGAGCTGATCTTCTTTAAGGGAGGGACTCTAGACAGGCTGACTAGACTGTGGATGAACTTGTACTGAAGGACATCTGGGGACACTAACCTGGCTCAATAGGCCTTAAATGCCAGATGCATGAAATCCTGGGGGTGGGGGTGCTATGGGAGAGTGCAGATTGGGGATGGGGTACATAGATGATTAAGGTATTATATATGAAATACATAAAACCTCAATTAAAATATATACACAAAAAAATAAATTTCCTTGAGTCTCAGAAGAGACTATTGATGTTGAACTTTTACTGTTGAGACTATCAAAGACTACGGGGACTTAGTTGGACTAAATGCATTTTGAATTATGAAATGGCCACGAGACTTCTGGGGCCAAGTAGTGGAATGTAGTGGTTTGAATGAGGTATCCCTCTGTGCTGGATAGTTTAGTGTCAACTTGACACTCCCGGGTTGAAGGAGCCTCAATTGGGGAATTGCCTCCATTGGACTGTCCTGTGACCATGTCTGTAGAGTATTTCCTTGATTGCTGAGTGATGTGGGAGGGCCCAGCCCCCTGTAGATAGTGCCACCTTGGGCAGAATGTTCTGTATTGTATAAGAAAGCAGGCTAAGGAGAGCAATCCAGTAAGCAGCATTCTTCCATGGCCTGTGCTTCAGCTCCTGCCTCCAGGTTCCTGTCCTGAGTTTCTACCTTGGGCTCCCTCAGTGATGAACTGTGATCTGGGAGATGAGAGTCAAATAAACCCTTTACTCCCCAAGATGGTATTGGTCGAAGTGTCTTGTCACGGTGATTGAAAAGAAGTTAGAGCACCCCCATTGACTTAAGTATTCAAACACTTGGTCAGTTGGTGGTGCTGTTTAGGAAGGTCATGAAATCCCTACAAGGTGCCCCCTTGTGGGAGAAAGCGCCTCAGAGCGGCAGGCTTTGACAGTTCATAGCTGAGCCCTATTGCCAGTTTCTCTGTCTGCTTCCTGGGCCTGCTTGAAGATGTAAGTTCTCAGCTTTCTGCTCAGGTTGCCTTGACTACCGTGCCTCTCTGCCATGATGGACCTTTATACATTTGGAAGCATACACCCAATAAGCTCTTCCCTCTATAAAAAATGTTTTAAAATTAAATAATAATGAATATTGGGTGTGGAGGCATACACTTGTAATTCCAGCAGTGCGCGTGGGGTGGAGACAAGAGGATCCAGCAGGCCAACTATTCTAGCCTAACTGATGAACTTCAAGCCAATTAGAGACCGTTTTATAAAGGAGTTGGATGGACACACATGCACACGCACATTTTTTTTTTTTTTTGTCATTTTCAAGACAGGGTCTCCCTGTAGCCCCAGCTGTCCTGGAACTCACTCTGTAGACCACACTGGCCTTGAACTCACAAAGATCCACCTGCCTCTGCTTCCCAAGTGCTAGGATTAAAGGCGTGCGCCACCACGCCTGGCTACACACACATATTTTTTATTTATTTATTTATTTCTGTATGTGTACAAATGTACTGTCTGCATGCAAGTCTGTGCACCCGTGTCATGCAATGCCGCGGAGGTCAGAAGAGGGTGCGGATTCCCCTGGAACTGGAGTTCTCCTGGAATTGGAGTTTCAGACGGTTCTCAGCCGCCATGTGGGTGCTGGGGTTCGAACCCGGGTCATCTGTAAGAGTGGTCGGCGCTCTTAACCGCTAGGCCATCTCTCCAGCCCCTACACACACATTTTTAAAAAGCTAGGAGAGCCTCCAAGAGTGCTCCGGTCCACCAGGGGTGGTGCTGGACCTTAGCTTCAAGGCATGATCTTGGAAAAGTCTTGACTCAGAAAGTCACTCTCTTTATATGTCTAAAGAAGGTATTACAATGTATCCTCCTCAAGAAACACAGTCTAGCCAAGTATACTGGGACATGCCTTTAATATCAGCACTTGGAAGGTAGAGGCAGGTGGATCTCATGTGTTCAAGGGCAGTCTAGTCTTGAGAGACCAAACATCTCTCTCCAGAGACCTACATCCAGGCCACCCAGTACTGCACAGTGAGACACATTCTAACTGTTGGAAATACAATTCTGAACAACAGAAAAAGCAGGCTGCGCTTGGTCCTTGTGAGTTCCAGCTGTGATGAGGAAAACAAATATGTCACTCCATAAGAAGAGAGTTAGGAACTGTTACTTTCCCTGAGGAAATCATAAGGGCTCTAGTTTTATTCCACATTCTCTCTGGCCATCTCTGGTGGGAGCTTGTCATGTGAAAGAGCCCATCCCTTATGCCTCTCTTCACACAGGAAGATGGTGCATCCACGTTCTCTGTGGCTGCCTTCTGCTCCTGTGAGTGCCCTGACCTCTGGAACACCAGCAACATTTATGAGTCAGGGAAAGTGCCTGGGCTCTTCTACAAACTGATACCTGACTTTCACCCACTTCTCCTTATTCTCTATCTGATTGGCTTCACTTTTCTGTTTCCAGAGTCTGATTCTCCAGATTTTTCATTTGTCCACAATTTTTATTTTCAGCTTGGATTTAATTTAAGAATTTCTCATCTGTTTTTCCTCAATGCATGTGTGATGGACATATAATGAGTGGAGGTAAGTTCTAATAGCTGCTTAAAACAGCAGGCTCTGGAGCTGGCGAGATGGCTCAATGGTTAGGAGCACTGGCTGCTCTTGCAGAGGACCTGGATTCAATTCCCCACACCCATACGGCAGCTAACAACCATCCCATCCATAACTCCAGTTCCAGGGGAATCCAATGCCATCTTCAGACCTCCATAGGCATTGCGCAACACAGGTGCACTTACATACATGCAGGCAATACACATAAAATAAAAAAAATAAAATATTTTAAAAACAGCATACCCTGAGGCTACCCTGCTGGGTTCAAGTCCACCTGATATGAAGCTATGGGTTAAACACTCATTCTCTGGAAAGCTACAATCTCATTCTCTGTAAAGATGTGGAAACACTAACTTTTACATCATAAGCTCCTAAAAAGACTGAAAGAGAAAACATGAACATCAGCTCCTTGTGTTTTCTGAGTAATTGTCATAAGCATCTCTATTCTCTCTACGCCCTCAACCTGACCTACTTTCTCCTCAGACTTCTCTCACAAAAAAAGCTTTCACCTAAAAACTCAGTTCTACTAATGACATCCTGAGAGAGAGAAGACAGGTTGTACTGTTCACCCCACTTAGGAATCCTCCACAGATCTTCCTCTGTGTCAAATACTTCTTTTCAATGGCTCCCAGAATTCTCCCTCACCGACTCTCTTCTCCCCTGATTTCTGAGTAATTAATCTCAAATACAAATCCCTCCCACACTCCCAGTGTGCACTAAAATGCTTCTAAAGTGCTCATAAAAGCCATATTGAGTATTTGCATTAAAAGCGTATAATGGTTAAACTCAACTATTTAGAAACATGTAATTGTTCCAATGTCAGAAGGGAGTGGCCATGAAAGAATTACACTGAATGCAATTTCTTTCATCTCATTACAGATATGGGTTTTCATGGCTTTGATTGCACTTTGGTTTTTATTTTTCCACTTAACCCAAATATTCTATTACCATCAGATCCCATGCATTCATTCATTTATTTATTGAATAGTGAGATCATAGCATGTAGTACTTTGAGCTAAACACTGTGGAATATAAAAATGGCTTCTGGCTTCACTGGATGACACGGGGAGCCATTTATTTGTAGCCCACAAGGCTCAGCTGCCATCACACCTGTCCCCTCAGGTCTACAAAGCATGGTCCTTTTTCTCTTCTTTGTGAGTATATTCTCTCTTTTTTTCTTTTGGTGTTTTTGAGGCAGGGGCTCCCTGTAGCCCTAGCTGTCCTGGAACTTGCTCTGTAGACCAGGTTGGCCTTGAACTCACAGAGATCTGCCTGCCTCTACCTCCCGAGGCCTGGGATTAAAGGTGTGTGCCTTAACACCTAGCATTGTGTGTATATTCTTTTTTTATTTTTTATTTATTTACTTTTTTAAGGGATTCTCAATATAAGAGCACAGTTGTTTTCAGATTGTGTGTATATTCTTAATAATAAATGTGCCAATATCATTTCTTTTCTTTGCAAATCTTGCACTTGTGAGAAAGTTTTTATCCCTGGGCAGAGCAAAGCTTGTCTTTCATCAGCAGAGGATCTAAGTTTCCATAGAGAGCATAAGTATCCCTGTAGCCCCAGCTGGCCTGGAACTTGCTATGTAGACCAGGCTGGCCTCAGTCTCACAGAGATCCACCTACATCTGCCTCACTAGTGTTGGGATTAAATGTGTGTACCACCACCCACACTCTTTTGATTTTGATAAGCAATTTATTCCCTGCATCCATCTGTTTCCCTTCCCCATAGCATAAAGATATTCATTTCCACACAGCAGGGTGGTACTGAGACTCGATGATCCTCAAGTCTTAGCATTCCTAAGAGCTTTGGTGGAGGGTTTCGTACATCTTTTCTTGGAGGCTAAAACACACCAGTGAGTAGAACTAAAGCCAGACTTCCTCACCTTATGTCTGGAGACCCTGATCCCAAGTTTGCTCATATCCCCCGGTTTCATCTGCCAGGAGATATGGCTGTGTTCTAGTCACCGGCCTTCTGCATGTGCAGGAACAACTCTCTGTCTAAAATTCTGAACACGGTCATCTTCCTCTTCCAATGATTTCACATTACATGTTCCCAGCTAGAGCACATCAGTATAACCCATTCATGCCACACCTCTATCCCCAGTTTATTAACCACTATGTCAAGCTTTGCACACATCACAGGACTGAGCATGCTTGGCCTTACCATGAAACATTCTCTGACCAATTTGTTGCTCATCTGGTACAATTGCTTCCAGCAAGAAGCATGTTAGTTCTCATGTGTCCCCTGTCCATGGCTCTTCCCTTGTTCAATATCCCATAAACGAACTATGGTGGCACTCTGTATGCCAATTTGGAGTGGGTGACTGATATTAGAATTCTCTTTTTTTTTTTTTTTTGTTTTTGACTTTTTCCAGTGAAGCTTGTCTGGTTTGCTTGTGTGTGAGGTTCTGTCTGGGTCCAGCATAGCGCAGTTAGTCAGAATCTTTGGTAGCTTCCTGGAGATGCCATGGACAGGCTGCTATGACCATCCTACACACAGGGTTGGTTTTCCTCCTCTCTGGCCTGCCCTGCAGCATCAACTCCTTCCTCTGAGTCTGGATTCAGAATCACAGGGGAGGGGGCAGTTCTTATCATCTTGTCTGGGTTTAGCTGTCCTGCACTCTATGAGGAACTTTGCCATTCCAGTTTTTGGCTCCTTTAGGCACCAGGACCACAAGATGCTTCCTGGGGGTTCCGAGGACCCTGAAGAGGACTGATATGGAGACAGCCTTCTTAGGGAAGCCCTGGAGACATCTGGAAGCAGTCAAGTACTGATGAAGTCTCTTCCCTAAATAGTTACCTGTGTCTTTTAGAATGATCACTGTCCTGCCACAGTTAACAGTTTTTCTGAACCTTATAGTAACTCTGAGATGAATCAGTAATACCCCCAACTTCTTCTTTATAACTTTTTTCAATGATTGGGGTCAAATCTTGGACCCCACACATGATGGGCAAGCACTCTAGCATCTAGTTCTGTCTCAAAGTCTTTTTACCATTTTCCCCCAGTTGTATATATGAAACACAGGGCATCATGAATTCAAATAGATACTTTGAAACCTGGCTTTTCCAGGTTGTCTTAATGAAATCTCTGTTTTGAAACTGAAGTATCTCCATGCTTCTGGGCATTGCCAATAAATTTCCTCAAATTTTTCTTCCTCTGAACCTCTCTTACTGACTTACTTTCCTTTGAAATCTTTCATAGAATTTCTGTCTTGCTAGAACGAGGTAAGCAATGTATTGGAATAGGAAACTCTAACAACCTCGCCTGCAGGAGACATTGGATTTTATTCATTTGTATAGCCCATGACATTTTGTCACATATATCAATTTATATGGCCAGTACTAGGGTGAACATGTAGAACTGTTCTTTGCCCCATTTCCAAACTCTGGCTACCTGTATATATATAATATATATATTATATTAATAATATATATATATATTATAATATATTATATATAAAACATAAAAAAATATAAAAAAAAAAAAAAAAAAAAAATCAGGCATGGTGGTGCACATCTTTTAATCGGCAGCACTCAGGAGGCAGAGGCAGGCAGATTTCTGTGAAATCAAAGCCAGCCTGATCTACACATAGCAAGTTCCAGGCCAGCTGGGGCTACAGAGAGACCTCGTCTCAAAAAGATTAAAAAATAGACTCATATAATCTCTAATCTTTTGAACTTGGCTTTTGTTCTATCAGCATGATGGACTAGTCCACCCAAGTTGTGGCAGATATCAATAGCTTATTGGGTTTTTTATTTGCTGATTAGTAGTCCATTCTATGAATGAACATTTTTACTTGGATATTTAGAAATAGAGGACATTTGCCTCCTTTCCAAAGCTATTATTAGTTTCTGTGTATATATTTTCACATTTTTGTTATTACTATGGTTGAGAACTCATGATTACACACATTTATGTGGTTTGATGTGGTTTTGTTATATGTATATAATGCGACAGATTGAATAAAGATTATTATGATGGGCTGGAGAGATGGCCTAGCAGTTAAGAGCACCGACTGCTCTTGCAGAGGACCCGGGTTCGATCCCCAGCACCCAGCCATAGCAGCTTGAGAACTGTCCGTAACTCCGATTCCAGGAACTCCAGTTCCAGGTGAATCCGACGCCTCTTCTGACCTCTACGCATTGCACGACATGGTGCACAAACCTACATGCAGGACAGTACATTCATACACATTTAAAATTAAATAAATAAATTAAATAGAATAAATAAATAAATTAAAAGATTACATGACTGCATATCGTCACTGTTTTGAGACAGGGATACACATTGTAGCCCGTGGGGCTGAGTGCCCTCTCTGGACTTGGGAGGGTTAAGGCAAATCCATCTGCCATTCAGGTCTCAGACCAACGTGAGTCTCCAGAATCTTTCCCCATCCTAGACACACGGTCCCATTGCTCAGGCATCCTTGCTCCTCTCCACCTGAGCACTGTGAGTTCTTCTGTGAGGTCACAGCCTAACCTATCAGCCAACCTGTTCACCTAGCAGTCCCATCCCACCATGCTAACCCAGGACCCTGTGGAGTCAATCCCAGAATCTCAACTTGGAAATTGCGCCTATCTGTAGCTGAACTGAGACAACCTCTTTCACTCCATTTGCACATCAACACACAGTGGCCCCAAAACTGCACACCTACTCCCACTCCACTGGGCTGTAACATGACAAGTTGGAGACATAGCAAACAAGGATACAAACAAACACTCAACAAAGATGAGATCACATACTCATACCAAGAAATACCACCATGCAGTCCAGTTGCCTAGGTCTCAACGGAAAAACACAAACATGAATAACCAAGGTAATATGTCTACTGCAGAAATTAGCAACCCAATCAATATGTTTCCTCAGAATGAAAACCTAGTAGATGAACAACTTTGGCAACTTTCAGTACCTATGTCCTTTTCAGAGAGCTCATTCAGTCCCTCAGGTGGGATGGGTTTCTTGTAGACAACAAAAAGATGGATTCGATTTCTTTTTTAATATTTTATTGAAGTTTTGCGCATTTCATACATCCCTTCTCAGTTCAATCCAGACTCATTTCCCCTCCATGCCCCACTCCCCTCCCAAGTTCATTCAGTCTGTCATACATGTCCTGTTTCCCCTTCAGAGTCTTTTCAAAGATTTTCAAAGCAGAAGATTTCTTAATCCATTCTCTGTGTCTCTTGATTGGGGAGTTCAGACCATTAATATTTAAAGTTATTATTGAGAGATGTATACTGCTTCCCATCAATTTAATTTCTCTTTGCATTCTTGGTCTAGGTTTGTATTTCCACCATTATACCTTCATTAATTTCTTTCTCTTGCCCCTTGGGAACAGCCACTCCTTTCTTCCACTCTTTGTATTGCTTCAAGTATTCTCTGAAGGGTTGGTTTTCTGGAAATGAATTCTTTCATCTTGTTTATGTCATGAAAGATTTTTCTTTCTCCTTCAACTGTAATAGACATTTTTGCTGGGTACAGTATCCTAGGTTGGCATGTGTAGTCATTTAGAACTGGAAATGCTTTGGTCCAAGCTCTTCTGGCTTTCATCAATTGCATTGAAAAGTTCGCTGCTGTTGTTTTCCTTCGTCTTCTGGTCTCACCTGGGGATCCTGACCAGGGCTTCAAGTCCCAGGGCTGGCAGGGTGGCCCCACAAGCAGCTGGAGTAAGCTCCCTGTTGGCATAACTGACCCATTGCTATAGGAGGACAGCTGCCTGGCTACCCCCAGGGCCCCTCAGGCCCGCTGGCCATAGCAGCTGGGCTACAGCCTCCAGGCCCTGCTCCAGGGCAGGCAGGAGAGGGAAAAGGAGCAGGTGGCTGGGGCGGTTGCAGGCAGAGGCGGGGGGGGGGAGGCAAATGCGGGGGTTCAGGCAGATGAGGGGGTTCAGGCAGAGGCGGGGGTGCAGGCAGAGGCAGGGGTGCAGGCAGATGCAGGGGTGCAGGCAGAGGCGGGGGTGCAGGCAGATGCGGGGGTGCAGGCAGAGGCGGGGATGCAGGCAGAGGTGGGGCTGCGCCCCCACACATCGGACCCTCCCTGGCCTCCCAGGATTGGGCTACAGTGTGGGCTTGAAGGCTGGGGAAGGCATGGATGAAGGGAGACGTAGAGGATGGACATGCTGCCTGGGGCTGTGGACGCAGAGGACATCGGCCAGGCAGGCCAAGGTCACCTGGTGCTGTGTCCAGGGACGACCGAGTGCCATGGGCAGTACCCAAAGGAGGTGGGACCCCAGGATCCCGAGCTTGGCGGGTCAGGGACTGGGGCTTCCTTCCTTGCCGCATCTTGTAGTAGCTGTGTGTCCACCTCATCTGCTGGCAATTGCACAAAGCAGACCACGGAGCCCCGGATGAAGCGGTTCTTCACGGATAACTGGAGACAGATAAGGATGGGAGCAACACTGTTAAAATGCCCTCTAACCACCCACCAGCCTGTTGCTTTTCAGACAAGGTCTCACTCTGTGGTCCAGACTACCCTCAAAATTATGGCAATCCTCCTGCCTCAACTTCCCAAGTTCTGGAATTATATGCATGAGCCACCATTTATAGCCAATTTTTTTTCAAAGTAGCTAATGTCATCCAGGACTTAAGAGAGGTCTGAAGTCCTGAGTTCAATCTCCAGAACCCATGTAACAAAACAAAACAAAACACCGATCATGGTGCACAATGCTGGGAAGGCAGAGACAGGAAGATCCCTGGGGTCACTGGCTAGCTAGCGTAGCCTACTCAACTAGTTCCAGGTCAGAGAGAGACCCTGTCTCAAAAAGAAAAGAAAAACAAAAGTGAACCTGACCTGAGGAACCAGGAGGAACCACACCTAACAGTTGACCTCTGGGCTCTGTATGTCTGAGCAAACACACACATATACATGCACACATATGAACACACATGCACACATAGAAAATAGCTTGCTTTTATTTTTAGACAGGGTTTCACTGTGTAGACCAGGCTGGCTTGGAACCCACAGGTCACCTGCCTCTGTCTCCTGAGTGCTGGGATTTAAAGGTGTGCAGCACTGAACCTGGCAGAATTACTGCTTAACTGAGCTTTAGTAGCTCTTCCTATTTTTTCCTATCTTGTCAAACTTAAGTGAGCAATCCTCTGGTTCTTTACCAGACTTTTTTTTATGTGTATGAGTGTACTGTCTGCATGTAGGTTGGTGCCCTCATGTTGTGCAATGCTGCAGAGGTCAGAAGAGGGTGTTGGATTCCCCTGGAGTTAAAGACGGTTCTCAGCCGCCATGTGGGTGCCGGGGATCAAACCCAGGTCCTCTGCAAGAGCAGTTGGCACTCTTAACCACTAGGCTATCTCTCCAGCCCCAGACTTTTTTTTTTAACCCTGCAGTGCTAAAGGCTGAACCCAGGAGTTGGAAATGTTAGGGAGGTACTCTACCCACTAAGCAATGTCCTCAGCCCTGGACTCCAATTTTTATAAAATTCTAAGTCTTCTGCAATCTAGTTTTGAGGCCTACGGTCTCGGGGTTTCCACCATCTCCACAGCTGCTGCGAAACCCAACGCCCCACCCTCTACAATGGTGAGAAGACTTTCAGGACTGCATTAGATGGTGTCACTTAATTTAGTTCCTTAAAGGCAAAATCTTCAGCACAGAAACCTTCTTCTAAACTGAATAGTGTGGTGCATGCCTGTAACCCAGCACTTGGGAGGCCACAGCAGGATTAGCTCAAGTTTGATGCCAACCAGAGCTATACAGGACCCTGTTACAAAAAAAAATAATAAGGGGCTGGAGAGATGGCCTAGCGGTTAAGAGCACCGACTGCTCTTACAGAGGACCCGGGTTCGATCCCCAGCACCCACATGGCGGCCAAAAACCGTCTGAAACTCCAATTCCAGGAGAACTCCAGTTCCAGGGGTATCTGACACCCTCTTCTGACCTCCGCGGCATTGCACGACACAGGTGCACAAACCTGCATGCAGACAGTACATTCATACACATAAAGAAATAAATTA
>VZQC01003255.1:7502700-7515123 GCA_009823505.1 Rhizomys pruinosus | reverse complement strand
AAAAAAAAAGGGGGGGGGTTTCCTATTGTCCAGAGTTCCTATTGTCCAGAGTTAATACAGTTAGGTCATGTGTCTGTCCAACCTGTCTGTGTGTTATAACTGTTCTTCAATGTGTCTTTTCTTTTTATTTATTTATTTTTTTTTGGCCTTTTCGAGACAGGGTCTCCTTGTAGTCCCAGCTGGCCTGGAACTCACTCTGTAGACCAGGCTGGCCTTGAACTCACAGAGATTCACCTGCCTCTGCTTCCTGAGTGCTAGGATTAAAGGTGTGTACCATCATGCCCGGCACCTTTAAGACAGTCTTTGCTGAGCATATCAGCAATGAATGTAAAAGACGCTTATACAAGAACTGGCACAAATCTAAGAAGAAAGTCTTTACCAAATACTGTAAGAAATGGCAGGACGACATGGGCAGGAAGCAGCTGGATAAGGACTTCAACAGCATGAACAAGTACTTCCAGATCATTCACATTATCACCCACACCCAGATGCACCTGCTTCCTCTCTGTCAGGAGAAAGCCCACTTGATGGAGATCCAAGAGAATGGGGCACTGTGGCCGAGAAGCTAGACTGGGTGCTGAGCGGCTAGAGCAGCAAGTCCCCGTGAACCAGGTGTTCCAGCAGGATGAGATGATTGATGTCATGGGCTAACCAAAGGCAAAGGCTATAAAGGGGTCACCAGCTGCTGGCACACAAAGAAGCTGACCCGGAAGACCCACCAAGGCCTCCGCAAGGTTGCTTGTATTGGAGCCTGGCACCCTGCCCGTGTGGCTTTCTCTGTGGCTCGGGCTGGGTAGAAAGGCTACCATCATTGCATAGAGATCAACAAGAAGATTTACAAGATCAGGCAGGGCTACCTTATCAAGGATGGCAAGCTGATCAAGAACAATGCCTCCACTGACTACGACCTCTCTAACAAGAACATCAACCCCATTGGGTGGCTTTGTCCATTATGGGAGGTGACCAATGACTTCATCATGCTGAAAGGCTGTGTGGTGGGAACCAAGAAGCTGGTGCTCACACTCTGCAAGTCCCTGCTGGTACAGACCAAACGCCAGTCCCTGGAGAAGACTGACCTGAGGTTCATTGACACCACTTCCAAATTTGGCCATGGATGTTTCCAGACCATGGAGGAGAAGAAAGCATTCATGGGACCACTCAAGAAAGACCGAATCGCCAAAGGAGGAAGGTTCCCAGTGTTGTGGGCACATTTCTCAGCCGGTGGGGTCTCAATAAAAACTTTTCCAATGGGGAAAAAAAAGAAAGAAAGAAAGAAGTGTGGAAAACTTTTTTTTTTAATTTTGTTTTTTTTTTAATTAGTTTTTATTGATGCTTTGTGCATTTCATACATTTTTTCCAATTCAGTTCAGGCTTATTTCCCTTTCCCTCCCCCCCCACCCCCACCCCATCCCAGATCATGCATTCTGCCATAACTGTCCTGCATCTTTCTCTCAGTTTTTTTTTTTTCATTTTTAGCTATAAGTGATAATCCATGAGTACAAGCATCCTTTCATGCAAAACCTATCTGCAGGGCTGTTGTGCCCAAACTCCAACAGCCCCACCATTCCAGTTTGGGGTGACAGGTTGTTTGTTTCAATCAAGTTGATCAAATGAGTGTCCAGACTACATTGCTGAGTTTTCACCATCACCCCAATCGCAGCCCTTACATTCTAACCACGCCCCCTCTTTCCGCAGGTTGTTCCCTCAGGCTTTAGAAAAGGGGCACAGGTGGATGAGAGGTAAAACAGTCCACTCTCTCTTAGGAGCTGTTGACTTGGACTTCTGTCAATTCTGGCTGTTTTCCTTTCATATGCTGACAGTTTGTCCAGGAATAACCTTTCGATCCCTACTAATGAAGCACAATTTAGATATATATGTATTTAGGCAGCACTAATAGTTATGGTAAGTGACTTTAGCATAGACACATGTTTGGATAGTGTAATCCATGAATTTACAATTATTCCCCCCTGTTAAATATAACAGGGTCTTACTGGTGGTTCTATAAATCCTCCTAATCGAACTTACTTCTGGTGCCAAAAGTTCTGATCATGAGAGACTTTCTTACCTCCCCCCCTCATTAGAACAAGGAGAAATATGACAATGATGAGGTCGCTCCCCAACTGTAAATTGGAGACAACTATTGTAGAGGTAATCTCTTATAAAACCGGTAAAACTGCTTTCTTTAATTGACTACTAGACATGGGAACTGTGGAAGGGATTACTCTCTGTTCAGAACCAAATATAATACTAAAGTCCTAGGGCTATGCACTCAGGCAAAATATATTAATACAGGAGCTCTGACATCAGCAATGGATTGTTCTACCAGGTGGATGTTGGCCAGGGGATCCAAGGCCCCACAAAAGGTAAGGGCTCCTTGCCTCTAAGTTGGGATACCTACAGGAGGAGAGGCAATAAGACCCTGCTGCCGAAGACCTGACGTTAACATGGGAGGGATGTATTGAGACCACACATGCAAGTGTACAGATGGCCTCTGGAATGCCAGAGAGTGTTACCAAAGGCCACTAAACCAATAAAGCAAATATGGGTCTCCCTGAGTCAAGCAAGACTCCACCGTCAGCACCAGCTACACCTCACCTGCCTGGAAATACTGTGCAGCAGAGGCAGCCATGTGCCTGTATATCCCAAATCTAATTGGCTATTGGCTCTCCCCTTGGAGAAATAACCCATGGCTGATGCCACAAGCTTACAACCTCTACAGGTTAGGAAAACTCTTAAAAGACTAAAAATGTACCTATCATTTTACCCAATTATACCACACCTAGTTTTATACCCAAAGGATTCATCCTATAAGATAGATATGTGCACAACCATGTTTATTGCTGCTCTTTTCACAATAGAAGAGCTGGAAGCAACATAGGTGTCTGTCAATTGAGAATTGAATAATGAAGATGTGGTACATTTATACAATGAAGTTCTATGCAGCAGTGACAAAGGAAAACATCATGAAATTTGTAGGCAATGGATAGAACTAGAAGCTGTTATGCTAAGTGAGGTAATGCAGTCTCGGAAAAGCAAATAATGTATGTATTCCCTCATTTGTGGTTCCTAACATCAAATCCTTATATGTAACTCCATCTGGGATAAATCTTTAATAACATAAAGTCAAGTCCAGGCTACCTCAGCCACAGTTTGCTAGTTCCCTACTCTCAAGGCTCAATATGTCCTCTAGACCTTCTGCTGTTTTCAAAACACCTCCATATTCACTTGGTGGACCCCAATGCTCACTTTGGCATGCCACTTTATACCATGTAGCAGTGGATGGCCAGCTAGGGATTGCTCCCATTGACCTTATCTGCCTACGTGGCTTCCTTTTAGTTCCATTTCTTAAAGTCCACTGCACAATCCATACTACCACCACTACACCCACCAGCACTATGCAGACAACCCACCATGCCAAAATTTCCTCTGCACCCTCACCCAGCTTCATTTGGGGTTTTGGTTTCTTTCCTCATAACAGAGGGAGCCCCACTGGTCTTCCCGAAGCCGCCCTCGGCTCTGTCTATCCCGCTAGAGTACACCAGTTTGTAGCAGGAAATTTTCCTTCCTGGGAGAGCAGTGCACATGCCTGCTCAAAAGCAGCTGGCTGCCATCTTGGCACCTTTCCTCTGCCCCTGCTCCACAGAACTGAAGATGGACCGGGGAACAGACTCTCCAAAAAACTCCAGTTTAGGGGAGTCTAGCAAGTTTTCCTACAGAGCAAACGGGGTAAGTGGTCACTTACAGGGTCCTTTTAGTGCTCCCCCTCATGTTCCCTGGGCCAAAACCACCAGGAATTCTGAACAACATGGCTCTGGTGGGAGAGAGGGAGAAAGAAGAGAGAGAGAGAGAGAGAGAGAGAGAGAGAGAGAGAGAGAGAGACCCACTAGCACTCTCCACTTGCGAGCCCTTAGCCCCTCTCCCAGGTGAGGTAGCTGGTCAGGAGGGGTTGCTGGATGCCTGGCTCTGCCTTCCAGGTCCAGCCCATTCGAAAGTCCAATCATGGCACAAAAGTGTACTACCAGGCTCCAACAATAGTGTGAAATTTGTCACTGTTGCTGTAATGTGAGTTTAGCATTCACTCCCTCACCAAATTCCCCAACCTATACAAAGTTTTTCAATTTAATCATGTTATTTTTTTCACAGTGTTTATTGATAGATACAAGTACATGAAATCAGGGCGTGAACATGATTTGATAGATTAAGTAGACTTAATTTCAATACTATAATAAGGGAACAGTTCAAATTCTCACCATTTGTTTCACACCCACAAAAACCACTTCAAGGGCATTAACGATCTCTCAAATCTGATCAGTTTTGTGCAAGCAAGCCATGTTTCTTTTTTAAAAACTGTTATTTTTTAAGGAAAGCAGTAATAATAATTAATTGAAAAAACAACACCCCCCCAAATTAACATTTACACTGGATGAAAAGACATAAATCGTAAATTTCATGAATGGGAGAGAGCCAGCAGTATATGCCATATGAGTGAATGATACATTTTTATAAAGGAGTCAGATGATCCACTTGTCAACGTTAACACCTAAAACAGAAGTAAAGCTTTACTATTCAGAGGGAAAAAACCAGAAAGTGTAGCAAGTGTAACACTGGAGAATGGGACTGGGGATAATTTCACTTTGTATTCACTGCTGTAATTTGTAAATAGAGACTACCTGCAAATGAATGACTACTAGGTAAAGAAAACAGGGAGAACAGAAAGGAAAGTCAGGCCATGGTGCGTCTTTAGACACTATGATATGCTTTACTTGCAAAACCTCACAAGCAACTCAGTTTGCTTGGCACTGCTGCTGCCTAGGCTTACAGTTGGCAATTAAAGGCCCCGGAATGGCAATTACTTTGAGGGGTTGGGGGATAGCAGTTGAGGTGGGAAGGGAGAGGCTGACACAGGAGTGGAAGTTGGGCAGGCATCCAGGAGCATCTGTGTGAGGAATCCTGCCGCACACTGCTCTGGTCTGATTAGTCAAAAGCCCTTGTGGAGGAGATCACACTGGCAGCCTGACGTCTCAAGTCACACTTAGTCACCAGCTCTTCCTGTGGCTTGTACGAGCATTTCCTGGTTTATCAGACAAAAGGATCTGCTGGCATCCTTCAACCCAGAAGACTCTGCATTCATCACCGACCAGCCTTGCATCTCCTAGCAGAAGACTCAAAGAAAGGTAAGGATCTGTGTCGAGATCTCTTTTCCAAAATTTTTAAAGATTTTTGGTCTGAGTTCACATCCCTGTGTTTCCACACTGACATGATATACAAAGGAGTCGTAGGGCTTTGTGGAAGAGAAGGCAGGGGACACAAGGCTTCCTTCTAAAACCTGGTATCTGCAAACTCATCTGAGGGGTTCTCAGTAGTATCCGGACCATTCACCCTTCTGAGCCAACCACCCTTTTTTCCAGTCATTCAAATGTGTTGTTGTGGGGAGAAGTTTGCTTCTTACAGTTATTTAAGGGACAAGGTAAAGGCTGATATGCTTACACATACCTACAATCTCAGAATTTGGGAGGCTGGGGGAGGACGATCACTATGCACTTGAGGTCAGCCTTGACTACAAATGGCCCTCTCTCAAAAAACTAAAGGAGAGTAATGGGTCAAAGTGACAAACAGACCTCACTTTCCAGTCTGTACTGATACAAACCCAGGTTTCCTTCTTATTCCACTTATTTTCATCACATTTTCCTTTGCACACTTGAGACCTGAGAAGATACCAGAAGAAAGGCGTTAGCACAAACTGGAATGTTTGAGGGTGATTTTTTAGCTGTTTACAATTACATATGGGGTCAAGGGATGCTTCATCAAACCATGACGAAGCACCCTAAGGCAAGCAACACTACAGCACCAGGTCCAGCCCTACAGGAGCCAGGGAGGAAGCATTTCCTAGACAGAGAGCATGGCCACAGCCGTCGTTGTAGCAGGAGACAAGGATGGCCAGGCAATGCAGAGGCCTGCCATTCCCAGCTCACAGCCTTGCAAGCCAAGAGCCAGGAGCCCAAACTCCAGCTCCCCTCCTTACACTCCAGCCTCCTGGTGGTGCCTCCCCTGACTGGAAACACGCGTTCAGGCTGAAGTGCCCCGAGACAGGACAACAGGAGCTTACTTTCCTCCCACATCTTCCAGACAACCAAGGATGGCAGAGCCTGTCTGAGAAAGTTCATGGGGATGCATTCTCTTTGGGGTGCCTCTCTGTACCCCAACAGGAGGATGTGTCCTCCGTGCACTTGGAGACTTCCTGGCCCCTGACTCCTGTCTACTTTTGTGAGGCAGGTGAGCACTTCTGGGTCAGGACGTCGGTCCCTAATTGGCTCCCACCTGTCCCTCTCTGTTCAGTTTCATTGGCTTCCCTTCCTCTCATTTGTGGAGTTTATTTTAGGTGCATCCAACCATAATCATGATGGGAAACTTGACCTGAACTTGAGAATTATTCCTTTTGCTTCATCTATATGTCCTTATTCAGTTTGCAGGCAGGCCTGTGCACTAGATAGAACACCGAGGTAACATGGCTGAGCTCAACCATCAAAAAGGATGAATAATTTAAGGATATCCTTAAGTAAGGATAAATTATTCATCCTTTCTCCTCCATCCCATCCTCTATAACATGTGAAAATACTAATTCTTACTTCCCAGGCCCTTGAGAGGACTGAAAGAGAAAACGGCTGTTGATCTCAGGGTGAGCTGGTCCTCTGTCTGCAGGGAAGGTTTCTATGCATATGTGCATCTCTATTTACATGGCAAGCCCTGCGCTGTTCACAGACTCCTTTTCCCACAAAAGCTTTCTCCTGAAAAGTAAACTCCACTAAAGCTCTGCTGGAGAGAATGCTCTCACTCGGCTCACTTCACAGAACACCAATTAACAGTCTTCCTTTTGCTACTGTTCTTCTTGATTTGGGGGCGGGGGAGAGGGAGGGTGTTTTACTTTGCTTTCCTTTCCCTGCCTCTTCTGGCACTCCGGGCTCATCCCACTTCCTTTGTTCTCTCTGTTACTGACAATTCAACTCAAAGCAAATATTATCTCCACACTCTGCTCCAAAATGAATCTACAAATTCAGTAAACCCATAGTGAGTCTTCATGTTCCCAGCCTTATCTGAGTTCCTTTTTGTGTTCTTGGTCTCAGCAGTAAGATAATTTAAAACAAAAAGAGCCTGCCTTTAATCCCAGCAACCCAACCCCAGAGGCAGAGGCAGAGGCAGGGCATCTCTGTGAGATGGAGGACAGCCCAGAACTCAGAGCAAGTTCCAGATGAGGCTACAGGGAGACCCTGTTTCAAAAAGAATTTTAAAAAAAGCTCAATGACAATTTTAGTGAAGTTCGAGAGCAAAACAACAGGGCAGGAAAGCTGTGAATCTGGGCGGCTTTCAGGAAAAGGGAGATGGAGATGTTCAGCAATGAAGTCGGCAAGCAGCTGCATGTGGAAAAGAGCCAGGGGAGGGTAAAGAGGACAGTGACTCTGCCCCAAGAAAAGGAAAAGACCGGGCTGGAGAGATGGCTTAGCGGTTAAGAGCGCCGACCGCTCTTGCAGAGGACCCGGGTTCGATCCCCAGCACCCACATGGCGGCTGAGAACCGTCTGGGACTCCAATTCCAGGAGAACTCCAGTTCCAGGGGAATCCGAGACCCTCTTCTGACCTCCCTGGCATTGCACGACACGGGCGCACAGACCTACATGCAAAACAGTACATTCATACACATAAATAAGTAAAATAAAATTTAAAAAAAAATTTTAAAAAGGAAAGGAAAAGACATACTGCTTTGAGTTAAAACTCAGAAAAGCAGAGAGGCTTTGCAGTACTGAAGGAGGGAAGCAAGTGCTGTAAGGCCTGAACTGAGGGAGGGGCCCCTGTGACAGACGGGATTGTCACCTCGCCTGCCACCACCTTTCCATATCTTCAGGTGAATCACATTTCCTAAGAAGTGGTCTCCTGGCCAGGTGATGACAACTCCTAAGGGAAGAGACAGTAGTGTGTGGTGCTTTAATCTTCTGAGCACAACAGAATGTCATATCTCTACCCAAGGCCAGAGGTAGAACTGGATTCTTTCCTTTTGACCAGGAGAAAGTATCTTTCCCTTAAGGGACTGGAACAAAGCCCTGGTTATAGCAGTAGGAAAAGACGGCACCATGAGTGCAACCTGAGATTTTTCTTGATCATTTTGAATTTCTGTTCCTGGTAGAACATTTCCAGCCCAGCACAGAGCAATGCCTGGGTCCACTGTTCTTTTCTTAGACTCCACCCCAGAGTTTTCTGTTGCTACCTCAGGAAATTCTGGAGACATTGTTTGGTGCCTGGCAAGCATTGGTGGAGTGCGTATGGATGGACAGACTATAGAACATTCTCCCGTCACTAGATAAGACATCTTAAATAAACCTTGTGAGCTACTCTTGGGGAAGGCTTCCAGAAATATTATTTACCCCAAGAAATCATTTTTTCAGTGCCCAGTGAGTTAAACTGTATATGTATTCAGAACAGGCAATTAGGCTCTTAAGAGTATTAGGGCCTTCCCATTTGGACCCAAACAGGGATCACTCTGGAAGTTGAACTTACAGCCCTTCAGTTTCCAGTTGTCCTTTTCTTGCTGTGGCATTATCTGTTGAGCCTGAGGAAGGAGGTTAGATATAGAGTGGGCATAGTGAACAGGACAGATTCCCTCAGGACATGCAACTCCGTACAGTGCAGCACTCTTTGCTGCTTTATCAGCCATTATTGCTCTTTGCTTCTTCAGTGTCTGTTTTAGAATATCTGGGATTTTAATGATGGCTGATTGTTTCTGCAAATGGATTGCATCCATCAGTTCTGAGATTTGCTGACTATTTCGAATGGGCTGGCCAGAGGAAGTGAGAAATCCTCTTTGCCTCCACAGCATGCCGTAGTCACACACCACTCCAAATATAGTGTCTGTCTATAGAGATGTCAGCTGTTTTATTGTCTTCTAAATTTGTTAAGGCCATGAGTTCAGACATCTGAGCAGATGTGATCCCAGGTAGATGAGCACTTTCCATTATATCAAGAGTGGAGAAAACTGCATAGTCTGCCTGAAAATGTCCTTGTTCATCTCACAATTAAGAACCATCAGTAAATATTGTCAATCCCACATTTTCAGTAGGAGTTTTCAATAGAGTTCTCCTAGGAGAAAAAAGTGTATCAGTTATTTGAATGCAATAATGTTTATCTTCTTCCAATTCATCTGGTAGAAGGGGTAAAGGTAGCAGGATGAAGAGAGTTGCAGCATACCAGGGACTCATTTGGCAATGAGAGCAGAAGCACCTCATCAGAAGTTAGACGGCTCACTGAGTAATGCTGGGCATGATGAGAATTTAGCAAAAGCTCTACAGAGTGAGGCACATAAATGTTTAGAGGAGAACCTAATGTGACTTCTTCAGGTCTTTTTAGTGCAGCTGCGGTGACCAAGACAGCTCTCATGTAACAAGGATGCCCTCTGGCTACTGGGTCTAATAGCTGACCCCAGAGGCCTGGCTCTCACCATGTTTCATACCTAGTGCATTCCCTTCCTTTCCACTTGCAATCTCTTTTGAAATGGCCAGCCCTTTTGGAATAGTTGCAAATTGTTCTGCCTTTTTCAAAATAGAAGGAATTGTAGGTGTTTCCACCTGGGAGCTTAAGTATTTTAACTGTAAGCTCATAATTTGAGTAGTTATGTCCTGTTCCTTTTTATAGTAGTTCTGGGAAGTTGGTCTGCTGAAGTAACAAAGGCATCTGTGGGAAGACAGGCCCAAGTTGTATTATTCCATTTGACTAAAGAGGACAACACCTCTTTCCACCCTTCTATAAATGCAGAATTCTGTAAGGCATCACTCTTGTGATCTCAAAGTTCTCAGGAAGAATTCCTGAGTGCTGTTTAAAAGGTTTTGAAAATCTCAAAGACATGAGACACAGCTTTTTAAACTTCCAATATGGACTGAAGACGCATGTCTCTCCAAGAATCTTCCAAATCTTCAATGCTAGATGGGGACTACTGAGATACCCAGTGTGTGGACTAAACAGCTAAAAGGATTTCAGCCTTGTCAGAATATAGACTGCCATTGTTGGACTACCTGAGCTGTATCATGGAGGCCAGTACAGGGGGATCAAGACAGGATGCATACTTACTGGACTTTATTTGGGGGACCATGGGAGGGAAAGACCCCAATGTGGAGCAAAAGTGCAGGATTGATGGTTGTTTGGGATTGCCAAGGAGGAACCTTTGAGCACTTCCTTAGGGAAAATTTGACATCTTTTAGGAAAAAGAAATCCTCCAATTCAAGTAGAATGTGTATGTATGTATGTATGAATATATTTATGTATATATATATATATAAAACTATGTATATATGTATATAGACTGTAGCAAAACAAGTTGGAGAGAACAACAACAACAAAAGAACTGAAAGAAATCTCTGGAAAGACTCAGAAAAAGATGCAGGACATGTATGACAGATTGCAGGGACTCGAGTGGGGTGAGGAGGCATGGAAAGGGAAGTAACTCTTAGATTCAATTGAGAAATGATGTATGAATTATGGAAAAAGTTTAATAACAATAAAAATAAATAAATAAATTTTGGCTGATTTTTTTTATTTCTGTATATGTATGAATGTACTGTCTGCATGCAGGTCTGTGCACCCGTGTCGTGCAATGCTGCGGAGGTCAGAAGAGGGTGTCGGATTCCCCTGGAACAAGAGTTCACCTGGAATTGGAGTTACAGACGGCTCTTAGCCACCATGTGGGTGCTGGGGATAGAACCCGGGTCCTCTGTAAGAGTGGGCAGTGCTCTTAACTGCTAGGCCATCTCTCCAGCCCCTGGCTGAATATTAAAAAAAAAAAAAAGTTTTTGCAAACCTGACACAGAAGTCAGGTACAGTCTCTTCTGGCCTTATCTTACAGTGCTCTATTTTGGCCCAGTCAATAATTTGTGGGAATAATTTTGGTATTACAGCACAGAGGATGTTTCCTAACTCATATCAGGCAGTTTCAACATCAGCATCTAGTTTATTCAAGTCCTCAAGGGGGTTCGCCATTCTCCCAAGTGAAACCACTCCTCTGCTTTCCCTCCTGAAACCAATAATTGTATTAATTGGTATAAATCAGAAAACCCAGTTTTTAGGTCAATTAGGGTATGATGGTTAATCCTGTGTGTCACCTTGACTGGACTAAGGAACAAATAAGAGAAAAAGGATGTTTGGATTGGACCACCTCAACCCGGATGGCCCACCCCAAATGTGGGCGTTACCTTCTGCCGGCAGGCAGTATAAAAGACCACCGCAGAAGGAGCTTTTCCCTTTTCTCCTGTGGCTTGCCTCTCTCATCTGGTGAGTTTGTCTTGCTGCTGTGATCAACATTTCGGATCCCAGCATGTACTGAGACCGGCAGATCTGGAATCCATTCGGGTCTTCAGCACTAGATTGGGACTACTGAGACATCCAGCCTTGCGGACTGAGCAATTCCCTGGATTCTCTCGGCCTTTCCAGTGTGGTGCAGCTACTGTTGGACTCCTTGAACTCCGTCACGTGAGCAAATCAATAAATTGTATATAGCTATATATTCGTTCTGTTACTTCTGTTTCTTTAGAGAACCCTGACTAATACATAGGGTGATCTGAAATTCTTCAGTAATCCTAGAGGATCCTTATATGGATCAGGAAAGCCCATAATCTAAGATTTACCTCACTTTCTGTCCAAGGAATATAAACAGTTTCTGGGTACCCTCTTCCTCTGGGTTGGAGCTTAAAAGGAGCCATAACAATTTTCTCTTTTGGCATCAAATTTTGTTCCTCTTGAGATTTGCCAAAGTCCCTTAGGGAATTGTTACTGTCCCCTGGAGAAACTCTAGGTAATACTTTTCCATCACCAGGAAGAAGAGTACGAGGTGAGGACTGTTAATGAGGAGGAAGCTGAAGATCTTCTGACGAGGAGGCAAAGGTAGAGAAGGACAGGTGGGAGCAGAGAGTTGAGAAGAGTTAGATTCTTCAGCATTTAGCTTTCATTTTGACACACTTTCTAAGATTTTCTTATTTATCTCCTGTCCTTAAATATCTTTCTTTAGTTGTGATACTGTTTCTAAATGTCTTTTATTCATGTCCTATAAATTAGTAATTTTATCATTGCTTCTCTTAGATGCTTCTAAATTCCAATGAAAATAGGCTCTGTGTTCATTATCTTTTGTTCTATTGCCTAGAACTTCTAGCTTTGCACAAAAATACTAATTTTGGAACATCAAAGTTTCCCCATTGAAGGAGTCATAAAGTTATATTACCTTGGGTTAGATCTCCTCATTGTTCTAAATACTTGCAAGTTAAAATTCCATAATTATCACACATATAGCCAGCTAGAATGCCAGCCAGAATGCTGGTTTATCTTCAAATACTTCCTCCTGATTGGAAAACTTATTTCCTATTTATTTATTTATTTATTTATTTATTTATTTACT
>VZQC01003255.1:7462762-7501440 GCA_009823505.1 Rhizomys pruinosus | reverse complement strand
ATATATATATATATATATATATATATTAAGCAGATACTTGTGTTGTTCTCTTTTGAATGTGCAACTGAGATAAGTGTTGTCATATTTAGGTTATTAGATACTGAAGGACTAAGTGTTCCTCAAAGACATTACCACCCACTCTAATATATGAGACACTTATAACATGTTAGGTGGAATTATGACCTTGCCGTTGTTTGCAATTGACATTTAAGCATAACATAAGGAGAGGCTATTTATTGGGTGTCAAGTTGACAAGGGGTGGACTTGTGATGGTTAATCCTGTGTGTCACTTTGACTGGACTAAGGAACAAATAAGAGAAAAAGGATGTTTGGATTGGACCACCTCAACCCAGATGGCCCACCCCAAATGTGGGCGTTACCTTCTGCCGGCAGGCAGTATAAAAGACCACCGCAGAAGGAGCTTTTCCCTTTTCTCCTGTGGCTTGCCTCTCTCATCTGGTGAGTTTGTCTTGCTGCTGTGATCAACATTTCGGATCCCAGCATGTACTGAGACCGGCAGATCTGGAATCCATTCGGGTCTTCAGCACTAGATTGGGACTACTGAGACATCCAGCCTTGCAGATTGAGCAATTCCCTGGATTCTCTTGGCCTTTCCAGTGTGGTGCAGCTACTGTTGGACTCCTTGAACTCCGTCACGTGAGCAAATCAATAAATTGTATATAGCTATATATTCGTTCTGTTACTTCTGTTTCTTTAGAGAACCCTGACTAATACATAGGGTGATCTGAAATTCTTCAGTAATCCTAGAGGATCCTTATATGGATCAGGAAAGCCCATAATCTAAGATTTACCTCACTTTCTGTCCAAGGAATATAAACAGTTTCTGGGTACCCTCTTCCTCTGGGTTGGAGCTTAAAAGGAGCCATAACAATTTTCTCTTTTGGCATCAAATTTTGTTCCTCTTGAGATTTGCCAAAGTCCCTTAGGGAATTGTTACTGTCCCCTGGAGAAACTCTAGGTAATACTTTTCCATCACCAGGAAGAAGAGTACGAGGTGAGGACTGTTAATGAGGAGGAAGCTGAAGATCTTCTGACGAGGAGGCAAAGGTAGAGAAGGACAGGTGGGAGCAGAGAGTTGAGAAGAGTTAGATTCTTCAGCATTTAGCTTTCATTTTGACACACTTTCTAAGATTTTCTTATTTATCTCCTGTCCTTAAATATCTTTCTTTAGTTGTGATACTGTTTCTAAATGTCTTTTATTCATGTCCTATAAATTAGTAATTTTATCATTGCTTCTCTTAGATGCTTCTAAATTCCAATGAAAATAGGCTCTGTGTTCATTATCTTTTGTTCTATTGCCTAGAACTTCTAGCTTTGCACAAAAATACTAATTTTGGAACATCAAAGTTTCCCCATTGAAGGAGTCATAAAGTTATATTACCTTGGGTTAGATCTCCTCATTGTTCTAAATACTTGCAAGTTAAAATTCCATAATTATCACACATATAGCCAGCTAGAATGCCAGCCAGAATGCTGGTTTATCTTCAAATACTTCCTCCTGATTGGAAAACTTATTTCCTATTTATTTATTTATTTATTTATTTATTTATTTATTTTCTCCTAACAAATTCCAAGATTTTCTATGCCCGATAGGGAGTATTCATTTTAGATCTACTTTATATACTGCTTTTGGGATGGACTTTCTCACCTTCCACTCTGAAAATGTCTTTTCCCATTTGGTCTCAGGGTTACCCTGCAGGTTTATGGAAACACAGGGGCTCAAGACACTGAGTGACCAGACCCTTATGTGTATCTTCCCAGATGAGTCAATAAGTTCCTTCTGATCCATGAACAGGGTATATTTATTGGGTTTTCTTATGAGGCTGCTTTGCATCCTGAGGAGTTCCCCCCTCATACCCCTGAACGTTTGACAATGGGCCACCAAGTCACCATGCAACCTGAGCTGCCCATCATGAGCTGGGTGTTATCTGACCCACCAGACAATAAAGTATGTGCTGAATTTATTAATTAAATAACTGTGAGGGTGAAGCTGTAGATAAAATGAAGATCTAGGAAATTTGAGATGCCAAAAATATGGAACATTTACTGGGAACCACTGTGAGCAGTGAGCAGAGCCACTTCAGCAGAGAGGCCATACGGGCTATCACCAGTCAACCCATAAGGGCAGGAATGCCTGAAGCTTTTGAGCTTACAGGGCATTGCCATATGACCCAGGTGCCAGACATGAAGCTGTAGGATTTAATGTTTGCACTGTTTGGTTTCCATATTACTTTGTTTCAATACTTCCTTACTGTTCTATACCTCTATTTTAGAATGAGAATGTTTACACTGTCCCATTGTAAGTCAGGTGTCTCTGCATTTGACTTTTTAATTTTATTTTACAGGGGGTCATAGCTAAGAAATTATTGAGTTTCAGTAAAATTCTTTGAACTGGGCTTTTGAACAAGCTGAAATAGTTGCTTTTGAAAGAAGGAATTAGTGTATTTTCAGCTGTACGGGGGGGAGGGCTCAATCATGTTAGGTGGAATTGTGACCATGTTTTTGTTTGGTGGTTAATGTGACTTAAGATGAATCCGGGTGTCAAGTTGACAAGGGTTCAGTCTGTAACATTTAAACTTGATTGACAACTTGCCTGGGTTGAGAAAAGCCACAAAATGAGCAAATCATACTTCTCAGTAGTTCTTTGAGGGCATTGCTGAGTTGACTAATACAGGGAGTCCAACATGGAGCATAGGCATCTTTATCACAGATGCTGGATGTCCAAGTGGAGTGTAAGAGAAAGGAGGGGAAGCCAGCATAGGCGCTCTGTCTACTTCTCCTCCCTCATGACTGCTTCCTCCGCAAACTGCTCCTGCTGAAGTCCATCCTCACCACAGAGTGGAATGAAGCCTGGTGGGATGGTTTCGCAGGGAAAGGTGCATGCCCCCAAGACTGGCCATCCGAGTTCAATCCCTACTATAAATGAAGCGAAAGTAAAAAACTGACTCCAGCAAGTTTCACATGCATGCACACACATATCTGTATGTTCACATGGGTACACACACACACACACACACACACACACATAGATAAATTTTAAATGTAATTTTTAAGTACATGTTTTAAAAGAACACATTATAACACACAAAATCTAAACCCTGGCAAATATAATAAATTCTACTTCAAGAATTCCACACTGGGTCATTTCTAACCCGCTATGCCCAGCCATCTTTCAAAATGTGCTAGAAGGATCTCATGTTAAACCTTGTGGCCCTAAAATACGGTCTTCATTCTTTTCCATGGACAGAATCTTCCTAGCCATGGGGATTTCATGATTATCTCTATGTCTTTCTCAATCCCTTCACATGAGAGAAAAGTTATAACCCACAACAGAGTAGTCCTGCATCCATTGAGCACATTGACTTTGGGTCATAGAATATAATATAGACAGGATATATGATATAATATGATATATGATATGATAGAGTAAATTGGATCATTCCCATGTTACCTAGAAGTCGTGAGATGCATATTATAGGATAGGAGGCTCAAACTGTACAGTCAAGAGCTCTAGGTTTGACTCCACAGTCCAGAATGCTCTAATACTTTGTATGTATCTTAATCCATAGAATTATGTTGCCCTCCTTTCTATAATGTAGACAAAAGTTCTTTTATAGCACCTGAGTCATGAGAGAAAGTAACCATGTGAAGATGCTCAAATCTTGTATGTGTTCTCAGGGGCACCCCAGAAGACTTTGGAAACATGAACGTAACCATCTCATCTCACAACACTGAATCCACACCAGCAAATGGAACTGGCCAGCCCAATAATCAAATTTGCACTCCACTCCTGGGGCTGCACTTCCTGATTCTCATCTTCACCCTGGTTGGACTGGCAGGAAATGCCCTCGTGCTCTGGCTCCTGGGCTTCCACATGCGCAGGAATGCCATCTCAGTCTACATCCTAAACCTGGCTCTGGCAGACTTCCTCTTCCTCGGCTGCCAAGTCATCGATTCCCCACTGAGGATCATTGACTTCTATGGCTTATATGCCCATAAATTAAGCAAAGAGATCTTGGGTACTGCAGCACTCATTCCCTACATCTCCAGTCTGAGCATACTCAGTGCCATCAGCACCGAGCGCTGCTTGTCTATACTGCGGCCCATCTGGTATCGCTGTCACCGCCCAAGAAACACATCGGCTGTTGTATGTGCCCTGATCTGGAGTCTGTCTTTGCTGATGAGCATCCACAGTTGGTACTACTCTATCTTCACAGATGACATTCTAGCTCATGAAAATGTTTGGAAGAAAATAGATTTTATCATAGCTGCTTTTCTGATGCTTTTATTTCTGGTTCTGTCTGGGTCCAGCATGGCCCTACTGGCGAGGATCCTCTGTGGCTCTAGGCGGATTCCACTGACCAGGCTGTATGTTACCATCTGGCTCACAGTGATGGTTTTCCTCATCTGCGGCCTGCCTCTTGGAATTTACTTTTTCCTCTTTTACTGGCTCGGTCATCTCTATCACGCCTATTGTCGTATTTACCTAGTTACTCTTGCCCTCTCCTGTGTCAACAGCTGTGCCAACCCTACCATTTACTTCTTCGTTGGCTCCTTTAGGCAGCAGAGGAAGCATCGGTCCCTCAAGATGGTTCTCCAGAAGGCTCTGGAGGACACTCCTAAGGAAGATGGATATACAACCAGCCACCTTCAGGAAACCATTGAGTTGTCAGAAAGCAGAGAGTGATGGAATCCCCCTGCTGTGGGCAGAGACGCGATAATCACTGGCTCTTCTTCGACTCAAATCTTGAAAACACCTCTGTGTAAGATTTTCAAAAGGTCTTTTTCTTCTGCAAAGTAGACACAACTAAGGATTTTGATTACCTTTTAGACAATACCAATGAATTTGTCAAATACCCTCTGAGTTTTTCTTATTGAGTGCTTTTGTTGCAGTTTTCATAATGGACATAATTTTTGTTCAAACTATAAACCTCAAACTGTAAGCATAAAGGTGTAAGAGAAGGATTTTATGTTTTTTCTTAAAGATTTTTCTTTTTCTTCCTTTTTTTGTGTCTTTTTGAGAGGGTCTCCCTGTAGTCCCAGATGTCCTAGAACTCACTCTGTAGACCAGGCTGGCCTTGAACTCACAGAGATCCACCTGCCTCTGCCTCCCGAGTGCTGGGATTAAAGGCATGCACCACCACGCTTGGCTAAGGCTTTTTCTAAAGAACTATAATGTTCTATGAAGAGAGTAAGCTTGATTTTGAAACAATGAGTTCTCTTATATCCAAGTATAACACAGTTCTCTGGTTTAAGAAAAATAATTTCCTTACCTCCAAATACCTAGATGTGAGTATACATCTTCATGCAACCACAGGAGCCAGAAAAATGGGGGGGAGCATGGGAAAGAAGAGGAAGAAAGAGCTAGAGAGAGGGGGATGGTAGGAGACAGGTGTTATTAAGGGGGAATGGAAAAGAGGGGGTACTTTAACTGGAAGGGGGAGTGAGAGAAGAAATAAAGCTTAGATGGTATGAAAAACCAGAAGGAAATGTATTATTTCAGTGCTGAAGAATACACATACAATAAATATACACCTGCATGTGTATAGCTAAAGGCTAAATACAGTGTTAGACAAGAGAAACCTGCCATCGGGGGTTGGTCAGGATAGTCCAAGAGACCCCCAAAATAACACCGGCACAATTGTTCTAAAGACGTGATAGGGATGGAATATAAGGTCTGTGTCTGTAAGTGTGCTGATGAGGACCAGCAGATCAGGGAAGAATTCCTAAAATATGTACTATTTGAACTGAAAACTCCACAACTTACCCAGACTGTACCTCTTCCACTTTTGTCAACCAATAATTTTTTTGAAATTATTAAAACATATAACTTATGGACAGATGAAAATAGGAGAAAAGGCAATTCACAGTGGCATTTTAAATAAAACCAGAGAAGTACCCCAGAGAATGTTGATCAGAATGTAGAGGACTAGCTTTCCTTGTAGTGGTCAGAGTGTATCTCTTAAATGTATTATTAGAACGGAGGACAGACAGCACTCTCTAACACAACCTTGACATGACAAAGGCTGACATGAGTTTTACACAATAGACTGCATCAACTCTGTAATAACAGCAATCTCAAAGAATATCCCCAGCAGAACAAATCAAAATCAAAATCCTGCTTTCTTGAACCCCTTCCCATGGACACAAACAACAGGAATAGGGAACAACAAGTATCTGTTAAGGGACAGAGGTAAGAACAATAGAATGCCCTCACTTCCCTCGTGAAGCTCTTATGCCCACAATGGGCAGAAAACTGGGGGAAGAGGAGATATATCTTTTTTTTATTAAATCCCAATGTATTATTCCTGACATAAAAAATTACCTCTAGACATTTTTATATCCTTGGTGTCAATGACAGTATAAGAGTTGGCAGTCAGTCATCAGAAACATCACAGCCAGTGCCTGCCTGTAAATTCAAACCTTTTTCTGAAATGTGATGTCCACAGCATTTCATCCTTAATATGTTTTCAGGTGCTACTACACCTGAGAGAGACTAATGTGTGCAAACTTCAGAACTTCCAAAGCATATACAAGAGAAGGAATACAGGTCTGAGCCAAATATATCTGTAACATAATATTAGTTCATTTTAAATTGCAATTGGGGCAGAAGTCACTTGGTCAAGCATCTTTGCAGGTAGGCTCATTCCGGGGCCGCGGCTAGGGGGGTCGTGTCTCTGGGCGGGACCGCCCTACATCTTTCTTTGGCTCTGGGGGCAGAGGGTCAGGCTAGTGGTCTGCACCTTTGGGGTGGGCAGCCCAGAAGTCACTTGGGCAAGCATCTTTGCAGGTGGGCTCATACCGGGGCCGCAGCTAGGGGGTCATGTCTCTGGGCGGGACCGCCCTACGTCTTTCTTTGGCACCAAGGCCAGAGGGTCAGGCTAGTGGTCTGCACCTTTGGGCAGGCTGCTGGGGCACGGGCTAGGTCAGGCATATCACCCCCCCCCACACCGAGATTGGTGAGAATCCAAGTGGACTTTTTTTTGGAGAACCTTCAGAACAAGAAGAGAAGAGTGGTTTACAGAATTGAAAACTAGACAAGCCAATACTCCATAAACAAAGAGGAGGAAAGGGGGGGAAAAAGCATCTGAAGGAGGAAAGTAAAACCATCCCCTAACATAGTGAAAAGGTATTTGTGATCTGAACCACAAAAGGGAAGCCCACATGCCAGGGACAAGACAAAGGGACAACATGGGAAAGGCACAGGCAAATCCTGCACCAAGCGCTACCAAACCAGTAGGAGATAGCTACAATGGGAACCCCTTGTAGGAGACCCAAGGAACAGATCTTCGAATAATAATTGCAGATCTATGCAGAGAAATTAAAGAACATAAAGAGGAATTCAGAGAACTAAAGAGAGAGAATGAAAAACTCAAAAAGGACCTAGAGGGATACAAGGACAAACATCAGAAAGAACTAAAGGAACAGACTGACAAACTCCAGGAAGAACTAGAGGGAGAAAAAAATAAAGAATACAGAGAACTAAAGAGAGAGAACGAAAAACTCAAAAAGGACCTAGAGGGATACAATGACAAACTTCGGAAAGAACTAAAGGAACAGACCGACAAACTCCACAATGAACTAGAGGGAGAAAAAAACAAACTCCGAAAGGAAGTAGAAACACTGAAAAAGGAAGCCAACCAACGAAGTAAGGAGGCACCAAGAAGAGATTGAGAAGCACCAAGAAGAGATTGAGAAGCTCAAAAAGGAAATGGAAGTACTAAAGAAAACACAGGATGAAATGAAAAAGGAATTAGAACACACATTCAATCAAGAAGAAAGGAAAGGAAAAAGCCTCAGAAGTAGAATGGAGGAAGCAGAACAAAGAATATCAGATCTGGAAGATAACACAGAGCAATTAAAAAGCTCAAATAAAGATTATGAAAAATTTAAAAATACACAAAAGTGGAACAACCAGGAAATATGGGACACTATGAAAAGACCAAACCTCCGCATCATAGGAATAGAGGAAGGAGAAGAATCTCAAGAGAATAGTATTGATCAGATCTTCAACAGAATAATAGATGAAAATTTCCCCAAACTAAAAATAGACAAGCCCATACAAATACAAGAAGCACATAGGACCCCAAATAGACAAGATCAGAAAAGAAACACCCCACGCCATATCATAGTTAAAATGCTAGATGCCCAAAACAAAGACAAAATTCTGAGGGCCACAAAAGAAAAACAAGTCACATACAAAGGGAAACCCATCAGAATTACAACTGACTTCTCGCCTCAAACCATGAAAGCAAGAAGAACATGGAGCAAAGCATTCCCTGTGTTAAGGGACTATGGATGCCAACCCAGAATACTTTACCCAGCAAAAATGTCGACTATACTTGAAGGAGAGAGAAAAATCTTCCATGACATAAACAAGATGATGGAATACATGTCTGGAAAACCAACTCTTCATAAAATACTTGAAGCAATTCAAAGGGCAGAAGAGAGGAGCAACAATCCTCAAACACCTAGGAAAAGAAACTAACAAAAACATAACCATAGGAGCAAAATCAAAGGCTAGAAGTCCAAATGGATAATAAAGTGAAAGGAAGCAACATCCATCTTTCAATTGTAACCTTAAATATTAATGGGCTAAACTCCCCAATCAAAAGGCATAGACTGGGAGAATGGATTAGGAAACAAAACCCATCTATATGCTGTCTACAAGAAACCCATCTCAATTTCAAGGATAGGCACCAACTTAAGGTGAAGGGATGGAAGAAAGTATTCCAAGCAAATGGTACCAAAAAGAAAGCGGGTGTGGCTATTCTAATATCAGACAAAATAGACTTCAAAGCAAAAGAAATCAAAAGAGACAAAGAGGGCCATTACATCCTTATTAAAGGAACAATTGACGATGAAGATTTCACAATCATAAATATATATGCACCAAACATCAGTGCACCAAACTTTATAAAGACAATTCTTCAGGATCTCAAGGCACAGATTAACCCCAGCACACTAATACTAGGGGACTTCAATACCCCATTAAGTCCTCTAGACAGATCAACAGGACAAAGGATAAACAGAGAGACATCTGAACTAAATGACACAATACACCAAATGGACCTCACAGACATCTATCGAATATTTCACCCAAACACCAGAGAATACACTTTCTACTCAGCACCTCATGGAACATTCTCCAAAATAGACCATATACTGGGACACAGGGAAAAACTCAACAAATATAAAAAGATTGAAATAATCTCATGCATTCTATCAGACCACAGTGCAATAAAACTCAATATCAACACCAGAATAAACCCTACAACCTACAGGAACACATGGAGACTAAACAACACTCTCCTGAATAATGAGTGGGTCAAGGAAGAAATAAAAAAAGAAATAAAAACATTCCTGGAACTGAATGACAATGATAAAACAACACAGCAAAATCTATGGGACACTCTTAAAGCAATCCTAAGAGGGAAGTTTATAGCTCTAAGTGCCCACATTAAAAAAACAGAAAGAGCACAAGTGAATGATCTAACACTGCAGCTAAAAATACTTGAGAGACAACAACAAATGAACCCTAAACGGAGCAGACAAGAAGAAATAACAAAAATCAGAGCAGAGATCAATGAAATAGAAACAAAGAAAACCATACAAAAAATCAATGAATCCAAAAGTTGGTTCTTTGAGAGAATAAACAAGATAGACAGACCTCTAGCCCAGTTAACCAAAAGAAAGAGGGAACAACTCCAAATCAATAGAATCTGTGATGAAAGGGGAAATATCACAACAGACAATGAAAAGATCCAGACAATCATACGGGACTACTTCAAAAACTTATATTCTACTAAGTTTGAAAACCTAGAAGAAATGGATGAATATCTGAAATCCTGGGAATCACCAAAGCTCAACCAAGAAGAGATCGACAGCCTAAACAGACCAATAGTACAGGAAGAAATCGAAGATGTAATAAGTAGCCTCCCAACCAAAAAATGCCCAGGCCCGGATGGATTCACGGCAGAATTCTATAAAATATTTCGTAAAGACTTACAACCATTACTACTTAAATTGTTTAGAAGGATACAAATGGAGGGACTTCTCCCAAATTCCTTCTATGAAGCCAGCATTACGCTACTACCAAAACCAGGGAAAGATACAACCAAAAAGGAGAACTATAGACCCATCTCCCTAATGAACACAGATGCCAAAATTCTAAACAGGATTCTGGCAAATCGCATACAGACTCACATCAAGAAAATCATCCACCATGACCAAGTTGGATTCATACCAGAGATGCAGGGATGGTTCAACATACGAAAATCAATAAACATCATCAAACATATCAATGGACTGAAGGACAAAAACCACACCATCATTTCAATTGATGCGGAGAAAGCCTTTGACAAAATCCAGCATCCTTTCATGTTTAAAGTCCTGGAGGGAATTGGCCTAGAGGGATCATTCCTCAATGTAATCAAAGCCATATACAGGAAACCCACAGCCAATATCATCCTAAATGGGGAAATGACAGAAGCATTCCCCTTGAAGGTAGGAACTCGGCAAGGCTGCCCCCTGTCACCACTCCTCTTCAATATAGTGCTGGAAACCCTTGCTAGGGCAATAAGGCAAGAAAAGGAAATTAAAGGAGTTCTAATTGGAAAAGAGGAAATCAAGCTATCCCTTTTTGCTGATGATATGATTGTCTACCTAAGGGATGCTAAGAACTCCACCAGAAAACTCCTAGAAATGATTAAGAGCTTTGGTAAAGTGGCAGGATACAAAATAAATCTAGAAAAATCAGTAGCCTTTCTTTACACCAACAACAAGCAACTGAAGAAGGACTACAAGGAGACCTTCCCACTCACAATAGCCTCAAAAACAATAAAATACCTAGGAACAAACCTAACCAAAGACACCAAGGATCTCTACAACAAAAATTTTAAACCCCTGAAAAAGGAAATTGAGGAAGACATCAGAAGATGGACAAACCTCCCATGCTCATGGATTGGGAAAATAAATATAGTAAAAATGTCCATCCTACCCAAACTAGTGTACAGATTTAATGCGATCCCAATCAGAATCCCCAAGAGTTTCTTCACAGGCCTGGAAAAAAAAATCCTCAATTTCATTTGGAAAAACAAAAGACCCCGAATAGCCAAAGCAACCCTGAGTGAAAAGAGCAATACAGGGGGGATCGCTATACCAGACATCAAACTATACTATAGGGCTATAGTCATAAAGACAGCCTGGTACTGGCACAAAAACAGACCAGTTGACCAATGGAATAAAACTGAAGATCCAAACCTGAGCTCATACAATTTCAGCCACCTCATATTTGACAAGGGGGCCAAGAAGACACAATGGAAGAAAGACAGCATCTTCAGCAAGTGGTGCTGGCAAAACTGGATCACCACTTGTAGAAGAATGAAATTAAACCCCTACCTCTCACCTTGTACAAAGGTCAACTCCAGATGGACCAAAGACCTCAACGTGAAACCCCAAACTCTGGAGGTGATAGAAGAGAAGCTTGGCAGCAGACTACAAGACATAGGTGTAGGAAAAGACTTCCTAAATCAGACAGCAGCTGCACAAGAAATAAGATCGACAATTGACAAATGGGACCTCATTAAACTCAAAAGCTTCTGTACATCAAAGGAAGCAATAAAGGAAGTGAGGAGAAGACCCACAGAGTGGGAGGAAACCTTCACAGCAGATACATCTGACAAAGCATTAATTTCCAGAGTATACAAGCTACTCAAAAAACAAAGAAGAAAGAAAACAAATGAATCATTCAAAAGATGGAGCAAAGATCTGAATAGAGACTTCACAGAGGAGGAGTTAGAGATGGCCGAGAAACATCTTAAGAAGTGTTCAACATCTCTGATAATTAAGGAAATGCAAATTAAAACCACTCTGAGATATCACCTTACTCCAATAAGACTGGCTAGGATCAGGAACACGAATGATACCAAGTGCTGGAGAGGTTGTGGGGAAAGGGGAACACTCATCCATTGCTGGTGGGAATGTAAACTTGTACAGCCACTATGGAAAGCAGTGTGGAGAACCCTTAGAAGACTCAAAATGAGCCTTCCATTTGACCCAGTCATACCACTCCTGGGTATATACCCACAAGACACAACTTACTGCAAAGATACATGCACAGCTATGTTTATTGCAGCTCTGTTCACAATAGCAAAAAGCTGGAACCAGCCCAGGTGCCCCTCAACTGACGAGTGGATAGAGAAAATGTGGTACATGTATACAATGGAGTTCTATGCAGCAGTAAAGAGGGACAACATCATGAACTTTGCAGGTAAATGGATGGAGCTGGAAGACATTATGTTAAGTGAAGTAACACAGTCCCAGAAAAACAAACGACAAATGGTGTCCCTCATATGTGGATGCTAGTACCAACAACCCAGATATAAATATTTCTCATGGAGAGGGATGCATAGTAAAAGAACAACAACAGAAAGACTGCATCAGAAAATGGACTGAAATGGTGAATTGGGAAGGGGGGATGGGTGGGAGAGGGACACGGATGTATATTCGATCAAGGCATATTTAATTGATGTGAGTTCAGCAAGTACTCAGTTTCGCCTAGACACTGTCTACAGGATACATGGTGTTTTAGGACTTAGTAAAAGTAAATATGTGTATATTAAACAACATTGGTTTACAGACTCTGATAAAAACGGTAATGCATCTGAGTTAAATGTAGATATAATTCGCTGTTGTCCACATTTGTTTTACATAAAATCTGTAGAGCAATAACTTTGGGATTGGCACATACAAATGTTCTCTATAATTTCTCTGTTGTACAGTATCACCTTGTAGCATTCTCTTTAAGATGATTTAACGTAAAAATTAAGTTTGCTTCCCAAGTTAATCATATATAGTCACCCAAAACAACATGGGTGAATTTGATGAAATCTGTGCCTTGATTCCACCCTATAGTTATGTATAATACAACTGTCTTCTGGAGACTCATGGGTTAAAAAAAAGGGGGGGGGATACAGATAGACATGAAACCTTTTCGTCAAAAACCTTGCAATTCAAATCTTAAAACTAACTATGGGAAAAGATTTGTGGGTTCCAACAGGACAAAATGTCACCAACTTAATGGCTGAGAAAGAAAAGATACAGCTTTGCATTGAGTAGGATGTACCAGAAAGTGCCAACTGAAAGGTTGACCCGTCTGAACATTGAAAGGAAGAAAAGCCTCAGATTGCCATAAACATCGAACCCCTCTGTGGATCCTACATGTAACAACTATTTATAATGAGTCCTAATGAAACTTACCTTCTAGGTGCCGCAAAGGTTTTGATATGAGAGACTTTCTTGCCTCCCCCCCATAGAACAAGGAGAAATATGATGATGATGAGGTCGCTCTCCAACTGTAAATTGGAGACAACTATTATAGAGGTAATCTCTTATAAAACCGGTAAAACTGCCTTCTTTAATTGACTAATAGACATAAGAACTGTGAAAAGGATTATTCTCTGTTCAGAACCAAATATAATACTAAAGTCCTTAAGCTATGCACTTAAGCAAAATATATTAATACAGGAGCTCTGACATCAGCAATGGATTATTCTACCAGGGAGATGTTGGCCAGGGGATCCAAGGCCCCACAAAAGGTAAAGGCTCCTTGCCTCTAAACTGGGATACCTGCAAGAAGAGAGGCGATAAGGCCCTGCTGCCGAAGACCTGACGTTAACATGGGAAAGATGTATTGAGACCACACATGCAAGTGTACAGATGGCCTCTGGAATACCAGAGAGTGTTACCAAAGGCCACTAAACCAATAAAGCAAATACGGGTCTCCTTGAGTCAAGCAAGACTCCACCGTCAGCACCAGCTACACCTCACCTGCCTGGAAATACTGTGCAGCAGAGGCAGCCATATGCCTGTATATCCCAAATCTAATTGGCTATTGGCTCTCTCCTTGGAGGAATAACCCATGGCTGATGCCACAAGCTTACATCCTCTACAGGTTAGGAGATGTTATAAGCCACAGTAAGACCCTGTCATATTTAACAGGAAAAAATGTAATTCATGGATTAACATATCATCCAAACATATGTGTCTATACCAAAGTAACCTACCATAACTATTAGTGCTGTTTAAATACCTATATATCTAATTGCTTGTGCTTCATTAGTAGGATCGAAAGGTTATTCCTGGACAAACTGTCAGCCCATGAAAGGAAACAGCCAGAATTGACCAGAGTCCAAGACAACAGCTCCAGAGAGAGTGGACTGTTTTGCTTCTCATCCACCTGTGCCCCTTTTCTAAGCCTAGGGAACAATCTGCGGAAGAGGGGGCGTGGTAGAATGTAAGGGCTGCGATTGGGGTGAATGGTGAAACTACAGCAATGTAGTCTGGACACTCATTTGATCAACTTGATTGAACATACAACCCCTCACCCCCCGCTGGAAGGTGGGGCTGTGGGGGTTTGGGCACAACAGCCTGCAAATTGCTTTTACATGATGGATGCTTGTACTCATGGATTATCACTTATAGCTAAAAAATGAAAAAAAAAAACTGAGAGAAAGATGCAGGACAGTTATGGCAGAATGCATGATCTGGGATGGGGTGGGGGGGAAGGGAAAGGGAAATATACCTGAACTGAATTGGAAAATGATGTATGAAATGCACAAAGCATCAATTAAAAAATGTTAAAAAAATGAAAATAAATTGCAATTGGGAAAACAACATAACATTTACATGCATGGTTCATTTCAATGATGGGTATGCTGATGAGTGTTATGGTGTCAAGCCTCAGTGATGGTGATAGATTCTGAGACATGCATCCATGTACAAACATCATAGAGCAAACTTACATGAAGACAGGAACATCTACGACACAAGTGGAGTATTCCTCAGATATGAAGAATGAAGTCAGGTCATTTGCAGGAAAAATGGATGAAACAGGAAATCACCATGTTGGGCAAAATAAGCCAGACTCAGACAAATGCCATGTATTTTCCCTCCTATGCAGAATCTACATAAAACAAGAACACAAGGAAGTGGAGTGGGGACGACATGGGGGGAGGAAAGGAAATGACAGAGGACATGGTCAAGACAAGTTGTGGGGGGGTAAAGGAAGAAAGCATGCTGAGACATAGTTGAAAATGTCCTCATGAAATCCATTATTTTATACTATCAACATGCACCAATAGAAAGTAGAAGAAAAAAACAATCTTACTATAAAAGAGATTATCAAGACAAAATTAGTAGTTTTTAACAAGTATAATATATGTATATGTATGAAACCCAAAGAATGACTAGTTCTTAAAGAGGTAAGTAAGCACTAGCTTGCATAGGATCTTCAACAAAGAACAGTGAATTTTAGAGAAATAAAAAGACAAAGATAAAAAAGAATAGCACTTAGAGTCTATAGGAATAGCTCCACAGTGGAGAGCATATGAACAAAAGGCCAAACATCAAACATCATAAGTGCAAATATCTCTGGTACCGTCTCCACAGACACAGACAGAAAGGCCTGTTCAACAGTTAACCTCCGAGCTGGACATGAAAGCACACACCTTTTATCCCAGCACTTGGGAGGCAGAGGCTGGTGGATCTCGGGAAGATGGAGGCCAGCCTGGTCTACATAGAGAGTTCAAGGCCAGCTGAGAGTACATAGTGAAACCCTGTGTCAAAAACAAAGAAGCAAACAAAATAGCTAACTTTAGTTTTGCCTCATAGAAGTGGTACAAGATATCTTGCTTTTAAATTTTTATTTGATTCATTTGATAGGAGAGAACCAGGGGAATGAGCTAGAACAAGGTTCTCCACTGGACAAGAGGGGGAGTCAATTAAAATCACTACTAGATAGGATGAAATGAACATAGCTATCATTCATAACTTCCAAAGAACTGCCAAAGAGGTCAAAGGCAATAAACAGTACTAGAATCTCATTACTCTGGAGGTGCTACAGATATGCACGCATTTTCCACATCCTCAAAAATAAAGCAAAAGCTGGCTGTACTGGTACATACCTGTTATCCCAGCACCCACGAGGCTGTGGCAGGAGAACCACTAAGAGCTGGAGGCCAGCCTGGGCTACAGTATGAGGTATACCCTTCCTCTCCAAACAAAGAAAAATAAAGGGCCCTCCAAACCAATTCCAAGAGACTAAACAAGTGCCCAGGGTAACACCATATTACTGCAAAATAATCTTTTAAAACATGGACTTACTTTAGTAAACTTAAATGACAATTCATAGTCCCCCAAAATCATGAAACACTTGAAAGAGAAATCTGTCCAACCAAGCAAAACACAGATAAAGCCAATATCAAAACTTCACTAAATATTCTAATAATTATTTTAAACATTCAATATGTTCCACTTTCCTGATATATCGTATTCTTTTCCTGGTACAAATTAGGCCCCCCAAAATAAGGCCCTTGAGGCAAATATGGTAGGTCACACTTGCAATTCCAGCTCTTGGGAGACTGAGGAAGAGAAAAACCCACAAGTTCTTGGCCACTCTGAGCTACATAGTGAGTTCTAGGTCAGCCTGGGCCACAAAGTGAGACTGTCTCAAGAAAACAAACAAATTCCCTTTGTGAATCTGTGGATTTCATTAGGTGAACAGACAGAAGGCCTGGAGCTTTTTGTACCTTTTCCTTCTTGTCAACACAACCATAATTCGTATTTGGGGGTGCAATTGTCAGGTCTCCCACAGAGCAACTGAACAATACACAGGCTAGTGATCATGTGACCAATTTATTAGTATTGTCTGTGGAGTGCTGACTCCAGCCTGACTCAGTGGAACATTTAGGCATCCATTAACCATGCCTGGCATATGTAAGGTTTTGAAGAATGATGCCAGGCAGCAGGAGAAATGTAGGAATAGAAAGACAAATAAAAATCAGACTGTTAGGGGCTGGAGAGATGGCCTAGTGGTTGGGAGAGCTGACTGCTCTTGCAGAGGACCCGGATTCGATCCCCAGCACCCACATAGCAGCTGAGAACCATCTTTAGCTCCAGTTCCAGGGGAATCCAACACTCTCTTCTGACCTCCACTGCATTGCATGACACCGGTGCACAAAAAAACTACATGCAGACAGTACACTCATACACATACAAAAATAAGTTTTAAAAAATTAGAGTGTTAGATGTCAGAGCATCTAGAAATTTAATCACTGGTTATTTTTTAATAATTCCACTGAATTATTACTGAGTCCATTTATTGGTGCACATGTGTACATGTGTTTAGGGCTGAGCACTTAAGGCTGGACATCCTGTCAGGGTGCTCATTCCTGGAGAAACTGACCCCCTCTGTCAGCAGCCCTTGGTCCCCTGTAGCTCTTTATCTAGACCTGGCACCACGTAACATTTCCCCATCCACATCGGCAACTGCTTTTGTCATGTAGGCTTCGTTAGGCAACCATACAGATATATCTTCTAATCATTATATTTATAGTTAACTTTGATGCATAAAAAACCAGCCATTACTATTATCTGAGTTGATTCAATCTATGGAACTTGTTCCTACATATCCAAATATTGAAAATAAAAAATAATATTTCTTTTCTCTCTCCAGGGTTGATTAAGTCATCTAAGAGTATGGTATTGTGGTCAGCAACTATTATCATATAATCTGTCCCTTTTGCCCAATATTGCTTGTTTAAGAAATCTGATTTTAAAAAAAAGAGATACGATTTTAACTTACTATGTACCCACTTATGGCCAAAAACTTGTGGGTTATCCTCTTCCTCAGTCCCCTAAGAGCTGGAATTGCAAGTGGGATTGCATGAAGATACTTATAACTATTATTCACATATTGCTTGTTTACCAATATCTTCTTCGTCACTTGATTTTTCTGATCTCTAATTTCAGCTTGAAGTCTGCTTTGTTGCATATGAAGACAACTACTCCTAGATGCTTCAGGATTCCACTTGCTTGCTTGACATAACATTCCTTTCACTTTGACTCAGCATATATCTGTGACTGTGAATTCTGTTTCTTGTATGCAGCAGGGAAAATGTACATTATTGGATCTCAGTGGGTAAATCAAAATAAACAAGACTCAAAAGGAAAAGTATCACATGGGGAATATGGAGAAAATAAAGACATGAAAGATAAGGGATGTTTAGAGCAGTGGAGGGATATCAGGAGGAGATAAAGAAGGGTATTAGAGGGAAAGATTATGACCAAAGAATAGTGTATGCATGACTGAAATTTCATAATGCAACTCATTATTTTAATACATAATTCATATGTGCTAATGGACAATGAAAAACAAATCAGTATCACTGTTACCACAACTGTAGCCTCTTCGGTGCTCACAGACTCCTTCTCTCTTCTACTCCTGGACGCTATGAGGTCCCATCACAGCAAGTGTGAGTGGAGAATGTTGGGACTCATCCCAGAATCACATGAAGCAGTCACAGCACTGGATGCATCTCTCTGTCCATTGACATTCTCTGGAGTTCTCTGTGAGCAGAAGGCAGAACAGAGCATTGTCTTTGGTTCTGTTCTCATTAACACAATTACTGCACAGAAATCTGTTCATGTGTCTTGATCATGCTCCCCAGAGAAACACCTCCAGATCATCCAAGAGTTGCAACTTAGCAGTCCTCATAGAAAAACGTATGTGAATTAACAATCCCAGAAAAGCAATCAGCATTCACACTGTTTCATCCATGTCATTTCAGTCACTGGCTCAGCAAACTTACATTTTGTAAACATGGACCCAAACTGAATGGAAAGCATCCCAGGCAATAAGTCTAAATATGAAAGATAAATGACACAGCACCTCATAACCAAACACATTAACATATTCACAAAGAAATTTATTAATATGCACATGATCTAGTTTGTCTTCCATTGATGTGATAAAACACTCTAACTGACACCAACTTGGGGAGGAAAGGGTTTATTCAGCTTACATCTCCTGGGTCTCAGTTCATCACTTAGGGAGCCCAAGGCAGGAGCTCAGGGCAGGAACCTGACCACCATTGGTGGTCGTCCCATGGCCCTAGCATCTCCAAAAAGCTGGGGTCACCACTGAAAATGAGGCAGAACCTTCACCAATGGTCTCTTCTGACTTCTCTTGGTGCAAAGCCTCAGCTTCTCTCCATGACCCCTGCAATCCCGGGGTCTTCACTGCAACCAAGGTGCACTTCCACCAATGGTCTTTCCTGACCTCTCACAGTACCAAGCCTCAGCTGCTCTCTGTGACCCCCTCAAATTTCAACACCAGAACCATATATGAGACTCTTACATGCTACCAAGTCCTATTTCTGGCTTGAGATGGAGGCTCAGGCCCCTTCTGGAACATACCTTCTGTGTGCTGACCCTGAAGAAATTCTATTAATGATTTCACCATTAATAGCCACACCACCATTTCTACCTTAGGCTGTCTTGAAATATCCTCTGCCAAAGACATTAGTCCATTGCTTTTCAACTTAGCATCAGGCAAGCATTTGGGCTGTGGGCAAACTGCTGCCAGACTCTTTATCAAAATATCCCAGTTGCTGCCTAAGTCTTTATTCCTCTGGAACTACATTTTTTTGCAGCAATGCCTTCTTCCAGGCTTCTACTACAATGGCCTGTTAAGCTCTGCTTAGAGTAGTCAACAGCTTTTCTAGCCCAAAGTTCCAAAGTCTTCCACGTTTCTCCAAATATCCACATGGCCAGGTTCTTCACAGCCAACAGCCCACTCTCTGGTACCAATTTCTGTTCTAGTTTGTCTTCCATTGCTGTGACAAAACACTCTGACACCAACTTAGGGAGGAAAGGGTTTATTCAGCTTACATCTCCTGGATCACAGTTCATCACTCAGGGAGCCCAAGGCAGGAACTCAGGGCAGGAGCCTGGAGGCAGGAGCTGAAGCACAGGCCATGGAGGAATGCTGTCACTGGCTTGATCCCCTGGCTCATGCCCAGCCTGTCTTGTTATACGGTACACAACAACCTGCCCAGGCCTGCCCAGGGTGGCACCACTCATTGTGGGCTGGGCCCTCCAGCACTGCTCAACCATCAAGAAAATACTCCACAGATGTGGCCACAGGCCAATCCAATGGAGCCAATTCCCCAATTGAGGCTCCTCCCTCAACCCAGGTTTGTCAAGTTGACACTAAAGCTATCTAGCACAGCACACTATGAAATAATACCAAAAATGGCAATCTGTCTTTGAACATCCCAAGTCAACAGAGCTTTGGTATCAATTTTTTTACAATATATTTTTTTAATTCAAAGAGTATCAACAGTAATACACCATAAATTCTTACTTGACATTCGCCAAAATAGTCACCTGGAAAACCTGCTTTTTGTGACAAAGTGCAGAACGCTTTGTCACATTTAAATCACTGAGAACTAGAGAGAAATACTATCACAAACTATAATAGACATTACATCCATAAAAACTTTCCCAGTCCTGGGATCAAGACAGGATGCATGCTTACTGGACTTCATTTGGGGGACCATGGGAGGGAAAGACCCCAATGTGGACCAAAAGTGCAGGATTGTTGGTTGTTTGGGATTACCAAGGAGGAACCTTCAAGCACTTCCTTAAGGAAAACATGACATCTTTTAGGAAAAAAAATCCTCCAATTCAAGTGATATGTGTATGTATGTACATATGTATATATTTATGAATACATATAACTATGTATATATATATATATATATGTATATATACTGTAGCAATACAAGTTGGAGAAAACAACAACAAAACAACTGAAAAAAAACTCTGGAAAGACTCAGAAAAAGATGCAGGACATGTAGGGCAGAGTGCAGGGACTCGGGTGGGGTGGGGGGCATGGAAAGGGAAGCGACTCTAGATTCGACTGAGAAATGATGTATGACCTTTGGGAAAAGTTTAATAACAATAAAAATAAAATAAAATAAAAATTTCCCAGTCCTTATTGTAATATTGCACAGTGAAACTGCTACATGGTAAACTGGTGTAGCATAGAAGTCAAAGCAAAAACAAACAAACCAAAGAAAGAAACCACAAGAGTAAATCATTAAAGCAAATCTTCCTACACCTTGCAGTGTATGATTGAATTTGTACTTAAGTTTAAAATTAGCAGTAGAGGGGGCTGGAGAGATGGCCTAGCGGTTAAGAGTGCCGACTGCTCTTGCAGAGGACCCAGGTTCGATCCTCAGCACCCATGTGGCAGCTGAGAACCGTCTTTTTTTCCAATTTTTTATTTTTATTTTTTAACAATAAGTAATAAGTTATGAGCACAAGCATCCTTCATGTAAAACCAATTTGCAAGCAGCTATGCCCAAACCCACACAGTCCATGTCTCCCGCCATCCAGCTGGTGGGGCTTATATGTACAATCATGTTGATCAATTGACTCCAGTTCCAGGGGAATCCATCACCCTCTTCTGACCTCCATGGCACTGCACAACACGGGTACACAAACCTACATGCAGACAGTACAATCATACACATAAAGAAAATAAATGAATAAAATTTTTAAAAATTAGCAGTAGAAATCATAAAATGGAAAGTTTCTGCTAATAGAGTAACATATTTAATTAACTACTCTGGAGAAAAAAGTCTAATCATCAAGATAATTAATTTAAAATTCATTTTCAAATTATAATAGTACACAAATATGCAATTAGAAATAATGCAGTGTTTCATTTAAGAAAACATTAAAACAAAAAAAAACTATTAAAAGTAGTTTTAAAGGGAGTAAAAATCCTCCAAGGAATTAGATTTGGGATATACAGGCATATGGCTGCCACTGCTGCACAGTATTTCCAGGCAGGTGAGGTGTAGCTGGTGCTGATGGAGGAGTTTCGCTTCACTCAAGGAGACCTGTATTTGTTTTATTGGTTTAATGGCCTTTGGTAACACTCTCTGGTATTCCAGAGACCAACTGTACACTTGCAAGTTTGGTCTCAATGCATCTTTCCCATGCTTACATCAGGTCTTCGACAGCAGGGCCTTATCGCCTCTCTTCTTGCAGGTATCCCAGTTTACAGGCAAGAAACCTTTACCTTTGGGGGGGGGGATTGGATCCCCTGGCAAACATCTCCTTGGTAGAAAAATCCATTGCTGATATCAGAGCTCTCCTGTATTAATATATTTTGCTTAAGTGCATAGCTTAAGGAGACTTTAGTATTCTATTTGGATCTGAATAGAGAATAAACCTTTTCTCAGTTCCTATATCTATTAGTCAATTAAAGAAGGAAGTTTTACCAGTTTTATAAGAGATTACCTCTACAACAGTTGGCTCCAATTTACAGTTAGAGAACGACCTCATCATCATCATCATATTTCTCCTTGTTCTATGGGGGGAGGTAAGAAAGTCTGTTGTATTAAAACCTTGCAGCACCTAGAAGGTAAGTTTCATTAGGACTCATTATAAATATAAATATGAATTATAAATTTATAAATACTCATTATAAATATAAATGGAGGAATAACCCACAGCTGATGCCAGAAGCTTACATCCTCTAGTGATTAGGAGATGTTATAAGTCACAGTAAGATCCTGTCATATTTTACAGAAAAAAACGTAATTCATGGATTAACATACCATCCAAACATCTGTGTCTAAACCAAAGTAACCTGACATAACAATTAGTACTGTTTAAATACCTATATATCTAATTGCTCGTGCTTCATTAGTAGGATTGAAAAGTTATCCATGGACAAACTGTCAGCCCATGAAAGGAAACAGCCAGAATTGACCAGAGTCCAAGACAACAGCTCCAGAGAAATTAGACTGTTTTGCCTCTCATCTGCCTGTGCCCCTTTTCTAAGCCTAGGGAACAATCTGAGGAAGAGGGGCCATGGTAGAATGTAAGGGCTGCGATTGGGGTGAATGACGAAACTACAGTAATATAGTCTGGATACTCATATGATCAACTTAATTGAACATACAAGCCCCCCAGCTGGATGGTGGGACCCATGGGCTGTGTGGGTTTGGGCACAATTGCTTGCAAATTGGTTTTACATGAAGGATGCTTGTACTCATAAATGATTACTTATTGTTATAAAATGAAAAAAATAAAGAAGTAATTTTTAAAAAGGGAGTAAAAATCCAGATTCTTCTGTCAATATGCTAAAACTGGACTTTAGTAGGATTTTGAAGTTTTTAATTTTTAAATACACTTAAAAGTCCATGATTGCAATGAATTAAAAACAGTACACTTTACTGGGACATGCCTTTAGTAATCATTACTTTACTGTGGTATGAAAATGTTGACCATTACTAACATTTACTGTCAGTTTAGCAAGGCTTCTCTGATCATGAATTTAAATACAGAAAACACATCATTTCAGGAAGAAAATATAGCTTACTATGCGGCTTTTGTACCTGCTGTGATACAATCATCCTGCACATGGTATTTCTGAAATATCCATCACCAGCACTGAATCTTTTCTGAACATCAGTGATCTGCAGGACCATATAAATCAAATGAGAAGGCCGTAGAAGGCAGCAAGGTCACTTAAATAGTGACTCCATAAATGTGTCACCTGTAAATAATGTTTTAAATGGTATCAATTTTTAAAACACAACTTTTGGTTTTCAGCAGTTGAAGACTTTGGGAATTGCTGATCAGAGAATATGGGTGGACCTGTGTCTGTAGATGAGTTAATTTATTCAAATTGATTTGATACCAGAACAGGAATCCATTCTCTGGCTTCCCTGAGAATAAACTGGCTGAAGATGGATGTGACTAAATTTCAGGAAAAGGTGGTCACGTTCTGTTCTGTTCTCTTCAGGAAACTCTGCCACACAGGCTGACCATCTCCATGGCCACCTCAACATCATTATTCTCATCATCACTAGCATTCCTTTTTTCAATTTTACAGCAGTATGTTTACTCTCCTTTAATAATTATAGCTTATTAGATGTGCAAATGGTATACAAATGGTGCTTAGTAAAAAAATTCAGAGACCACAGGCATCCAAATGATATTTTGAGTCACTGCAGTTCCATGATTCAGTGCTGCAGGTGCTCTGGCACATCTGAGAAGTTTGCACTATGAGAAGTTTTACATTTTTATTGATGCTTTGAGAATTCCTCATGAGGTCCAGTGCAAAGCCTATGAGGAGTGCAGACAAGGGAGAGGGTCTGAAGATGACTAAGATGTGTCGTAAGTCTAATTTGTGTTTCCCAGATGCTCTTGGAGGTGGGTCCCTCCCTTGGGTTTGGTCAACCTACCAGGTAGCACACCCATAAAGGAAACTGACTCTCCCTCTTCTAGTAGCTATCAATTGCCAAAAGAACCTCAACTAGTGCCTGTGTGTTGTTGCCCATCTCCCCATCCATGCTGGGTTTTGTCTGCCCTGAGCTTGACAGGTCTTATGCATGCTGTCACAAGTGCTGAGGGTTAGGACTCCTATACTAAACATAACATCACCCACCTATGGCTCAGGAAACATTGCAGAAGAGGGGCTGGAAATATTATAAGAGCCAGGGTTAGTGCATGGTCATAAGGAAACAGTCTTCCAGGAATCCAGGGACTTTCTCAGATGAACTGACAGCAACGGTGACAGCGCACATGGGACCCATGCAAACTCGATCAGACAAAAACCCAGCATAGAACTAAGGAAATGGGCAGGAGCTCTCAACCTTAGCCAAGGAATTACTGGGGGGAGGGTCGATTTTCTTTAAGAGAGCCATTCTAGATAGGCTGACTAGACTCCAGCGTGGACGAACTCTCACTAAGGGACATCTTGGATGCACAAACTTGACTCAATAAGCCCTAACATGTATGACACAATGCTTGAAAAACAGTGGAGTGAACTATGGAAGGTGCAGATGGGGAGAGGGCCTGATTCAATAAAAATTATACTGAGAATAAAACAAACGCTGACAGGGGCTGATAGTTTGTCCAGGAATAACCTTTCAATCCTACTAATGAAGCGCAAGCAATTAGATATATAGGTATTTAAAGAGTACTAATTACTATGGTAGGTTACTTTGGTATAGACACAGATGTTTGGATGATATGCTAATCCATGAATTACGTTTTTTTCTGTAAAAGATGACAAGGTCTTACTGTGGCTTATAACATCTCCTAATTACTAGAGGATGTAAGCTTGTGGCATCAGCTGTGAATTATTCCTCCAAGGAGAGAGCTAATAGCCAATTAGATTTGGGATATACAGACAAATGGCTGCCACTGCTGCACAGTATTTCCAGGCAGGTGAGGTGTAGCTAATGCTGACAGAGGAGGCTTCCTTGACTCAAGGAGACCAGTATTTGCCTTATTGGTTTAGTGGCCTTTGGTAACACACTCTGGTATTCCAGAGACCAACTGTACACTTGCAAGTGAGGTCTAACTCCTTTTCAAAACCATGATTTTAATTTATAATCATATTTTCTTGATGTAGAATATTTTAAAATACACCAATGTACACAGAAGAAACTGCATAGTCTTTGCAAACTTACCACAAAAGTTATCCAAAATGATTTCAATCAAGGTGGCAATGGGAGAATTTTCACTTATTTTTAATATACATGCTCTCCTATCAACTCATATAAATTTAAAATTAATGCTAATTTGCTAATTACTATTGACTTTGAATTTAGCCAAAACATTTTTCTATGGCTCCTAGTTACTTCAGTTCCAATAAAGAAGATATTAGAAGAGCTTACCCCAAGATGCTTTCCACTGTTAATGATTTATCAATATTACCAAGATATACAACTCCTTATATCTACACACATTCTGTTGATCTTTTGCCTCTCTATATGTTGGACTATCAGCGAGAGAGAGAGAGAGAGAGAGAGAGAGAGAGAGAGAGAGAGAGAGAAGAAAATACCTCGCTAGGGGCTGGAGACATGGCTTAGCAGTTAAGAGCACTGGTTGCTCTTGCAGAGGACCCAAGTTCAGTCCCAACATGATGGCTAACAACCATCTATAACTCCAGTTCCAGGTGGTCTGATGCCCTCTTCAGAGCCCTTGATTTTCTCCCAGAACTTGAAGGTAAGACCCTATTGCTAAAGACAGAAAGACCTCGATGTGAAACCCAAAACTCTGAAGGTGATAGAATAAAAAGTTGGCAGCAACTTACAAAACATAGGTGTAGGAAAAGACTCCTCTTTATCAGACAGCAGCTGCACAGGAAATAAGGTCGACAATTGACAAGTCAGACTTTATTAAACTCAAAAGTTTCTGTACAGCAAAAGAAACAATCAGGGAAGTGAAGAGAAAACACACAGAGTGGGATGAAACCATCACAACTGATACATCTGACAGAGCATTAACTTCCAGAATATATAAACTACTCAAAAGACAAAGAAGAAAACAAATGACTCACTCAAAAGATGGAGTAAAGAGCTGAACAGAGACTTCACAAGCAAGGAAATAGAGATGGCTGAGAAACATCTTTAAAAGTGTTCAACATCGACTTCTGGGTGGGACTGCCCTTCGCCTTTGGAGCCAGGAACAGAGGGTCAGCGGGTTTGGGTCCGTGCCTCTGCACCTTGGTGTGGGCTGGCTGGAAGTCACTCAGGCAGGTACCTGGGCACAGGCTAGGTCAGACACACACACGCACCTCCTCCCCCACCACTGGTGGAAATCAGTGAGAATTCAAGTGGACTTTTTTAGGGGGAGAACCTTCAGAACAAGGAGAGAAGAGTGCTTTGGCTTCCAATATCCAATATATAAACAAAATTGAAAGCCTGAAAACTAGACAAGTCAATACTCCATAAACAAGGAGGAGGAAAGGAAAAAAAATAAAAAGCATCTGAAGGAGGAAAGCAAAACCATCTGCTAACATAGCGAAAAGGTATTTGTGATCGAACCACAAAAGGGAAGCCCACATGCCAGGGACACGACAAAGGGACAACATGGGAAAGGCACAGGATAATCCTGCACCAGGCTCTACCAAACCTGTAGGAGATAGCTACAATGGGAACCCCTTGGAGGAGACCCAAAGAACAGATCTTAGAGGAATAATTGCAGACCTATGCAGAGAAATTAAAGGACATAAAGAAGAATTCAGAGAACCAAAGAGAGAGAATGAAAAACTCAAAAAGGACCTAGAGGGATACAATGACAAACATTGGAAAGAACTAAAGGAACAGACTGATAAACTCCAGAAAGAACTAGAGGGAGAAAAAAACTCTGAAAGGAAGTAGAAACACTGAAAAAAGAAGCCAACCAACGAAGTAAGGAGCACCAAGAAGAGATTGAGAAGCACCAAGAAGAGATTGAGAAGCTCAAAAAGGAAATGGAAATACTAAAGAAAACACAGGATGAAACGAAAAAGAAATTAGAATACTCATCCAATCAAGAAGACAGGAAAGGAAAAAGCCTCAGAAGTAGAATGGAGGAAGCAGAACAAAGAATATCGGATCTGGAAGATAACACAGAGCAATTAAAAAGCTCAAATAAAGATTATGAAAAATTTAAAAATACACAAAAGTGGAACAACCAGGAAATATGGGACACTATGAAAAGACCAAACCTCCGCATCATAGGAATAGAGGAAGGAGAAGAATCTCAAGAGAATAGTATTGATCAGATCTTCAACAGAATAATAGATGAAAATTTCCCCAAACTAAAAATAGACAAGCCCATACAAATACAAGAAGCACATAGGACCCCAAATAGACAAGATCAGAAAAGAAACACCCCACGCCATATCATAGTTAAAATGCTAGATGCCCAAAACAAAGACAAAATTCTGAGGGCCACAAAAGAAAAACAAGTCACATACAAAGGGAAACCCATCAGAATTACAACTGACTTCTCGCCTCAAACCATGAAAGCAAGAAGAACATGGAGCAAAGCATTCCCTGTGTTAAGGGACTATGGATGCCAACCCAGAATACTTTACCCAGCAAAAATGTCGACTATACTTGAAGGAGAGAGAAAAATCTTCCATGACATAAACAAGATGATGGAATACATGTCTGGAAAACCAACTCTTCATAAAATACTTGAAGCAATTCAAAGGGCAGAAGAGAGGAGCAACAATCCTCAAACACCTAGGAAAAGAAACTAACAAAAACATAACCATAGGAGCAAAATCAAAGGCTAGAAGTCCAAATGGATAATAAAGTGAAAGGAAGCAACATCCATCTTTCAATTGTAACCTTAAATATTAATGGGCTAAACTCCCCAATCAAAAGGCATAGACTGGGAGAATGGATTAGGAAACAAAACCCATCTATATGCTGTCTACAAGAAACCCATCTCAATTTCAAGGATAGGCACCAACTTAAGGTGAAGGGATGGAAGAAAGTATTCCAAGCAAATGGTACCAAAAAGAAAGCAGGTGTGGCTATTCTAATATCAGACAAAATAGACTTCAAAGCAAAAGAAATCAAAAGAGACAAAGAGGGCCACTACATCTTTATTAAAGGAACAATTGACGATGAAGATTTCACAATCATAAATATATATGCACCAAACACCGGTGCACCAAACTTTATAAAGACAATTCTTCAGGATCTCAAGGCACAGATTAACCCCAGCACACTAATACTAGGGGACTTCAATACCCCATTAAGTCCCCTAGACAGATCAACAGGACAAAGGATAAACAGAGAGACATCTGAACTAAATGACACAATACACCAAATGGACCTCACAGACATCTATCGAATATTTCACCCAAACACCAGAGAATACACTTTCTACTCAGCACCTCATGGAACATTCTCCAAAATAGACCATATACTGGGACACAGGGAAAAACTCAACAAATATAAAAAGATTGAAATAATCTCATGCATTCTATCAGACCACAGTGCAATAAAACTCAATATCAACACCAGAATAAACCCTACATCCTACAGGAACACATGGAGACTAAACAACACTCTCCTGAATAATGAGTGGGTCAAGGAAGAAATAAAGAAAGAAATAAAAACATTCCTGGAACTGAATGACAATGATAAAACAACACAGCAAAATCTATGGGACACTTTAAAAGCAGTCCTAAGAGGGAAGTTTATAGCTCTAAGTGCCTACATTAAAAAAACAGAAAGAACACAAGTGAATGACCTAACACTGCAGCTAAAAATACTTGAGAAACAACAACAAATGAACCCTAAACGGAGCAGACAAGAAGAAATAACAAAAATCAGAGCAGAGATCAATGAAATAGAAACAAAGAAAACCATACAAAAAATCAATGAATCCAAAAGCTGGTTCTTTGAGAGAATAAACAAGATAGACAGACCTCTAGCCCAGTTAACCAAAAGAAAGAGGGAACAACTCCAAATCAACAGAATCAGTGATGAAAGGGGAAACATCACAACAGACAATGAAAAAATCCAGACAATCATACGGGACTACTTCAAAAACTTATACTCTACTAAGTTTGAAAACCTAGAAGAAATGGATGAATATCTGAAATCCTGGGAATCACCAAAGCTCAACCAAGAAGAGATTGACAGCCTAAACAGACCAATAGTACAGGAAGAAATCGAAGATGTAATAAGTAGCCTCCCAACCAAAAAATGCCCAGGCCCGGATGGTTTCACGGCAGAATTTTATAAAATATTTCGAAAAGACATACAACCATTACTACTTAAATTGTTTAGAAGGATACAAACGGAGGGACTTCTCCCAGAATCCTTCTATGAGGCCAGCATTACGCTACTACCAAAACCAGGGAAAGATACAACCAAAAAGGAGAACTATAGACCCATCTCCCTAATGAACACAGATGCCAAAATTCTAAACAGGATTCTGGCAAATCGCATACAGACTCACATCAAGAAAATCATCCACCATGACCAAGTTGGATTCATACCAGAGATGCAGGGATGGTTCAACATACGAAAATCAATAAACATCATCAAACATATCAATGGACTGAAGGACAAAAACCACACCATCATTTCAATTGATGCGGAGAAAGCCTTTGACAAAATCCAGCATCCTTTCATGTTTAAAGTCCTGGAGGGAATTGGCCTAGAGGGATCATTCCTCAATGTAATCAAAGCCATATACAGGAAACCCACAGCCAATATCATCCTAAATGGGGAAATGACAGAAGCATTCCCCTTGAAGGTAGGAACTCGGCAAGGCTGCCCCCTGTCACCACTCCTCTTCAATATAGTGCTGGAAACCCTTGCAAGGGCAATAAGGCAAGAAAAGGAAATTAAAGGAGTTCTAATTGGAAAAGAGGAAATCAAGCTATCCCTTTTTGCTGATGATATGATTGTCTACCTAAGGGATGCTAAGAACTCCACCAGAAAACTCCTAGAAATGATTAAGAGCTTTGGTAAAGTGGCAGGATACAAAATAAATCTAGAAAAATCAGTAGCCTTTCTTTACACCAACAACAAGCAACTGAAGAAGGACTACAAGGAGACCTTCCCACTCACAATAGCCTCAAAAACAATAAAATACCTAGGAACAAACCTAACCAAAGACACCAAGGATCTCTACAACAAAAATTTTAAACCCCTGAAAAAGGAAATTGAGGAAGACATCAGAAGATGGACAAACCTCCCATGCTCATGGATTGGGAAAATAAATATAGTAAAAATGTCCATCCTACCCAAACTAGTGTACAGATTTAATGCGATCCCAATCAGAATCCCCAAGAGTTTCTTCACAGGCCTGGAAAAAAAAATCCTCAATTTCATTTGGAAAAACAAAAGACCCCGAATAGCCAAAGCAACCCTGAGTGAAAAGAGCAATACAGGGGGGATCGCTATACCAGACATCAAACTATACTATAGGGCTATAGTCATAAAGACAGCCTGGTACTGGCACAAAAACAGACCAGTTGACCAATGGAATAAAACTGAAGATCCAAACCTGAGCTCATACAATTTCAGCCACCTCATATTTGACAAGGGGGCCAAGAAGACACAATGGAAGAAAGACAGCATCTTCAGCAAGTGGTGCTGGCAAAACTGGATCACCACTTGTAGAAGAATGAAATTAAACCCCTACCTCTCACCTTGTACAAAGGTCAACTCCAGATGGACCAAAGACCTCAACGTGAAACCCCAAACTCTGGAGGTGATAGAAGAGAAGCTTGGCAGCAGACTACAAGACATAGGTGTAGGAAAAGACTTCCTAAATCAGACAGCAGCTGCACAAGAAATAAGATCGACAATTGACAAATGGGACCTCATTAAACTCAAAAGCTTCTGTACATCAAAGGAAGCAATAAAGGAAGTGAGGAGAAGACCCACAGAGTGGGAGGAAACCTTCACAGCAGATACATCTGACAAAGCATTAATTTCCAGAGTATACAAGCTACTCAAAAAACAAAGAAGAAAGAAAACAAATGAATCATTCAAAAGATGGAGCAAAGATCTGAATAGAGACTTCACAGAGGAGGAGTTAGAGATGGCCGAGAAACATCTTAAGAAGTGTTCAACATCTCTGATAATTAAGGAAATGCAAATTAAAACCACTCTGAGATATCACCTTACTCCAATAAGACTGGCTAGGATCAGGAACATGAATGATACCAAGTGCTGGAGAGGTTGTGGGGAAAGGGGAACACTCATCCATTGCTGGTGGGAATGTAAACTTGTACAGCCACTATGGAAAGCAGTGTGGAGAACCCTTAAAAGACTCAAAATGAGCCTTCCATTTGACCCAGTCATACCACTCCTGGGTATATACCCACAAGACACAACTTACTGCAAAGATACATGCACAGCTATGTTTATTGCAGCTCTGTTCACAATAGCAAAAAGCTGGAACCAGCCCAGGTGCCCCTCAACTGACGAGTGGATAGAGAAAATGTGGTACATGTATACAATGGAGTTCTATGCAGCAGTAAAGAGGGACAACATCATGAACTTTGCAGGTAAATGGATGGAGCTGGAAGACATTATGTTAAGTGAAGTAACACAGTCCCAGAAAAACAAACGACAAATGGTGTCCCTCATATGTGGATGCTAGTACCAACAACCCAGATATAAATATTTCTCATGGAGAGGGATGCATAGTAAAAGAACAACAACAGAAAGACTGCATCAGAAAATGGACTGAAATGGTGAATTGGGAAGGGGGGATGGGTGGGAGAGGGACACGGATGTATATTCAATCAAGGCATATTTAATTGATGTGAGTTCAGCAAGTACTCAGTTTCACCTAGACACTGTCTACAGGATACATGGTGTTTTAGGACTTAGTAAAAGTAAATATGTGTATATTAAACAACATTGGTTTACAGACTCTGATAAAAACGGTAATGCATCTGAGTTAAATGTAGATATAATTTGCTGTTGTCCACATTTGTTTTACACAAAATCTCTAGAGCAATAACTTTGGGATTGGCACATACAAATGTTCTCTATAATTTCTCTGTTGTACAGTATCACCTTGTAGCATTCTCTTTAAGATGATTTAAAGCAAAAATTAAGTTTGCTTCCCAAGTTAATCATATATAGTCACCCAAAACAGCATGGGTGAATTTGATGAAATCTGTGCCTTGATTCCACCCTATAGTTATGTATAATACAACTGTCTTCTGGAGACTCATGGGTTAAAAAAAAAGGGGGGGGGCGGTACAGACAGACATGAAACCTTCTAGTCAAAAACCTTGCAATTCAAATCTTAAAACTAACTATGGGAAAAGATTTGTTTGTTCCAACAGGACAAAATGTCACCAACTTAACGGCTGAGAAAGAAAAGATACAGCTTTGCATTGAGTAGGATGTACCAAAAAGTGGCAACTGAAAGGTTGACCCGTCTGAACACTGAAAGGAAGAAAAGCCTCAGATTGCCATAAACATCGAACCCTTCTGTGGATCCTACATGTAACAACTATCTATAATGAGTCCTAATGAAACTTATACCTTCTAGGTGCAACAAAGGTTTTGATATGACTTTCTTGCCTCCCCCCCCATAGAACAAGGAGAAATATGACGATGATGATGTCATTCTCCAACTGTAAATTGGAGACAACTATTATAGAGGTAATCTCTTATAAAACCGGTAAAAATGCCTTCTTTAATTGACTAATAGACATAAGAACTGTGAAAAGGATTATACTCTGTTCAGAACCAAATATAATACTAAAGTCCTTGGGCTATGCACTTAGGCAAAGTATATTAATGCAGGAGCTCTGACATCAGCAATGGATTGTTCTACCAGGGGGATGTTGGCCAGGGGATCCAAGGCCCCACAAAAGGTAAGGGCTCCTTGCCCCTAAGTTGGGATACCTGCAGGAGGAGAGGCGATAAGACCCTGCTGCCGAAGACCTGACGTTAACATGGGAGGGATGTATTGAGACCGCACATGCAAGGGTACAGATGGCCTCTGGAATGCCAGAGAGTGTTCCCAAAGGCCACTAAACCAATAAAGCAAATACGGGTCTCCCTGAGTCAAGCAAGACTCCACCATCAGCACCAGCTACACTTCACCTGCCTGGAAATACTGTGCAGCAGAGGCAGCCATGTGCCTGTATATCCCAAATCTAATTGGCTGTTGGCTCTCTCCTTGGAGGAATAACCCATGGCTGATGCCACAAGCCTACATCCTCTACAGGTTAGGAGATGTCATAAGCCACAGTAAGACCCTGTTATATTTATCAGGGGGTAAAAATGTAATTCATGGATTAACATATCATCCAAACATATGTGTCTATGCCAAAGTAACCTACCATAACTATTAGTACTGTTTAAATACCTATATATCTAATTGCTTGTGCTTCATTAGTAGGATCGAAAGGTTATTCCTGGACAAACTGTCAGCCCATGAAAGGAAACAGCCAGAATTGACCAGAGTCCAAGACAACAGCTCCAGAGAAAGTAGACTGTTTTGCTTCTCATCCACCTGTGCCCCTTTTCTAAGCCTAGAGAACAATCTGCAGAAGAGGGGGGCATGGTAGAATGTAAGGGCTGCGATTGGGGTGAATGGTGAAACTGCAGCAATATAGCCTGGACACTCATTTGATCAACTTGATTGAACATAAGCCCCCCACCACCACTGGATGGTGGGACCCATGGGCTGTGTGGGTTTGGGCACAACTGCCTGCAAATTGGTTATACATGAAGGATGCTTGTACTCATAAGTTATCACTTATTGCTAAAAAAAATGGGGAAAAAACTGAGAGAAAGATGCAGGACAGGCATGGCAGAATGCATGATCTGGGATGGGGTGGGGTGGGGTGAGGGGAAGTGAAAGGGAAATATACCTGAACTGAATTGGAAAATGATGTATGAAATACACAAAGCATCAATTAAAAATTTTTTAAGTGTTCAACATCACTAATAATTAAGGAAATGCAAATTAAAACCACTTTAAGATATCATTCCACCCCAATAAGGCTGGCAAGGATCAAAAAAACAAATGATACTAAATGCTGGAGAGGGTGTGGAGAAAGGGGAACATTCATCCACTGCTGGTGGGAATGCAAACTTGTATAACCACTATGGAAATCAGTATGGAGAACCCTTAAAAGACTCAAAATGAGCCTACCACCTGACCCAGCCATACCACTTCTGGGAATATATCCATCAGACTCTTCCTACCACAGAGATACATGTACAGCAATGTTTATTGCAGCTCTCTTCACAATAGCAAAGAGCTGGAACCAACCCAAGTGCACCTCAACCAATGAGTGGATAGAGAAAATGTGGTACATCTACACAATGGAGTTCTATGCAGTGGTAAAGAAAGATAACATCATGAAATTTGCAGATAAATGGATGGAACTAGAAGATTTTATGCTAAGTGAAGTAACACAATCCCAGAAAAACAAAAGACAAATGGTATCCCTCATCTGTGGATGCTAGTACCAAGTACCTAGTTGTAAGACAAACTGAGCAATGTTAATGTTATATTCCTCATGATCTAAAGACAGCTGTGCTCTTGTATTGTGAATCCCTAAACAGGTTCTAGAGCTGACCTAACATTTATTTTCAGTCTTTGGGTTTTCAGTACATGATGGAGGGTATGTGTGCGTTTTTTAGAGTATTATGAGATTAAAATGGAAAGATGTGAATCAAGAAATATGATATGGAAATAACGTACAGTTTGTTTCCAAAGGATGCAATTTTAATATAGGTGCAATGGAATAGGCTGGTGCAGCTTAGCCTTTCTGGATGCTTAACGACCATACTTAACACCCATACCAATTTGGCCAAGGGACCTAAGGGATAACTTTGTTCCTTGCCCTCAAAGGTCAACTAAATCTCAGGGGATTATGCATGGAGGCATCTCTTGAAATGTCCTGCAAATGTGGGTCACCAGTCTTCCTGTTCAGGGAGGTCTTGGAGAGCCACTGATGGGACTTCAGCCAGTGTCCAGTCTATAAAGAGGAAAGTCTGCTCATGCTTCAGAAAAGGAAACCTGGTCTAGCAAGACCTTATTTTGTCCTCAAGTGGATGGAACTGGTAAATGATAAGCTGAAAGGAGCCAGAGGCTCCCACCCTCCTCCCCGCCCCCCCCAAAAAAACCCTGAAAGACCCCTGAGGACCAGATCCTCAATTGACCTTGAGAAAACAAAAACCTTGGTTAATCTGGGCTAACTTTGTGGACTTAAGCATCCAAAAGGAAAGTACAACCAGATATAAATAATCAATAAGACTAGAGAAACTGTACTGCAGACACAGAACTTGAGATCTTAGTAAAGAGACAAAAAGAAAAAAGAGAGAGTACTGTTGTTTGGCTTGTCTTCAATTCTTACTGGCAAGTGTATCAACTCTGTGGCTGCCACCACTTTTGGCACTCCTCAAGGACATGAGACACAGCTTTGTAACCTTCCAATATGGACTGAGGACTCATGTCTCTCAAAGAATCCCCAAACTTTCAATGCCAGATGGCAACTACTGAGATACCCAGCTTGTGGACTAAACAGCTAAGGGGATGTCAAACACGTCAGAATACAGACTGCCATTGTTGGACTATCTAGGCTGTATCATGGAGGCCAGTTCAAGGGGATCGAGACAGGACATGTGCTTACTGGACTTCATTTGGGGGACCATGGGAGGGAAAAACCCCCATGTGGGGCAAAAGTACAGGATTAATAGTTGTTTGGGATTGCCAAGGAGGAACTTTTGAGCACTTCCTTAAGGAAAACATGACATCTTTTAGGAAAAAAAATCCTATAATTCAAGTGAGTTGTGTATGTATGTATGTATGTATATGTATATATACTGTAGCAATACAAATTGGAGAGAACAACAACCACAAAAGAACTGAAAAAACTCTGGAAAGGCTCAGAAAAAGATACAGGACATGTATGGCAGAGTGCAGGGACTCAGGTGGGGTGGGGGGCATGGAAAGGGAAGCAATTCTAGATTTGATTGAGAAATTATGTATGACCTGTGGAAAAGTTTAATAATTAAAAATTTTATTTATATTTAAAAAATAAATAAAAAAGCAAATCAATCAACCAACGAATAAATAAAATAAGGCAGAAAGTGACAGAGGGAAAAAAAGTCAACTCAACTCTGAGACAGGAAATGCAGAGTTGGAGGCACTTTCATCCAGTGTTTAACTGTGTCTTACTTTACAAAACATGGGTTCTTACTTTTGTCCTGCTTTATGATTTAGACAAAAGAAGAATCTATTAAATATAATATATGCTGATGATGGGAAGTTTTCTGCAACTTTTATACAGGTCACCAGGGGGCGCAGGTGTTGCATAGATGGTCAAACACCTGCTGCTGAGGAATTGCAGAAGATGAATGCTAAACTATACTTAACAGATAAGAGTTGAGAGATATATTCACCTACTGGTATAAAGATAAGAATTTAGGGGGCTGGAGAGATGGCCTAGCAGTTAAGAGCGCCGACTGCTCTTGCAGAGGACCCGGGTTCGATCTCCAGCACCCACATGGTGGCTGAGAACCATCTGTAACTCCAATTCCAGGAGAACTCCAGTTCCAGGGGAATCCGACGCCCTCTTCTGACCTCTGCGGCATTGCACGACACGAGTGCACAAACCTACATGCAGACAATACATTCATACACATAAATAAATAAAATAAAATAAAAGTTTTTTTAAAAAAAGATAAGAATTTAGGGGCAGCTTATTATTATGTCCATTTAGCAGAATAATAGTGTCAGGTTCTCTCCTGAGGCCTGTGACCTAACCAATCATGGGTTTGGGCCACAACTAACAATACCAGACATGAGGTCTGTCTTTTGGGGTTTAAATCCAATAAGAAGGTGGTTGGTTCCTCCCATAACATCCATGCCACTATTTCATAAGTAGGCAATTTTGCCAGGCCGATTGTTGTAGCAGGTGGTTCCCAGCGGGATAAGATTGCTGATGACTTTTCTCCCCAACAAGTGTGCAGAGAACCTTCCAGTACTATGAGAACTAGCCAGTAAGGGTAAAAATTCCAGGTTGGTGCAGGGCATGGTGGTGCACACCTTTAGTCCTAGCACTTGAGAGGCAGAGGCAGGTGGATCTTTGTGAGTTCAAGGCAAGCCTGGTCTACAGAGTGAGTTCCAGGACAGCTGGGGCTACAGAGAGACCCTGTCTCGAAAAGAACCAAAAAAAAAAAAAAATCCAGGTCAGGTGGGTATGGTGGCACACACCCACCTTTAATCCCAGCACTCAGGAGCCAGAGGCAGGCAGATCTCTGTGAGTTCAAGGCCAGCCTGGTCTACAGAGTGAGTTCCAAGCCAGCCAGCTGCGGCTATACAGAGACCTTGTCTCAAACACACACACACACACACACACACACACACACACACACACACACAAATTCGAGGTCAGTACCACCTTGATTTCTCCATGTCCTAGGGTAGATGAAAATTAACACAGAGACCTACACAACTGGTTGACATGCATAGAATAAGAAAGCTGTCCCAGCAAGGGGCAGCTGTTTTCCCAGGGTGTTGAAAAAGCTTGGGTTACAGTTGTTCATTGCCCTGAAGTGACTCCCCAGAAAGTCCAGCAGCTGATAGATGAGGGAATTTCCCAGGAAGAGAGAGGGACCAAAAAGAAGGACAGACCTGCTGTGGCCCAGCCAGTTAGTGGATCACTTCAGACAGAACAGCCTCCTTTGGAATCTACAAGCAAAGAGGCCTTTTTCAACAGTGGAGAACTTTTCTTCTTTGAAATGGGCAGGGAAGCTGCCAGATGTCTCTACTTATCTTGCAAAATATGGTTGGTCACGGTGGAATGCGACATGCTTAAGTGCTCCAGCTGTCAAGCTTTTCTGCATGCCAGTTTACAGACAGCTTTTGACTTCGGCAGATATAAGGAACGAGGTGCTGAGCTCAAGAAATCCTTGTGCACTGCCCATGAGAAGTTCCGGTTTTGGCCAGACAGCTGGTCTCCAGATTGACTTAGGATGTTGCCATTGGGTGAGCTTGCTGTCTTTAGGATGTTGCCATTGGCTGACCCTGCTGTTCTCATGAGTGAATTCCTAGGTCATTTTCACTCTGTCTCTTGGACTGTCAACTTCCTTCCCTGAGGCCAGAAGACTTGAAAACTATGTGCTTGACAGAAGACAAGAGCAGTGCTCTGCTACACCTGCTTGAAGATGAACTTGATTACAAAAGTGATAGAAAAACCACAGGCAAATTAGGCTTGGATATCCAAGTGCATGTCACTACCCGTGCTCTCTCTGTGTGGCTGTGGTGTAGTTCTTTGGAACCCACACACCTTTCCCAGATAACATGTTCTCTGTATATGAGGAAAGTCTGACCTGGAGACTTCCTGTCACCTGACTAGCTCCCCCATCCCAGGCACTAAGGGGCAGTCCAAGTGCTTCCCTCTGATGCCCGAATCTCCTCTGGATGATGACCCAGATCCAGAATGCCACATTTTCTCCAGGCTCAGAGCAGGCTAAAAAAAAAAAAAAAAA
>VZQC01003255.1:7144117-7462640 GCA_009823505.1 Rhizomys pruinosus | reverse complement strand
AAAAAAAAAAAAAAAAAAAAAAAAAAGCCCAGGTCCCATTATCTCCAGAACCTGCAGCTGGGCCTCTTCCAGTCCTGTTGAGGACCTGAGCCAGAGACAGCCAGCCTCACCACCAGGGGCTGCCCTGTGTCCTGAAACATGGCCACAGGAGATTCTGCTGGCCTGGAAGGACCCTCGAGCCCACTCCAGAAAGCCAAAAGGACTGGCCTCTGCTCTCCTGGCAGCTCAGACACCTCTTCCCAAAGTTTCTTTGATCTCACCTCTCAGCATAGAGATTGGTGCGCTTGGGTAAACTCCACAGTGGTCAAAGAAACCAGGGCGAACAGAAGAACACCAGCCAAGCCAGGCTGGAAGGCAGTGTCAACCATGTTGTTGGCCCACAATCAGTCTAACCAGTCAGCTGAGACAACTCCAGGAGTCTCTCTGAAAAATCAAGGAAAGTATTCCAAATATTCCAGAACAAGGAATCTGTGTGCTCATCCTGAAGGTGCTCTAGCCTCTTTCTGGACAGAACTGAAGGAGAATGACTTTTGAAAAATGAGCCTTGGACTGGGTGGTGGCACATGCCTTTAATCCCAGCCCTAGGGAAGCAGAGGCAGGTGGATCACTGATTCAAGGCCAGCCTGGTTTACATAGTGAGTTCCAGGGAAGCAGAGGAAGGTGGATCACTGTGATTCAAGGCCAGCCTGGTTTACATAGTGAGTTCCAGGCCAGCTGGGTCTACAGGGAGACCCTATCTCAAAAAAAGACAAATAAATAAATAAATAAATTCTTTTTGGCAAGCTGATGCAAAGTTTATCTCCATTCTGGTTTAATGGAAAGTGCAAAGATATAGATAGAGATAGAGATAGAGATAGAGATAGAGATATATATCAACCAACTGCGTGACCAAGAAGAGACCCATGTTAATGCAGGGACATGACAGAATGCAGCAAGGCCAGTTCTGTCAGAGGACTGCAGGGTTATGAAAACAGCTGGACAACTGAGGGTGAGAACACCCATCACAGCGGCTTTAGTGCCGGCTCAGTGTTCTGAGGGCTCTCGCCCAGGAGTGTGACAGTATGTGATAATAAAGTATTTGCTAAGATTGTTCTGCTGGGAAAAAAAAAGAAAAGAAACTGTAGAGTGCTCCACTATAAATGGAACACTGATAGTATACTACCTCCTTCCCTCAAGGCTTGGGGATCATTGCGGACAGAGGCAGAAAGATTCTAAGAGCCACAGGGAGTGGAGATCTGCAGAGAAACAGTTTTTGACTGACAGGACAGGTCTGTTAGACACATAAATTCACATGCACAAGATCAAGCCAGACAAAATACTGGCCTGGAAGGTCTAGAGCCTCATGTCACATTACTTCAGGGATGTGTCCCCTGAGAGGCTGTCCATATTGCATCACTCATACAGACAACGCTAAATGAACTCAGTGTGTTTAAAAAAAAACACCCTCTTCTGACTTCCGAGGCATTGCATGACACGGGTGCACAAACCTACATGCAGACAGTACAATACACATATGAAAAGAAATAAAAGTTTAAAGAAAACACATGAAGTGAGGAAAGAAAAATACTTGGGGAAGAAGGAAAGAAAGGGGAGAGTATGGGGTGGGTTTGGTTATTAATTATATGCATATATTACATATATTATATGCATATATGAAATTCTCAAACAATAAAATACAGGAAAGAAAAACGAATCATCAGACATGTTTAGGCGTGTCACCAAACCTTTTCTTCAAAAAAAAAGGAAAGTTATCAAACATAACAGACCCTGGGTACACAGCATCTAGCAAGGATAGTGAACAGAAATCCCTCTTTAGGGAGAGTCAGTTTTCTTTATAGGTGCAGTAGGTGACCAAGCTCCAGGGGTGAATGGACCACACCTAAGAGTGTTTGGGGAACACAAATTAGACTCAATGGGCTTTTAAAAACTAATAATGAGGGGCTGGAGAGATGGCCTAGCGGTTAAGAGAGCTGACTGCTCTTACAGAGGACCCGGGTTTGATCCCTAGCACCCACATGGCGGCCGAGAGCCGTCTGAAACTCCAATTCCAGGAGAACTCCAGTTCCAGGGGAATCCGAGACCCTCTTCTGACCTCCGCGGCATTGCACGACACGGGTGCACAGACTTGCATGCAGACAGTACATTCATACACATACAGAAATAAATAAAAATTTAAAAAAATGTAAAAAAACTAATAATGATAGAGGATATGAAGTTGAGGGGGGTAGTGAGGGGGAGAGGGTCTGAGTATGATCAAAATGCATTGCATTAAATTCTCAAAGAATCAATAAAAATGTTTTGAAAAGAAAGAAATCCCTCTTCAGCCTGCAAAAAGGCCTCCACAAGATCAAGCCATTCAACATTCCAGCATGCATGTGGGCAGCACATGTGCATGTTCATCCATAGGAGTCTGCCCAGTCCATCTAGAGTCATGCCTTGAAGATCAACTCTCCATCACTCAGCATTAATCAGTTGCCAACAGTTCCTCAGCTAAGGGTGCCCAGGTCCCCAGGCCTAGGCTGGGCTCTGGTCTGATTAACTCAGCCTGGGTCCTGTGCATGCCAACACCATTGCTGCACATTCCCAGAGCCATGAAAATCTGTTTCCTTATGTGCAAGCACCAACCCTGGCTCTTATAATCTTTCCACCTCCTCTTCCACAGTGGTCCCTGAGCCATGGGGGGTGAGGTTTAATCCAGGAGTCCTATTGAGGGACACATACTCTGCAGTCTCTTATTTTCTAAAGCCTGGCCGGCCGTGTCCTTCTGAGTCCATCTCATTCCTGCCTGAGGTAACTTTGCTGGTGAGAGTTGAGTGATGTGTTAGTATTCTCTCCGCCCCCTCTTCCACTATGTTCCATGACCCTTAGGTGTAGAGATTCTACTGTACATGTGTTACTTAGGACTGGCCATCTCTTAGACACATATTCTCTGTGTGTGACCAGTTGTAGAACTCTGTAATAGTCTTCATCTATTACAAAAAGAAGCTTCTTTGATGAATAGTGTACAGTATACTTGTCAGGGTAGCAGAGGTCTGTGGTAGGCAGATGAGGAAGCCAAGGACAAGGTGGGAGTAGGGACAGCCTGCAGAGGATCTCCAGAGAATAAGGTTTAAAAATCATCATATTGAGTTAATCATGCATTAGACAGCCACAAGAGACCCAGAGGAAAGTAAACCCTACAGGAGACTATCATGGCTTCCTGATTTGGAGCCAGAGCCAAACATGTTAGGTGTTGATGCTACATTACTCCCCAAAGATCTGGTAGTCCTGTAAAATATTGGAGATAGAACCCAGAGGATTTCTCAGCTCTTCTTTCTTATGGGTATGGAAACTGAAGCTCATTAATAAAGTTCCCTTTTTTAATTTTTTATTTAATTTTTATGTACTTCATACATCTTGATCATATTTAGATCCCCTCTCTTATCTGTACCCCCATAGCCTCTGGATTTCATACATTCATCCATATATGTTAAGACCTATCAAGTCAAGTTTGTGTGCAAATGTCCCTTGGTGTGGAGTTCACCCACTGGAGCCTGGTTAGCCTATGCAATGTCACTCCCTTAAAGAACACCAACTCTCTCACCCAGCAGCGATGAGGTATAATTAAATTTCTTATACTTCATCAAATGACTTTATCATGGCAGACCTGTGATTAAAAGTCAGGTAGCTATTTCCTTGGCTGTGTTATTTGGCTGGTGGGAGGTATGGAGAGAAAAAAATCTGGGACCAAAAACAACCTCAGGTGACTAGGACACACTGAGACGGCCTCCATATTCCTAGCGCCTGGGCCTCCCCTTCACTCTGTACAGTTGCTTTTCCTGTTGCCTTGGCTCCAGTGACTTAACCACGCCGTCCACACTGGATCAGTCTCTTCACCCATCATCACATCCTTGCTTTTGTGTTTGCCACTGTTAGGTTCAACAGTCTGCTGTTACAATCACTGCCTGCACACACTTCCAGAAGCTCTGTGCTCAGTTCACAGAGTCAGGTTTGATGGCTCCAGATCCAAGGCTCTCCCCAGTTCAGCACTGCTGATTCTGCACCCAGCATGCCTCCCCGGACCTCAAACTGGTTTCCAAATACCAGAGAAGACTGTAAGTGAGGGCATCCTGCAGACGTGAGGAAACAAAACAGCATTACCTGAAGCCTATTCCCAGGCAGAGATACGTGACATCAGGAACTCGGCCTGGGGATTACTATGGAATTCTGCCCAGGAGTCTGATGATTTCATCAATCATGTAGCTTTTGTTAAAGACTTTTCCCATCTGAGGAAACCTGTGGAGAAGTACTTGTCATTGTGTCTTTTGAATCTTAGCCATTCTGACTGGGGTAAGATGAATATCAAAATGGTTTTATTTTGTATTTCCCTGAAAGCTAAAGATGTTGGAACTTTGTTTTGTTTGTTTGTTGAGACAGGGTTTCCCGTAGCCTCAGCTAGCCTATAGTTTTCTTTTTTTGTCAGGTCTTTGGTATTAGTGACAACGTAATATTGGCTCGTATTAGTATCAAAGGTAATTCTGGCTTCATAGAAAAAAATTTAATAGTGTTCCTTCCTATTCTATTTCATGGAATAATTTAGGAGTACTGGTATCAGTTCTTTGAAGAACTAATAGAATTCTGTTTTGAATCCATCTGGTCCTGGGATTTTCTTTTACATGGAAGACTTTAATTACTACATCTATCTCATTGTTGTTATTGGCAGCCATACATCTCTAACATATATCCTATGGTTTTCTGAATATGCTCAGATTCTTTGTAATGTTTCCCTTTTCACCTCTGAACTTATTAATTTTGATGCTCATTATTTTAGTCCTCACATAAGAACTAAAATCTAAACCTTTTTATATTTTATACAGATATCTGAAAAGTTGTATAATAAGGAATTAGGAACATTCTTATTAAAATAAACAACTTATATTGAAACTCTTTTGAAAGGCATTTTCCATAGTATCTTTTTTTATTTTTTGATGAACCATGTTCTTCTAATATCCTGTAGTACACATTAAAGCACAATGAATTCCCTTTAAATGTAGGAACTCGACAAGGCTGCCCCCATCACCACTCCTCTTCAATATAGTGCTTGAAACACTTGCTAGAGCAATAAGGCAAGAAAAGGAAATTAAAGGAGTACTAATTGGAAAAGAGGAAGTCAAGCTATCCCTATTTGCTGATGATATGATGGTTTACTTAAGGGATGCTAAAAACTCCACCAGAAAACTCCTAGAAATGATTAACAGCTTCAGCAAAGTGGCAGGATACAAAATTAACCTAAAAAAATCAATGGCCTTTCTTTACACCAAGAACAAGCAACTGGAGAAAGAATTCAAAGAGACCTTCCCACTCACAATAGCCTCAAAAACAATAAAATACCTAGGAACAAACCTAACCAAAGACACCAAAGATCTCTACAACAAAAATTTTAAACCCTTAAAGAAAGAAATTGAAGAAGACCTCAGAAGATGGAAAAACCTCCCATGCTCATGGATTGGGAAAATTAACATTGTAAAAATGTCCATTTTACCAAAACTCTTGTATAGATTTAATGCAATCCCAATCAAAATCCCCAAGAGTTTCTTCACAGGCTTGGAAACAAAAGTTCTTAAATTCATTTGGAGAAACAAAAGACCCCGAATAGCCAAATCAATCCTGAGTGAAAAGAGCTACACAGGAGGGATCTCTATACCAGATTTCAAACTATACTACAGGGCTATAGTCATAAAAACAGCCTGGTACTGGCACAAAAACAGACCTGTTGACCAATGGAACAAAACCGAAGATCCAAATCTGAGCACATACAATTTCAGCCATCTCATATTTGACAAGGGGGCCAAGAAGCCACAATGGAGAAAAGACAGCATCTTCAGCAAGTGGTGTTGGCAAAACTGGATCACCACTTGTAGAAGAATGAAATTAAACCCCTACCTCTCACCCTGTACAAAAGTCAACTCCAGATGGATTAAAGACCTCAACGTGAAACCCCAAACTCTGAAGGTGATAGAAGAAAAAGTTGGCAGCAGACTACAAGACATAGGCGTAGGAAAAGACTTCCTAAATCAGACAGCAGCTGCACAAGAATTAAGGTCGACAATTGACAAATGGGACCTCATTAAACTCAAAAGCTTCTGTACATCAAAAGAAACAATCAAGGAAGTGAAGAGAAATCCCACAGAGTGGGAGGAAACCTTCACCACAGAAACATCTGACAAAGCATTGATTTCCAGAATATATAAACTACTCAAAAAACAAAGAAAAAAGAAAACAAATGACCCACCCAATAGATGGAGCTAAGAGTTGAACAGAGACTTCACAAGTGAGGAATTAGAGATGGCCAAGAAACACCTTAAGAAGTGTTCAATATCACTAATTATTAAGGAAATGAAAATCAAAACCACTTTAAGATATCATCTTACTCCAATAAGACTGGCTAGGGTCAAGAAAACAAATGATATCAAGTGCTGGAGAGGTTGTGGGGAAATAGGAACACTCATCCACTGCTGGTCGGAATGTAAACTCGTACAGCCACTATGGAAAGCAGTGTGAAGAACCCTTGGAAGACTTGGAATGAACTTGCCACCCGATCCAGCCATACTACTCCTGGGCATGCACCCTCAAGTCTCACCCCACCACAGAGATACATGCATGGCCATGTTTATTTCAGCTCTCTTCACAATAGCAAGGAGCTGGAACCAACCCAAATGCCCCTCAACTGACAAGTGGATAGAGAAAATGTAGTACATCTACACAATGGAGTTCTATGCAGCAGTAAAGATGACATCACAAGCTTTGCAGGAAAATGGCTAGAGCTAGAAGACATCATGCTGAATGAAGTAACACAGTCCCAGAAAAACAAACGATGAATGGTATCCCTCATCTGTGGATGCTAGTGCCAATTACCTAGTTGTAAATATCTCTTGTGCAGGGCCCCTTGAGCTTTTGTCCAAGCAGTTGGGAGTGATGCATATTGGAAACAACAACAACAGAAAAGACTGCATCAAAGAACTGACTGAAACAGAGAACTTCTGCTCAAAAACAGTCAACTTCCACATGGAGAATATCGAGAAAGACTGAGAAAGAGATGAAAAGCATGCTTGGCAGAATACATGTGCTCTGGTGGGGTGGCAGGATAGGGTGGGGGACACGGGTCTAGATTTGATAATCTTGTACAAAATATATATTTAAAAATATTTAATTTAAAAAAATAAAATAAAATAAAACGCAATGAACTCACCAGGCATGGTGGCACATGCCTTTAATCCCAGCACTCAGGAGGCAGAGGCAGATGAATCTCTGTGAGTTCAAGGGCAGCCTGGTCTACAGAGTGAGTTCCAGGACAGCTAGAGCTACAGGGAGACCCTGTCTCAAAAAGACCAAAAAACAAAAGCTATAGAGAAAGCATTGATGCAAGAATGGGCCACCTCTACCCATAGTCCTATCTATTCACTTTCAGAAACTGGTAGCAAATAAAAAATTAATATATACTTCATGTTGTTTATTGGCAGATATGTAATCATTGTATTATTTTATGGCCTAAATGCCTACTTTGCAGACTTCTCAGCCCTGTCCTCACTTGTGATAAATCTCTTACCCACAGACATTCAGTACAGCATCCTCACCTCTTTAACTTCTAGGTCCCTTCCTTGGCCGCTGTCCTCTACTCCATTCTGCCCATGCAGTGGCCCAGTTTCCATCACCCTCATCAGAACGACCTCTGCAATCTCAGTGTCCAGAGTGCCTTGCACATGCTCACCACTGCCAGTTTTCTGGAATCTCCCCATTTGGCTACATCACCCACTCTATGCCTGTTCTCAGGGCTCAGAGTGCACCCATTTGTTCCTATCTCATGGGGAGACCTCATTGATGTACCTGTTAATACAGAAAAATTAACTATGAAGATTCGAAGCCATAAACTTAAAATATTTTAGAAAAAGCTTTCCAATAAGTCACTTCCGGAGAATAACATTTTGGAAGACATTTGCCTTTTATTTGATACACTTCTGCACTATTTGGCAAGAAATTATAAACATATACATTAGTGCTTTGACAAAAAAAAGTAAGAGAGTCCAGACCTTGGAGGACCTCAGGTGACATCTAAGGACAGTGTGCTTTGTACTTGTTATGAAGTTTCCCAGCAAAGCTCACATTGCTTTGCATTGTTAATCAGACTTATATTTCATGGGAAAAAAATATCTAAAAAAACAGTCACTTACTGGAGTGCAGGCAGGATGGGGTAGGTAACAGCAGAGGTGCAAATACAGAAGCATAGTCAGTCAGTGTTGAGAAACAGCTCCTGAGTAACATGATTTCTTTTGCACCATGTCTCTGCAGGGAAGACCACACTCTAAACAGCATCTTGACAAGCTTCCTGTAGATACCAAACTTCCATCTCCTGAAGGCTCTTCTCCAGGGCAGAGAAGTGTCCTTGAATCCTCCCATTCAATACTGGCCAATTTACCAAATCCTGAAAGAAGAACAGGGGAAAGGTAAGGATTTCTCCAGAATGTTGTTAATTTTTTATTGTGGCAAATGACATGCCTGAGTACTGACCTACATCATCTCCATTTCTTCCTTGTCCCCTCCAACTCTTCCTATGACCCTAACTCCCTCTCAGATTCATGACCCCCTTATTAATTATAATTCATATATATTGAGAGATGCACACACATTGTGAGTGTGTGTGTATGTGTGTGTGTGTGTGTGTGTGTGTGTACAACCTACCATTTACTATTTTTTGTACATACTTGTGTTTAGCGCTGACCACTTGAGATTGGATAATCTATCAGGGAAGTTGTCCCTGGAGAAAACTGATTTTGATCTTTCCTCTCAGCAACCATTGCTTGCCTGCAGCTTTCTTTCTTTTTTTTTTTTTTTTTTTTTTTGGATTCATACAAAGCACTTTTTTTAATTTTATTTATTTCCGTATGTGTATGAATGTACTGTCTGCATGCAAGTTTGTGCACCCGTGTCATGCAATGCTGCGGAGGTCAGAAGAGGGTTTCGGATTCCCCTGGAACTGGAGTTCTCCTGGAATTGGAGTTTCAGACGGTTCTTGGCCACCATGTGGGTGCTGGGGATCGAACCCGAGTCCTCTGCAAGAGCCGTCGGCGCTCTTAACCGCTAGGCCATCTCTCCAGCCCCCATACAACGCATTTTAATCATGTTGTTCCCTTCTCCATCTCCTCCCAGATTCAGCCACCTCTCTTCCCACCCAACTTCATGTTCCTTGTTTTTTCCCATCAAGTCCAATCTGTGTTGCCCAAATACACTTGACCTGGTCCTGGAACATGGCTGACTAGCCTACCAGAGATCACACCCTTAGAGATCACACCCTTAGAGAAGACTGGCTCCTCCTCCCCCTGCAGCTGTCAAATGCCACTTGCTCCTTAGCCAGAGCACTTGGCTCTCACCTCCCGCCTCCAGGCTGAGACTTTGTCTGCCTTGAACTTGAATCTGTCTTATGCATGCTGTCACAATTGCTGCGACTTCGTACAGGCAACTGCAGTAGTGTCTGGAAAACACTGTTTCCTTTTACTCCAGCACCTCTGGTTCTTTTACAATATTTCCGGGCTCTCTTCTGCAAAGATCCCTGAGTCTCCTGCCCGTGAATGCTATTCAGAAGCAGAGGGAGTTTGCTTCATTCCCATTTTAAAGTACTATAAGCATCTGTGTGCATATTTCTAAATTTATTGTTATTTTTCACTTTTTAAATATTTTTTATTTTGTAAATCTTCTATAATAGGCATGAAATTGTTTCTCTTTTAATATTTTCATTAATTCTTTTTCATATAATATGACCATACTCCCCCTCCCTAAGCTCCTCCCATATATATCCTGCCTTGCTACCCACTCTGTGTCCTTTTTAAAGTTATTATTATTTATTATTATTCTCCAATATGTGCTGCCAAGTACTCTCAGGCGTGGAACCTGCCCTGGATTGTGACTGAACGAGATTCACACCTTAAAGAAACTGACTCATCCTGTCCCAGCAGCTACCAAATGCCATAGGTCCTCAGCTAGGGGTGGGAGCTCCTGCCCGCCTCTCCTCCTCCATTCAGGGATTTTATCTGGCTTGAGCTTGGGTAGACCTTGTCCATGTTGTTGCAACTGCTGTGAGTTCACATGTGCAATTGCCCTGCAGTCTGGAAAAGTTTCCTTGTCCGCCACCTCTGGCTCTTATCTTTCTTCCCCCTCTTCCGTGATGATCCCTGAGCCTTCAGGAGAGGGGTGTGACATCGATGTCCCTTTTGGGGATGAGCACTCCATAGTCTTTTATTCTCTGTCTTGACCAGGTGTGAGTCTCTGTGATAACTGCCTCCTACTGCAAGCAGAAGCTTCCGTGACGTGACTTGAGAGCTGCACTAATCTACAGGTATAGCAAAAAGTCACTAGGAGTCAATTTAATACTATGTCTCTTTAGCAGAATATTGGTAGCATGTCCGCCCCTAGGGCCAGTGACATACCTAGCCACAGATTCTTAGCTCCAGTACCCGTGCCAGGTACTGGTTCCATCTCAAGGAGCTAAACTTAAATACAATCAGAGGGTGGCTGGCTACTCCTACAATGTTTGGTTTTGATTATACACAGTGGTGTGATTCCATACAAATGTGTGGCATATGTATATAAATATAGCATAATTAAATCAAACCAATTGCCATATCCATTCCTTCATTTATCAATCTGTGGTGAAAACTGAAATATACTCCATATTATTCTTGACTCTACTATGTATGTTATACAACAGAACTCAGATGTGTTCCCCTCTAAATAAAGCTTTGCACATTTTATTGATATTCTAGTTTGCTGAAATAAATACTGACTTAAGAAATTAACTTAAGCCGGGCGTGGTGGCACACCCCTTTAATCCTAGCACTCAGGAGGCAGAGGCAGGTGGAACTTTGTGAGTTCCAGGACAGCTAGGGCTACAGGGAGACCCTGTCTCAAAAAGACCAAAATAAAAAAAAAAGAAAAAGAAAAAAAGAAACTAACTTAAGAAACTAACTTGAGAAAGAAAGGCTTCATTTGGCTTACATGGTAAAGTCCATCATCCATGGAAAGCAAGGGTTGGGCCTTCCTCATCAGTTAGTAATCAAGAAAAGGCCCCCAGAGACATGGTCCCAGGCCAATCTCATGGAGGAAGTTCTTCAGCTGAGGTTCTCTCTTCTTAGGTATGGCAACTCGCCATCCCAGATCAGCATCACAATCAACAGTCCCCTGTTCTGTTTCCCCGCCTCAGATGTTGCTATTACGCTCTACCTCTGTGAGTTCCACTTTATTAGACTTCACATGTGCATCCGCATGGCATTTGTCTTTCTGTGTCAAACTAACTTCACTTGGCATTCCCTGGATAAATTCCTTATTCACAATATGAGATATTGTAACACCACTCTCCATTAGTCCCAATTTCTCTTCCCAACTTCTAAGACACGGAGGCCTCATCAGATAGCTTTCAGTCTCTATTTGCCTTCCCAGAGAGCTCACACAGTCCTTTAAAGATGAGTTCCAAAAGTTCACCCCTACTTTTGTTCACACTGAAACTCCAGGGCCTGATAAAATGCCTGTCACACCATAAGTCCATGTAAGTTTGCCAGCCTCGGGTCAAGGTTTGGACACAGTTGGTTGTCCCGAAGTCCCTCCCTTGGATAGTGAGTGGTATCTCTCTCTAATTCTTGTCTTTGCATCTATGTCATCATCCCTTTAAAAGGCGCAAGCAGGGGCTGGAAAGATAGCTTAGCGGTTAAGAGCACCGACTGCTCTTGCAGAACACCCGGGTTCGATCCCCAGCATCCACATGGCGGCTAAGAACCATCTGTAATGCCAATTCCAGGAGAACTCCAGTTCTCAGAGGAATCTGAGACCCTCTTCTGACCTCCATGGCATTGCACGACATGGGTGCACAAACCTACATGCAGACAGTACACTCATACACATACAAAAATAAATAAAAAATTTTAAAAATAATAAAATAAAAATTATTTAAAAAAATAAATAAATAAAATAAAAGATGCAAGCATATTACATTAGGACACACCCTGTGAACTCGTCTTCATTTAATCATTTATTTAGAGACCCTGTTTCCAAATACTCACCTATACTGAGATACTGCAGGTTAAGGCTGCCACACACAAATCTGAAGAGAACACAGTTAGGTCCATAACAAGATAATCACAAAATATCTCTGAGGAAATATACTGAATAATGTTCCTGAGTACTTAAAACAATAGCAGCTAAGTGATGTTTTTTTAAATGACAGTTTGAATTTGGCTCTCACGTGTGACATAAGAAAGAATGAATAAGAGACAACGCTCAAAAACATTACATTATAAACACTTACCCTGGACAAAAATACATAGATAATAAATTTCATAAATGGGGGGAGTTATGTTTATAAAGGAAATCAGTTGTTCTCCCATGCAAAACAATAAAATAAAACTAGAACTACAACTTTGGAGAGATGGCTTAGCAGTTAAGAGCACGGGCTGCTCTTGCAGAGGACCTGGGTTTAATTCTCAGCACCCACATGACTGCTAAAACTATCTGTAACACCAGTTCCAGGGAAATCCAACACTCTCTTCCAAGGGCATTGCATGACACAGTATATTTATATACATGCAAGCATTATGCTCATACACATAAAGTAAAATATCCCTAAAATATTATTATTAATACTAATAATAAAGGAATGCAAATAGAAAGTATGGAAAGCATAACACTGGAGAACAGGACTGGGGATCATTTCACCTTGTATTCACTGCCATGATTTGTAAATAAAGACTACTTACAAATGAATGACTACTAGGTAAAGAAAACAGAAGAGAAAGGAAAGTCAGGCCATGGTGCGTCTTTAGAGACACTATGATATGCTTTAGTTACAAAACCTCACAAGCAACTCAGTTTGCTTGGCACTGTTGCTGCCTGGGCTCGTAGTTGGCAATTAAAGGCCCCAGAATGGCAATTACCTATAGGGAAGGGCATGAGATAAGATGAGAAGGGAGAGGTGACACATGAGTGGAACTTGGGCAGGCATCCAGAAGCATCCAGAAGCATCCGGAAGTGCGAGGAATCCTGCCGCACACTGCTTTGGCCTGATTAGTCAATAGCCCTTGTGGAGATGATCACACAGGCACCCTGGCATCTCAAGTCATAGTTGGTCACCAGCTCTTACAGGCATTCCCTCTGTCATACTTCAACACCAGAAAACTCTCTGCAGTCAGCGCGGATCAGCTCTCCAGTCCTGACAGTAGATTGGAAGGTAAGGATTTCTGTCGCTTTGTTAAGGCTTTTGTCTCAATTCATATACTTATGTTTCCACACTGAAATGCAATGTGCAGGAGACCATGAAGCTTCCTTCAAGGCAAGGGAGGAGACTAAAGGCTTCCTTATGAAAACTGGCTGTGGGCAAAATTGAATGGGGGCTGGGGGTGAGGGGCAGAGGCTTCTAAATGGAGTTATACAGAGCATTGGCCCTGCAGAGCGGACCAGCCTTTCTCCCAATTATTCAAACACAGTGTTGTGGGGAGAGGGTTGCCTCTTGCATTGAGTTAGGGGGCAAGGTGAAAACTAATGCAGTTGAACGTGCAATACTCCCTAATCTCAGTATTCAGAAGGCAAAAACAGAAGGATTTCCAATATCCTGAGATCAGTCTGAGATATATACTGAGCTCCAGGCAACCCTACCTATATAAAGAGACCTTGTCTTTAAAAAATATATATAGGCAAGACGTATTACATCCCTCAACTCTCAACAGTGAACCTTCCTCATATAAAAGTATGTGATATACACAGAAGGCCACAACTGATCATGTTTTAGAGAATGAGAGACTGTAGAGTACATATCCCTATACAGGACTCCCCCACCCACCCATGGCTCAGGGACCACAGTGGAAGAGGGGGGTGAAAAGATTGTAAGATCCAGGATTGGTGCATGAACATAAGGAAACAGAGGCTTTTAGGCCACTCATATGAACTTCCAAATCTGGTGACAGCACGAACAAGACCCATGCTGACTCAATCAGACAAAAACTCAGCATAGAACTGGGGAAATGGGAAGCAGGCCCCAATGTTAGCTGAGGAACTGTTGACAACTGATTACTGCTGGGTGAGGAAGAATAGCTCTTCTTTAAGAGAATGATTCTAGGGGCTGGAGAGATGGCCTAGCGGTTAAGACTGCCGACTGCTCTTACAGAGGACCCGGGTTCGATCCCCAGCACCCACATGGCAGCCAAAAACCATCTGAAACTCCAATTCCAGGAGAACTCCAGTTCCAGGGGAATCCGACACCCTCTTCTGACCTCCGCGGCATTGCATGACACGGGTGCACAAACCTGCATGCAGACAGTACATTCATACACATACAGAAATAAATAAAATTAAATAAAAAATTTTTTAAAAAGAGAATGACTCTAGATAGACTGACTAGACTCCAGTGTATGAACTTGCACCAAGAGACATCTGGGTACAAATATTTGGCCAAGGAGCTGGAGAGATGGCTCAACAGTTAAGAGCACTGGCTGCTCTTTCAGAAGACTGGAGTTTGGTTCTCAGCACCCACATGGTGGCTAACAATCATCCATAACTCCAGTTTCGGGGCCTCTGACACTGTGGATGGCCTCTATGGGCATTGCATGACACAGGTGCACTTACATGCATGCAGGCAATATACTCATACATACAAAATTAAAATTAAAATTCCAGCATGGTTGGAAGATGGGCTCAGAAGGCCCCCACCTGTAGCTACTGACAGGTGATGGGAACTGGGGAATGGGTATGATGTTGGAAGGGGATGTGTTGGGAGAACTTGGGGAAGTGGGAGAGAGAAATGGGGGTGGATTCAATCATAATACACTGTATGCATGAAATTTCAAAATACAAATTAAAATTTTTAAATAATAATAAAGGGGATGGAGTTTGCTCAGTGGTTAAGAGCACTGGCTGCTCTTCCAGAAGACCTAGGTTCAGTTCCTAGCACCCACGTGACATCTAACAACCATCTGTTAGTCCAGTTCCAGGGGATCTGACTCCCTCTTTTGGCCTCCACAGATTTGCATGCATATGGTGCACTGACATGCAGGCAGGCAAAACAGTCATACACAGAAAATAAAAATAAATAAGTCAAAAATGATAATAAAAATACATCCAAAATTTTTCAATTTGAATAGAGTCCAGAACTCACCAGCTCTTTACAGGAGACGTAATCCACTCAATCCTCTGTTCCCGTTCTTTTTATACTGTGGGTAGCAACTCTCCATTAAGTAGCTTGATCCTGAGCATAAGTGATCCTATGAAGATTCACAAATCTTGTTTACGTTCTCAGGCGCACTCCTGGGAGACTTGTGAACATGAATCTAACCACTGTGTTCCAGAACAAAGCATGTAAACCTACAAATGAAAGTGGACAGCCGGATGGTGAACAGAGTTGCAATTCAGTCCTGAGTCTGCACTTCCTGACTGTCATCTTTGCCCTGGCTGGACTGGCCGGAAATGCAGTTGTGCTCTGGCTCCTGGGCTTCCGCATGCGTAGGAGTGCTATCTCAGTCTACATGGTAAACCTGGCTCTGGCAGACTTTCTCTTCCTCTGCTGCCACATTATTGCGTCTCTGCTGGACATCATCACCTTCTACGAATTCTGCATCCCAACCTATGACATCATAAGCAATGGGTCAATCCTTCCCTACATCTCTGGTCTGAGCACCCTCAGTGCCATTAGCACAGAGCGCTGCTTGTCTATATTGTGGCCCATCTGGTATCACTGTCACCGCCCACGATGCATGTCAATTATTGTTTGTGTGCTGATCTGGGCCCTGGCCTTGTTCTTGACGATCCTTGATTGGTATTACTCTGGATTCCTGAGTGCTAACATTTATAATTTTCATGCATGGATAAAAGTTGATATTGTCATAGTTGCATTTCTGATGTTTTTATTTCTGGTGCTCTCTGTGTGCAGCCTGGCCCTGCTGGTCAGGATCCTATGTGGCTCTAGGCAGATTCCACTGACCAGGCTGTATGTGACCATCTCACTCACAGTGATGGTCTTCCTCATCTGTGGCCTGCCTCTTGGAGTTTACTGGTTCCTATTATGCTGGCTTGGAAAAAATTTCAATATTTCCTTTTGTCATATTTACCAAGTCACCTATGTCCTGTCCTGTGTCAACAGCTGTGCCAACCCCACCATTTACTTCTTCGTTGGCTCCTGTAGGCAGCAGAAGCAGAATGGGACCCTCCAGGTGGTTCTCCAGAGGGCTCTGCAGGACACTCTTGAGGAGAATGGACATGAAGGCAGCTTTCCTCAGGAGACCCTGAAGGTGTCAGAAAGCAGGAAACAATGAAGATCCCCTCCTTCACTGAAAAGAAGCTGAGAGCCACCAATTTACACTTCTTTTAGACTCATACCTTGAAAATGACTCAGTGACTGCTATGCTTTCAAAGGTTTCTAGAACCTGGTTTTTCTTGTAATTTGTAAAGTAGTCAGAAATAAGAATTTCTCCAATGTTTTTGACAATATCATTGAATTTCTCAAGTTCCTCTGAATATTTGTTGTTGAATGCTTTTCTTTGCCATTTTCGTTATGCTGGAAAGAATTCTATTCAAAACTATAAACATCAAATTGTGGGCATTATCTCCCTGACAATAACAGAAATTAGATTTTCTGCTTCTCCCTCAGGCTTTTCTCAGAGAATCATCTTGTTCTATAATTTTTGCATTGCCAAAGATAGAAATTGTTCCTGGGTATGGTAGCACACACCTTTAATCCCAGCACTCAAAAGCCAGAGGCAGACAATTCTCTGTGAGATCGAGGTCAGCTAGGGCTACAGGGAGACCCTATCTCAAAAAGACTAAATAAATAAATATATAAATAAATGAATAAAATTGCAGGTCTGAAAAATAAGATCTCCTATATCTAAATATCACTGAGTTTTCATGTTCGAAGAAATAATTCCTTTGGAGACATGCTTTACCTTTGTAAGAACAACCCAGGAAGTTGGTTTTACAAGTATTTTAGTAACATTTTAGTATGGTGACAAGTTAAATCTTATGTTTTAGCTACTAAAACTCAAGATCTCTACCCTTGAGAATAAGTAAGTGGGTATTTATTTTTCAACCACTGCACAGTCTAGAAATAGGTCCCATCAGTCAAAATCCTGGAAAAACTAGAAATATAGAACTGAGGAGTCCCAGGTTAGAATGAGCAGAGGACACAGGATCAGGATGCCTGGACTCTTAGCTGACCCTATAAGCTATGCCCTATATTCATCACAGATCATGGGCGATGCATTCAGGTAACAAGGTTATTGGATTTATAAATCTAAATCTGATGTCGCTGGTGGTCTGGAGTCTGTTTTCAGAATAAGATCTCAAGAGTTGACTTTGCCATTGACCTGAACTGAACATGTTATGATGGTTAAGTAGAATCAGAAGATCCTGTCTCCACACTGTGACTATAGTCACCATGAACATATTCTTCCAACTCTGTGGCAGCTACTGGTACACAAACTTGTCTCAGTGGGCTTTAACACATATTAAACAATGCATGAAATCCAGTGGGCAGGCTACAGATCCAATACAGGTAGGGGAAAGTGTCTAAATATGATTAAGATATATTATATGATATCACAAAAATTCAATTAAAATATACATTGAAAAAAGATGCAAGACAGGTGTGGCAGAATTCATGAGCTCCAGTGGGGTGGAGGACATTGAAGGGGAAATGGGTCTAAATTTGATTAAGAAATGTTGTATGAAATGCACAAAACTTCAATAAAAAATTAAAAATAAAATAATTGACAAATGAGATTGCATGAAATTTATTTTTTAATGAAGCATTTATTTTATTTGATTTGATTTTGTATGTGTATGAATGTACTGTCTGCATGTAGGTCTGTGCACCCATGTCCTGCAATGCCTCTGAGGTCAGAAGAGGGTCTCGGATTCCCCTGGACCTGGAGTTCTCCTGGAATTGGAGTTACAGACGGCTCTTAGCCGCCATGTGGGTACTGGGGATTGAACCTGGCTCCTCTGCAAGAGCAGTCGGTACTCTTAACCACTAGGCTATCTCTCCAGCCCAAGACTGCATGAAATTTAAAAGCTTCCATTCAACAAAGGAAACAAAGAGCAAAGAGACAGCCAATAAAATAAGAGAAAATATTTGCAAGTTAGACATCAGACAAGAAATTAATGTCTAGAAAATATAAAGAACTTCAGCAATTAAATGTAAAAAAAAAATCCACAGGATGTGACCAGGCCAGAACTAGAATAAGGCCTATTGGTGCTTGACAAGGTCCACATCTTTAATCAAACAACTCCAGCAAATGTGGAGCCAGGGCAGGCAACATAGGAAACTCTGGGTGAAATGCATAGGCACTTAGGAAGTCCCCTCTGCCCCCAGATGCTTCAGTGGAAGCTGTGGACCCACAGTGTGGACCAGCCCTGAATCAGGAGAAGGTCTATTGGTTCCACATCTTGCAGAGGTTTCAGCAGAACCTGAGGACCCAGGATAGGGACAGATCTGACTCTGGTTAAGGCCTGCAAGCATGTGGAGAATTCCACAACTCATGGAAAGCAGGCCGGAGGCCTGAGCTGACACTAGACAACATCTGGCCCTCAGCAGAAGACATAAGGTAGAGCTTCCACACCCAAATAGTAGTCCCACAGAGAAAAATGCCATCTAAACCTACCACAGCTTATCTTTGCCACCACTGGAAGGAAAAAAGGGACTTGAATTTAAAAAAATAAAACTCAGCCAACAAACTAAATTTAGATCTGCAAGTTCCTGTGAAGACACAGAAAATGAAAAATCAAAAGATGTCACCTCCACAATTCAGTAATCCCATCATAGTAGCAGATAATGAAAACAACTGGAAGAACTTCCAGGAAAATAATTCAAAGCAATAACTAGAAGATGTTCTACTTTGCTTTCTGCTGTTTTAATAAACATATGTACAAACACAATTCAGTGGACAAAAAGTTAACCTGGTTTACAGATTATACTCCATCAGGGACCAAAGCAAAGGCAGGAATGTAGAGGCAGGAACTGAAGGAGAGACCGTGGAGAAAACTGTTTGCTAGTTCACTAACTGGCTTTGCTCAGCTAGCTTTCTTACACAATCCAGACTTGCTTGCATGGAGATGACACTACCCCCAGGGGACTGGGCCCTCCTCCATCAGCTAAAAAGAAAATGCCTCACAAACATGGCTGCAGGCCAACTTAATCTAGGAAATTCTCTCAGCTGTGGTTCCCTCTTCCCAAGTTATTTTAGATTGTGTGAAGGAAAATATGACACACCACCCCTTGACACACAAAAATAACTGTGTTAAACCATAACGTTTCCTTCATTTGCTCCCAATATCTCATGTTAATAATAATATCAGGAATAAAACACAGTCCAATGTTTAAAAGTCCCACAGTCTTTAAATTTTCAACACTTAAAAAAATCCAAGGTCTTTTTCTTAACTGTGGGTTCCTGTGAAGTTCAAATTGTAGTGACTTCAGTATCATACTCTCACTAACAGACAGGTAACCTGCACAAAAACTAAACAGAGAAACTCTGAACTTTTTTTATGTGTATGAATGTATTGTCTGCATGTAGATTTGTGCACCCATGTGGTGCAATGCCTTGGAGGTCAGAAGAGGGCATTGGATTCCCGTGGAACTGGAGTTCTCCTGGAATTGGAGTTACAGACGGTTCTCAGCCGCCATCTGGGTGCTGGGGATCGAACCTGGGTCCTCTGCAAGAGCAGTCAGCACTCTTAACCACTAGGCCATCTCTCCAGCCCCAGAAACTCTGAAGTTAAATGACATCAGAAATGAAATGGATCTAAGAGTCAGTTACAGAACATTCCACCCAAATACTAGAGTACACATTATACTTGCCAGTCCATGGAACTTCCTCCAAAATCAGTCACATACTTGTCCACAAAATAAGTCTCAACAAATAGAGTAAAGTTGAATAATAGTCTGCATTCTATCAGAATGCAGTGGAATAAAGCTGGATATCAATAGCAATAGAAATGATAGGAATTACACAAAATCATACAGACTGTCTCAGTTACTTTTCTGTTGCTGTGATAAAACACCATGACCAAGGGAACTTATAAAATGAAGAGTTTATTTAGCTTACAGTTTCCAAGGGGCAAGAGTCCCCTTGGCATGGAGGCATGGTGGCAGAGGCAGCGGGAGTAGGAGCAGAAGCTAGGCACTCACACCTTCAAGCAGACACGGGAGGCAGAGAGCCATTGGGGATCCCACTAGGCTTAGTGACATGCTTCCGCCAGCATGGCCACACCTTCTAAGACCTCCCAAAACAGTGCCAGCAACTGGGGATAAAATGTCCAAATAGTTGGAGCCTATAGAGGATATTCTCATTCAACCCACCATACAGACTAAACAACATACTACTGAATCTAACTGGGTCAAGAGAGAAATCAAGAAATAAATTTTTAAATTCCTACAGCTGAATGAAAATGAAAACACAACAGAACAAAATCTATGAGACAAGATGAGTCCTAAGAGGAAGGTTCACAGCACTAACAGTCTATATAAAAAATTTTGAGATGAATCAAATTGATAATTAAATGATATACCTAAAGCCTTGAAAAAAGCAAGACCGTATAACCCAAAAACAATAAAAAGAAAGACATCATGCAAATCAAAGCTAAATTAATGAAATAGAAACAAAAAAGGATCAGAGATCTCCCAAGACCACCTGAAGCGCAGGTAGGCAGGAGCTGGGTGCTTCAGCAAGGCAGATTGTTGTTCGATTTAATCTAGTGGTCTTTGGCTTAATTGGCTTTTGTGGCTGTGGGGCAGAGTTATCGTCCCAGCTGGTATAAAAGGTGGGGTTGAGTGAGTCTTGAGATCGGAGATCTCCCAAGACCACCTGAAGCGCAGGTAACAGGGCATGGGCTAAAGAGCACCCCCCCAACTGGGATTACGAAGTCATCTGAAGGAGGCAAGCAAAGCAAGCCTTCAACACACTGAAGAGGCATTTGGGACTCACATTGGAAGACAAGCAAGGAGAAGCCCATATGCCAGGAACATGAAGAAGAGACAACATGGGAAAGGTGGAGGATAATTCCACACCAAGCTCAATGAACCCTGTGGAAGATTCCTACAGTGAGATCCTCCTGGGGATGGCCCAGGACACAGATATTAGAAGTACAATTATGAACATACTCAAAGAAATAAAAAACTACAAAGAGCAAGTCAGAGAACTAAAAAAAGAGAATGAAAAACTCAAGAAGAACCTAGAGAAAGAGAATGACAAACTCCGGAAGGAAGTGGAAACACTGAAAAGATCCCATGTTGAAAAAGAAAAGGAAACCACAGCGAAGCAAAGAGCTGTAGAAAGAGATTGAGAAGCTCCAAAAGGAAGTGGAAATACTAAAGAAATCAGAAGACGAAATGAAAAAGGAAATCAAAAACTCATCCAACCAGGAGGAAAGGAATGGAAAAAGACTCAGAAGTAGAATGGAGGAAGCAGAACAAAGAATATCAGACCTGGAAGATAACACAGAACAACTAAAAACCTCAAGTAAAGACTATGAAAAATTTTAAAATACACAAAAGTGGAACAACCAGGAACTGTGGGACACTATGAAAAGATCAAACCTCTGCATCATAGGAATAGAGGAAGAAGAAGAATCCCATGAGAATGGTATTGATCAGATCTCCAACAGAATAATAGATGAAAATTTCCCCAAACTGAAAAAAGACAAATCAATACAAATACAGGAAGCACATAGAACTCCAAACAGACAAGATCAGAAAAGAAGCGCTCCATGCCACATCATAGTTAAAATATTAGACACCCAAAACAAAGACAAAATCCTTAAAGCCACAAGAGAAAACAACAAGTGACCTATGAGGGGAAACCTATCAGAATTACAGCTGACTTCTCAGTGCAAACTATGAAAGCAAGAACAACGTAGAGCAAAGCATTCCCAGTGTTAAAGGACAATAGATGCCAACCCAGGTTACTATACCCAGCAAAAATGTCAGTTATAGTTGAAGGAGAGAGAAAAACCTTCCATGACATAAACAAGATTAAAGAATACATGTCCAGAAAACCAACCCTTCAGAGAATACTTGAAGCAATTCAAAGGACAGAAGAAAGGAGCAACCATCCACAGGCACCTAGAAAGAGAAATCAATAAAAGCAAAACTGCAGAAGTAGAAACCTAAACCAAAACCACAAATGGATAATAAGGCAAAAGGAAGCAACAGAAACCTATCAGTCATAACCTTAAATATTAATGGCCTAAATTCCCCAATCAAAAGACATAGACTGGGAAATTGGATTAGGAAACAGAACCCATCGATATGCTGTCTACAAGAAACACATCTTACTTCAAGGACAAGTACCACCTTAAAGTGAAAGGATGGAAAAAAAATATTCCAAGCAAATGGTACTAAAAAGAAAGCAGGTTGGTATTTTGATATCAGACAAAATACACTTCGAAGTAAAAGAAATCATAAGAGACAAAGAAGGCCATTACATTTTTATCAAAGGAACAAATCACCAATAAGATTTCACAATTATGAATATATATGCCCCAAATTCTGGTGCACCAAACTTTATAAACACAATTCTCCAGGACCACAAGTCACAGACTAACCCCAGTACACTCATAGTAGGGGACTTCAATACCCCACTAAGCCCTTTAGACAGATCAACAAGACAAAGAATAAACAGAGAGACTTCTGAACTGAATGATACAATACACCAAATGGACATCACAGACATCTATCGAATATGTCACCCAAACACCAGAGAATACACTTCCTACTCAGCACCCCATGGAACATTCTCCAAAATTGACCACATACTGGGACACAGAAGAAACCTCCACAAATACAAAAAGATTGAAATAATTTCATGCATTCTGTCAGACCACAGTGCAATAAAGCTCAACACTAACACTAGGATAAGCCCTACTGCCTACAAGAACACATGGAGACTAAACAACACACTCTTGAATAATGAATGGGTCAAGGAAGAGATAAAGAAAGAAATAAAAGCATTCCTGGAACTGAATGACAATGACAATACAACACAACAAAACCTATGGGATACCTTAAAAGCAGTCCTAAGAGGGAAGTTTATAGCCCTGGGTGCCTACATTAGAAAAACAGAAAGAGCACAAGTGAATGATCTAACACTACAGCTAAAAGCACTTGAGAGGCAACAACAGATGAACCCTAAACGCAACAGACAGGAAGAAATAACAAAAATCAGAGCAGAAATAAAAAAAAAAAAAAAAAAAAAAAAAAAAAAAAAAAAAAAAAAAAAAAACAAGGTAAAAGAAAAACGTTGGTTCTTTGAAAGAACAAACAAGATAGACAGCCTCTTAGCCAGTTAACCAAAAGAAAGGATAGGAACAAACTCCAAATCAATACAATCATGAGAAAAGGGAAATGCACAACAAGACAAAAGGAAGGAGCCAGACAATCTTGTGGCAGTACTTCAAAACCTATACTCCACCAAGTTTGAAAACCTGAAGAACTGGATGAAATATCTGAAATCCTGGGGAACCACCAACAGCTCAATCCACGAGATCACAGCTTCCTTAAACAGACCCCATAATTTAGTGAAGGAAATTGAGATGTAATAAGTAACACCCCACGACTAATAAAAAGCCCAGTGCCCAGACAGGTTATGCAGAAATTCTATAAAACATTCAAAAAGACTACACATATTACTGAAATTGTTAGAAGGATACAATCAGGGGAATTCTTCCAAACTCCATTCTATGAAAGCATCGACTCTATTACCAAAACCAGGCAAAGACACACCAAAAAGGGAGAATTATAGACCATCTACCCTAATGAAACACAGATCCAAATTCTAAACAGATGTACTGGCAAATCTGCATTACAGACTCACATCAAAAAGATCATCCATCATGACCAAGTTGGATGCATACAGAGATACAGGCATGGTTCAACATACGAAAAGTCAATAAACCATCATCAAGGCATATTAAGAGGAACTGAAAGACAAAAACAACAAAAGAAGAAAAAAAAAAGAAGAAAGAAAAGCCTTTGAACAAAATTCCAGCAATCCCTTCGATTGCTTAGAGGTGCCTAGGAGGGAATTGGATTGGAGTGTGATCATTCTCGTATCAATGTAATACGAAATAAGCCATATCATCCTAAATGAGGAAATGACAGAAACTATTGCCTTGTAAGAGGATGGAGGAGAGGGAGAGGTGTAGAGTCAGCAAGGCTGCCCTCCTGTCGCACTCACGTAGCTCTTCAATATAGTCTTAAACGACTGTGTAGGGCAATTAACGCCATAGTAAGTGAAAGTCAGGAGTACTAATGAAGCACAGACTGGACAGTCAAGGCTGGATATGATTGATTGTGTAGCGGGTTAAGGGATGGGCTGATAGAAAAACTAGTCACCAGGAAGAGACTCCTAGAAAATCGTATTGAACAGGGCGTTCAGAGCAGATGTGCGGAGGATGCAAATTAACCTTCAAAAACTCACAATTGGCCTTTCTTTTCAACAACAACAAAGCAACTGGAGAGGATGATTCAATGGTCATTTCCATCAAAGTAAGCCGTCAAAACAATAAATAACATAGGTAACAAACTAATCTAAAAAGACAGAGCCAAAGATCGCTACTAACAAAAAGTTTAACTAACTCTTAAACGTAAATTTCGAAGAAGGATTAGAGCCAAACGATGAAAAAAACATCCCATGCTCATGAATTAGGAAAAATTAACTATTGTATAAAAAATTGTCCATTAGGGCTATCCAAACTCTTGTTATAGATTTAACGCAATCCGAATCAAAATCCCCAAAGGTTAGTGTCTTCAACGTGCTTGAAAAAAGAGAGTCACTTTATTCATTGAGAAAAAGACAATGCGAAAGATGAACAAAACCAGCGAATGGAGCAAAACAACAACCGCCAGGACAAAAGCATAACAGGGGGATTCTATACCAGACTTCAAACTATACTACTGGGCTATCGTCTTTAAAACACCCTGTACTATACAAAAACCATGACCTGTTGACCATGAGCCAAAACCGAAATCCAAATCTGAGACACAATTTAGACAATTTCATCCATCTTAATATTGACAAGGGGCCAAGAAGACACAATGAGAAAAGAGCATGCATCTTCATGCAGTGGTATTGGCAAAATCTGTCCACTTGTAGAAGAATGAAATTAAAACCCACTACCTCTCGCCCTGTACAAAAGTCAACCTCCAGAGGAATCAAAGACCTCAACGTGGAAACCCCAAACTCTGGGCTGATGAAGAAAAATGTATGGCAGCAAGACTATAAAAATAGTGCTTAGTTAAAAGACTTCCTAAATCAGAAGATCTGCACAAGAATTAAGGTCACAAGTGATGAATGGGACCTCATACCTCAAAAGCTTTTTGTAGTCATCATAAAGAAAACATCAAGGAAGTGAAGAGAAACATCCCACACGAGTGGGAGGGAAACTCTTCACGACAGAAACATCTAACAAAACAGTGATTTCCCGATATATAAACTACCAAAAAACAATAGAAGATAAAAAAAAATGCCCACTGGATGAGATGGAGTAAAGAGCTGAACAGAATATATAAACTACCAAAAAAACAAAGAAGAAAGAAAACAAATGACCCATCTGGATAGATGGTAATAAGAGCTCCTGAAGGCAGGACTTCACAAGTGAGAAATTCAGATGGCTGAGCAAACACCTTAAGAATGGATGTCAACAGCAACAATAATCAATTAAGGAAGATCAAATCAAATAACCACTGTTAAGATATCATCTTACTCCAATAAGCTTGGCTAGGATCAAGAAAACAAATATCAAGTGCTGAGAGGTTGTGGGGAAAGAGGAACACTCATCCACTGCTGGTGGGAATGTACACTGTACGCCACTATGGAAAGCAGTGTGGAAAAACCCTTGGAAGACTTGGAATGAACTTGCCACTGACCCGCCATACTTCTCCTAGGGTGTACCCTCAAGACTCACCCCACTGCAGAGATACATGTGACGCCATGTTTATTTCATGCTCTGTCACAATAGCAAAGAGCTGGAAGCAACCAAAATGCCTCTCAACTGATGATGGTGGATAGAGAAAATGTGGTACATCTACACAAATGGAGTTCTATGCAGCAGTAAAGAAAGAAGACATCATGAGCTTTGCAGGAAAATGGCTGGAGCTAGAGGATATCATGCTGAGTGAAGTAACACAGTCCCAGAAAAACCAACGACGAATGGTATCCCTCATCTGTGGATGCTAGTGCCAATTACCTAGTTGTAAGTATTTCTTGTGCATGGCCCCTTGAGCTTTTGTCCAAGCAGTTGGGAGTGATGCATATTGGAAACAACAACAACAGAAAGGACTGCAACAAAAAACTGACTGAAACAGTGAACTTCTGTTCAAAACAGTTAACTTCCACATGGAGAATTTTGAGAAAGACTGAGAAAGAGGTGAAAAAACATGTTTAGCAGAATGCATGATCTCTGGTGGGGTGAGGGGATAGGGTGGGGGACACATGTCTAGATTTGATAATCTTGTGCAAAATATATATTTTAAAAAGAAAAATATAAATAGCTATCTTATTTATATTTTGAGAAATATCTGCTCAAATCCTGAGCCAATCTTTGAATTGGGTCACTTGATTTCATGACTGTTTTTAGAGTTCTTTATATATTCTGAATGTCAAACCTGTGTCAGATGTGTCACTGGTGAGGATTTTCTCCCACTCTGTGGGTTTTCACTTCACTTTTTTTATTATTTCTATTGCTGTACAGAAACTTTTTAGTTTAATGAGGTCCCATTTGCTGATTGTTGACCTTAATTCCTGAGCAACTAATTTCTGATTTAGAAAGTCCTTTCCTACACCTATATACCATAGGTTACTGCCCATGTTTTCGTCTAACAGTTTAAGAATTTCATATTGAGATATTTGATCCATTTGGAGTCGATTTTTATGCAAGGTGAATGATAAGTGTCTGGTTTCACTCTTCTACAGGTGGAGGTCAAGTTTTCCCAGCACCATTTGCTGAAGATACTATCTTTCCCCCAGTGAGTGTTCTTGGCCCCTTTGTCAAATATCTGGTGGCTGAAATTTCATCTACTCATGTTTGGGTCCTCAATTATGTTCCATTGATCTACAGGTCTACTTTTATGCCAATATCACCCTGTTTTTATGATTATGTCCCTAATATAGTTTGAAATATGATATAGTAATCCCCCTGAAAAAAAAAAGAAACAAAAAACCCACAATACAAAAGAGCAATAAAATGAAGAGTCAGTTCTCTGAAAAGATTAATAAGACTTGCCATTCCTCAATGCACTGGGCCTCAGGAAAAAAAAGATTAATAAGACTGGCAAACCTTATCCAAATTAACCTAGAGAAAGAAAGAGAAGACCCAAATGAATAAAATCAGAGATGAAAAGGAGGCATTACAACAGACACTGAGGAAATCCGGATCACCCCATGTGCAACTGGACACACGCATATATAAGGTGTTGATCCTGCCAGCCCCACTTCTATCCTCACCCTTCTCATCACTTTCCCTCTTTCCTCAGTCAATTTTTCAGTGTCTAATAATCCTTTTGACTTTTAGGTCTTATTCATTCATTTACTGATTATTTTTATTTATTCTGGGTTCCACATGTAGAACTATGTCATATAGCTCTCTGACTCTGGATAATTCCATGTTACATGGTGTCCTCCCCTTCCATCCATGTTACTTCTTTACAGCTTGAATACATATATATATATGAAATTATATATTACATATATAATTTCTCTATTCATCTGTTCACAGAAGCCTAGGCTGACTCCATACCTTGAATATTAAGAACAGGTCATTGCCTGGTGTGAGCATGAAAAATGTTATGATACGTCACTTGCTAGCGTACAACTGGCCTCTGAAATGCCAGAGAGTGTTACCAAAGGCCACTAATGCAATACAGCAAAATATTGGTCTCCCTGAGACAAGCAAGACTCCTCCATCAATATCAGCTACACCTCAACAGCCTGGAGATACTGTGCAACAGTGACAGCCAAGTGTCTATATATATCCCAAATCTATTTGGCTATTAGCTCTCTCCTTGGAGGAATAACTCACAGCAGATGCCACAAGCTTATGTCCTCTAGTGGTCAGGAGATGTTATAAGCCACAATAAGAACTTATCACCCTTTATAGAGAAACCACAGTTTGCGGATTAGCATACCATCCAAGCATCTGTGTCTATGCTCACAGCTTAGCTTGACATAATAATTGGTACTGCTTAAATGCCTGTACATCCAATAGCTTGTGCTTTGTTAGTATGACTAAAAAGGGTATCACTGGAAAAGCTGTCAACCCATGAAGGGAAACAACCTGAACAGACTGGAGTCCAAAATGACAACTCCAAAGAAATTAGACTGTTTTCTTCTCACCCACTTGTGCCCCTTTCCCAAAGCCCAGGGAACAAACTGCGGAAGAGGAGGCGTGGTAGATTGTAAGGGCTGTGGAGAGATAGGGGTGAATCATGAGACTACAGGAATATAGTCTGGACTCCTGATTGATCAACATGCCTGTGCATACAAGCTTCTCCAACTGGACTATGGGAACCTTGGGTTGTTCAAAATTTGGACATAGATACTTGCAAAATGCACCAATTACCTAATTGTATGACATACTGAGTAACATCAATGTTATCTGCAAACAACTGTGTCATTATATTGTAGAATCCCTTAAAAATAAAAAAAAATAAAAATAAAAGAACAGGTCATGGAACTAGAGAGAAGGCTCCTTAGTTAAGAGCACTGGATGCTCTTGAAGGGGACCTGGCTTCAATTCTCAGCACCCACATGTTGGCTGTCAACCATCTGTAACTGGAGTTCCAGGGGATCAGACACTCTCTTCTGACCTCCACGGACATTGCATGACACAGGTGTACTTACATACACATAAGCATATACACACTCATATACAGAAAATAAAAATAATAAATATAAAGCATTTTTAAAAGAATAAACAGGTCATGCAATTGTCTCTTTAGTATGGTCATTTAAGAGATGTGGCCAGACCCATGGCAATTCTATATTTAGATTTCATAGGCTTCTCCACATTCGTTTCCCCCAGTGGCTGTTCTAATTTATATTCCCACTACTAATACTATAAGAAGCGTCTTTTTCTTCACATCTTCATTAGCATTTTATTTTATTTTATTTTATAGTGGCCATTCTAAGTGAGGTGAGTTCAAATTTTATTAGAGTTATTTTTCTATTTACCTAATACCTAAAGATAACTGAAATTTTCTTCCCAGATTTGTGTTTCTGGTTTTGAAAAGTGTCCATTCACAAACATTTGTCCATCTTTACTTGGCTTTATCTGTTCTTTATGTTTTTTTCTACTTCTATGTATAGTCTGTAAATTAATCCTCTCTCAGATGAATAGCTGTCAAAGATTTTCTCTCTTTCCATAGACTATCACTTTAGAGTGTTTATTGTTTCTTTTACTGTACAGAAGCTTTTTACATTGATGCAATTCATTAGTCAGTTCCTGCTAATATTTCCTGTGCTCTGGAGTGTAATCAGGAAATCAAAGCTCGGGAAAATATCCTGAACTGTTTCCTTTTTTTCTGTATCATATTTTAGAGGTTTGAGTCTTATTCTCTGACACATTTTAGTTGAGTTTTGTACAGAGTTTAGTGACCAAGTGTTTCTTGACTGTAAGACCCTATTGCTGAAAAACTACATATATGAATCATACATAAAACATGGGGAAATCAAGCTGGTACTGACTTTGAAGCTTCTTCTCTACTGCCTAGCTTTCATGATACTAGAAGATGCCATACATGCTACTCAAAAAAGAAAGTAATCATAAAGCTTACCATGTGGGACCTCTGAGAGAGTTATAATAACAACAAATAGCCTGGTAAGATATGCCCAGTAGTGCAATAACATTATGAGAGGAGCCAACCACTTTCTGACTGGACTGAAGGCCCACTTCACAAGATGGAGCCCTTACCTAGCACTATTACCAGGGCCAAGAACCTGTGCCTAGACAGGTCACAGGCTGAAGAGAAGAACCTGCTCCTGTTATCCTGCTAGTGGACATATTAAACTGACTCCTGGTGACTTATTGCTAAACCCATAGATAAGTGCCTCTCTCAAGCCACATCAGAGAAGCCTCTTCTTGCAGTAGATGGCAACTAACACAAAATCTCACACACATCAGAGAAGCCTCTTCGTGCAGTAGATGGCAACTAACACAAAATCTCACACTTGTAAACAGGTAAAAAATAAGATACTGCACAGTGTTCAGCTCTAAATGCAACACCTATATCATACTCTCTCCTCCCAACACTCAAGGACTATTTGTGGATGAAGAGGTGGAAAGAGTATAAGAGCCAAAGGTGGTAGAGAGATACAAGGAAACTGTTCTCCAGACACAACAAAGCAGTTGCATGTATGAGCTCACAGTGTTTGTGACACTGTTCACAAGGCCCAACCCTAAGATGACAGCTATTGGCAATTGATAACTGTTGGGAGAGGGAGGGTCAGTTTTCTTTAGGAGTGTGGATTATCTAGGCTGATGAAGCCCCAAGGGAGAGGTGAGTTACAAATGTTAAATCCTTAGACAGCAGGAAACTAATAAGGGGCCACTGAGGGAGTGGTTCAAGGGAGGGGAGATAGACTGCAGTGACAAGTATAACAGGGTGAGGAATGGGATAGGGTAGAAGAAGGAGTAAGAGGAGTGAAACTCTAACGACCTTTGGGAAGAGTCATATAGCAACCTACAATTGAAGCTTCTTTCAATATATACATATACAATGTAAAAAGACTTTAAATGTAGTTACTCTACAACAGGGGTTCAATGACCCTAATAGATACTGCAGGCTAGCAAATGAAAAACCCAGTGTTAGGAATGGACTCCTTTTTTTGGAGTTGCTGACCAGAGGGATCCCAGAGACTCTTAAACATTATCAGCTATTTCTATTGCCCTTGGTTCTGTGCTGGATACTTTCAGTTGTCAACTTGACACACCTAGGTAGAAGAAACCTCAACTGGGGAATTTCCTCCATTGGACTGGCCTGTGGCCATGTCTTTGGGGCATTTTCCCTTTGATGAGTGATGTGGGAAGGCCCAGCCCATTGTGAGTGGTTCCACCCCCTGGGCCAGTGGTCCTATGTTGTATAAGAAAGCAGGTTGAGCATGGCCAGGAGAGCAAGCCAGTAAGGAGCATTCCTCTATGGTCTGTGCCTTATTTTAGCTCCTGCCTCCAGGCTCCTGCCCTGAGCTCCTGCCTTGACTTCCCTCAATGATGGACTATGCTATAAGCCAAATAAACCTTTCCTGCCCAGGTTGGTTCTGGCCAGTGTTTTATCACAGCAATAGAAAGCTAATAGGACAGTTTCCCACCAGAACTTGGTGAGACCCTATTGCTAAAGATATTCCATACCTGAGTCATAGAACACATACACCACACACACACACACACACACACACACACACACACACACACACAGATATGGAGCTACATCTCTGCTGCCTGGATTTCACAACAGTAGAATGTGTTAAGCCTCTTACAGAGAGGGAAAAGTAGTCATCAGCATTTTCTATCTATGAACCCTGAGAGCTACAATAATAACTATCTTGGAAAAACATGTCCACAGGTACAGTAGTGACAGAAAGGTTGTGGGAGTAAACAACCACCCTGTAATTGTATTTCAGGCTCACTTCAAAATAGGGAGACCATAGCTCACACTCTTGTGGGTAGAGAGATTGCAGGCCACAGGGTGAGCCTACTACTCGTGGTGGCTTATTATTATGCTCATAAATTAGTGCATCAATCAACTCTCACCACAGAAGGTTCTTCTTGCAGCTAAGGTAATTAACACAGAGACTCACAAATGGTCAATGTGCAGAGAATAAGAGATTGCAGATTGGCTAGCCCTAAATGGGAACCCTATATCACACCTCTCCTCCCAAGGCTCAGAGATCAGGGGTTGCAGAAGGTGGACTGGAAACACTGTAAAAGCCAGAGGTTGTGGTAAATAAATATAAGGAAACTGTGCTGTCTGGATATCACAGGGTAACTGCATATATGAACCCACAGAGCTTATGACAGCATTACAAGACCTGTGCAAACCCAAGCCAGACAAGGGTCTGGCATGGATGGAGAGGTGGGCAGGAAGCCTCAGCCCTAGCTGAGAATCTGTTGGCAACTGACAGATGCTGACACATACCAGTGTGACACCAGATAAGTTGACCAGACTCCAAGGGATAGGCCCAAAAATAAGAACACTTGGTAAATACAAATTAGACTTGATAAGACTTTAAAAAATAAAAATTGGTTTGCAGCCAGCCCTGGAGAGCTGGAGCTCTTGACTAGCTAGGCAAGAATTAGCTGGTCCCTAGTGAACAAAATCATAAGTGAGAACCTGAAGCCTAGACCAACCAAGATTTCATACCTAATAAGACAGTGAAGGCACCTGAAGAATACAAGCAAAATCAGTGTTTATTTCAACAAAGAAACATTTGACCTACATCCAGAATCACAAACAACAAAAGAAATCCACGTGCCAAAGTCACAACAAAAAACAACATGGAAACCCCAAATACTATGTCTCCACTACATAGTACCAATCTCGTAGAAGAGGGCTACAAGGATGACATCCTAGATATAACCCAGGATCAGGATGCAGAATTTAAAAGAACTATTACAGACATGATCAAAGACTTCAAGAAATTTAAAGAACATGCAAACAAACAAATCAAAGAACTTAAAGAAGATAGGGATAAACTTCGTACTGAAGTCACAAAAGATATAGAAATACTGAAGGAAACTTGGTCTAAAATGAAAAAGGAACTGGAACACTCTATAAGCCATCTGGAAAGGATGAGATAAAGTCTCAGTAACAAAATGAATGAAGTAGAAAGTAGAATATCAAGACTGGAAGATAAAGTGGAAGAATTAGACTGCTCAAGCAAAGACTATGAATTTTTTTTGAAAACACAGGAATGAAATAATCAGGAAATGTGGGACACCATGAAAAGACCAAACCTATGCATCCTAAGAATAGAGGAAGAAGAAGAATCTCAGGATAATGGTATTTACCAGATCTTAACAGGATTATAGAAGAAAATTTTCCCAAATTGAAATATATGCCCATACAAATACAAAAAGTACATAGAACACCAAATAGATAGGACTAGAAAAGAAATTCCCCATGCCATATCATAGTAAAAACACTAAATGTTCAGAACAAATGGAGAATACTGAAAGCTGCCAAAGAAAAACAAATCACATATAAAGGAAAACACATCAGAATTACAGCTGATTTTTCAATGCAAATGATGAAAGCCAGAAGAACTTGGACCAAGGAATTCCCAGGGCTAAATGACTATAAATGCCAACCAAGAATACTTTACCAAGAAAAATGTCTACATCCTAGTTTGTCTTCCATTGCTGTGACAAAACACTATGACCAACACCAACTTGGGGAGGAAAGGGTTTATTCAGCTTACATCTCCTGGGTCACAGTTCTCATTGAGGGAGCCCAAGGCAGGAACTCAGGGCAGGAACCTGGAGGCAAGAGCTGAATCACAGGCCATGGAGGAACGATGTTCACTGGCTTGCTCCCCTGGTTCATGCCCAGCCCACCTTCTTATACAGTACACAACAACCTTCCCAGGGTGGCACTACTCATTGTGGGCTGGGCCCTCCCACACTACTCGACCATCAAGACAATACTCCACAGATGTGGCCACAGGCCAATCCAATGGAGCCAATTCCCCAATTGAGGCTCCCTCAACCCAGGTGTGTCAAATTGACACTAAAGCTATCCAGCACAATTGACCCCTTGTCAACTTGACACACAAAACACATCACTCTTAAACCACCACCTTTCCACTTCTTGTCCCCAAAGTATGATAACATTAATCACAACCTAAGACAGTACAACCTTAAAGCCCCACAGTCCTTAAAATGTCCAAACGCTTAAAAGTTCAGTCTATTAAAAAGACTCTTAACTGTGGGCTGCTGTAAAATCCAAAACAAGTACTGTCTTATTTCAAAGGGAAGAATCAGGCACTCTCAAACAAAACCTAAGTCCAGCAAAGCAGCTCAAGGCTGGACACCTGGGATTCACTCACGATCTTCTGGGCTCCAAAGGGTTTCCAGAGCTCCTCTTCTCCGACTCGGCCATCCATGGCACACACAGCTCATCTCGCAGACCCAGGCTGACTCCATTCCACACCTGCTGCTGCTCTTGGTGGCCGTCCCATGGTCCTGACATCTCCAAAAAGCTGGGGTCGCCACTGAAACTGAGGCAGCATCTTCACCAATGGTCTTTTCTGACCTCTCCTGGTGCAAAGCTTCAGCTTCTCTCCATGACCCCTGCAATCCTGGGGTCTTCACTGCAACTGAGGTGCACTTCCACCAATGGTCTTTCCTGACCTCTCACAGTGCCGAGCCTCAGATGCTCTCTGTGACCCCCTCAAATTTCAACACTGGAACCATATAGGAGACTCTTACACGTTACCAAGTCCTGCTTCTGGCTCGAGATGGAGTCTTGGGCCCCTTCTGGATCACAGCTTCTGTGTGCTGACCCTGAAGAAATTCTTCCCAGAAGACTTCACCACAGTGAAGCTGGTCTCTTGTTACTTACAGCTGATTTTTCAGCCCCAGCTAACCAGCATCAATTGTCCCAGTACAACAAAGACTTCCCTTTGGATTCTGGTCTCTTGTTACTTACAGCTGATTCTTCAGCCCCAGCTGACCAGAACCCACAGATTACACAATCCTGATGATCTCTGCTCCCCTTTGTAACTAAAATCTTCACAAGCCAGGCCTCCATCTTCTACAACTCCTTCAGCAAAACTGCTCCAAGCTCCACAGCAACGATATTTAGGCATTCAATGATCTTCCCAGCCCAGAGTTCCAAACGCCTCCACAATCCTTCCCCAAAACACCAAGGTCACGTCTGTCACAGCAATACCCCACTCTTCTGGTATCAATTTCTGTTGTAGTTTGTCTTCCATTGCTGTGACAAAACACTATGACCAACACCAACTTAGGGAGGAAACGGTTTATTCAGCTTACATCTCCCGGGTCACAGTTCTCATTGAGGGAGCCCAAGGCAGGAACTCAGGGCAGGAACCTGGAGGCAGGAGCTGAAGCACAGGCCATGGAGAAATGCTGTTCACTGGCTTGCTCCCCTGGCTCATGCCCAGCCCGCCTTCTTATACAGTACACAACAACCTGCCCAGGGTGGCACTACTCATTGTGGGCTGGGCCCTCCCACATCATTCAACAATCAAGAAAATACCCCACCAAAAATGGCCACAGGCCAATCCAATGGAGCCAATTCCCCAATTGAGGCTCCCTCAACCCAGGTGTGTCAAGTTGACACTAAAGCTATCCAGCACAGTCTATTATAGTTGAAGGAGAAAGGAAATTTTTTTCATGACATAAATAGGCTAAAAGAATTCATGTCCACAAAATCAGCCCTTCAGAGAATACTTGAAGCAATACAAAGAGAAAAAGGAAGGAATTACTATACACAAGAGGCAACAGGAAGCAGTTAGTGAAGGTATAGCTGTGGAAATACAAACCCAGAGCAAGAATGCAAACAAACTAAAATGATGGGAAGCAATATATTAACTCTAAATATCAATGGACTAAACTCACAATTCAAGAAGCATAGACTAGTAGAATGGATTAAGAAACAAAATCCAGCCAGGCATGGTGGTACACACCTGTAATCCCAGCACTTGGGAGGCAGAGGCAGGAGGATCTCTGTGACTTCAAGGCCAGCCTGGTATACATAGCGAGTTCCAGGACAGCTGGGGCTATAGAGAGACCCTATTTTAAGGTGAAAGCATGGAAAAAATATTCCAAGCAAATGCCAGTAAGAAGCAAACAGGAATTGCAATTCCAATATCAGACAAAATAGAGTTCAAACTAAAACTAATCAGAGGAGATGAAGAAGTCACTTCATTCTTATCAAAGGAAAAATTAACCAACAAGATATCACAACCATGAAAATATATGTTTAAAAAAAAGGAAATATATGCACCAAACTCTGGTGCATTGAAATTTATAAACACAGTTCTTTAAGGCACAGATTAATCTCAACACACTATAAGTAAGGGACTTCAATACTCCACTGTGTCTACTATACAGGTCACCAAAGAATAAACAGAGAGACATCTGAACTGAACAATATGATATACCAAAAAAAAACCTAACACACATCTACCAAATATTCCATCTAAGCACCAAAGAATATACTTTCTATTCAGCACCCCATGGAACTTTCTCCAAAATCAACCATATGCTTGTTGATTTTGAACAAACCTCAACAAATACAAAAAAAATGCAAATAATTCCATGCATTCTATCAGACCATGGCCTAGTTTGTCTTCTATTGCTGTGACAAAACACTCAGACCAACACCAACTTGGGGAGGAAAGGGTTTATTCAGCTTACATCTCCTGGGTCACAGTTCTCAGGGAGCCCAAGGTAGGAGGAACTCAGGGCAGGAACCTGGAGGCAGGAGCTGAAGCACAGGCCATGGAGGAATGCTGCTTACTGGCTTGCTCCCCCTGCTCTCTTTTTTTTTTATTTTTATTTTTATTTATTTATTTTTATGTGTATGAATGTACTGTCTGCATGTAGGTTTGTGCACCCGTGTCGTGCAATGCCGCGGAGGTCAGAAGAGGGTCTCGGATTCCCCTGGAACTGGAGTTCTCCTGGAATTGGAGTTACAGACGGTTCTTAGCCGCCATGTGGGTGCTGGGGATCGAACCCAGGTCCTCTGCAAGAGCAGTCGGCACTCTTAATCGCTAGGCCATCTCTCCAGCCCCCCAGCCTGCTCTCTTATACGGTACACAACCACCTGCCCAGGGTGGCACTACTCATTGTGGGCTGGGCCCTCCCACACTACTCGACCATCAAGACAATACTCCACAGATGTGGCCACAGGCCAATCCAATGGAGCCAATTCCCCAACTGAGGCTCCCTCAACCCAGGTGTGTCAAGTTGACACTAAAGCTATCCAGCACAATTGACCCCTTGTCAACTTGACACACAAAACACATCACTATTAAACCACCACCTTTCCTGTTCTTATCCCCAAATTATGATATTAACATTAATCACAACCTAAGACAGTACAAACTTAAAAGCCCCACAGTCCTTAAAATGTCCAAACACTTAAAACTTCACAGTCTATTAAAAGTCTCTTAACTGTGGGCTGCTGTAAAATCCAAAACAAGTACTGTCTTATTTCAAAGGGATGAATCAGGCACATTCAAACAAAACCCAAGTCCAGCAAGTAGCTCAAGGCTGGACACCTGGGACTCACTCACAATTTTCTGGGCTCCAAAGGGTTTTGGCAGCTCCCCCTCTCCAACTCTGCCATCCACAGCACACATAGCTCATCTTGCAGGCCCAGGGAGACTCCATTTCACACCTACTGCTGCTCTTGGTGGTCGTCCCATGGTCCTGGCATCTCCAAAAAGCTGGGGTCGCCACTGAAACTGAGGCAGCACCTTCACCAATGGTCTCTTCTGACCTCTCCTGATGCAAAGCCTCAGCTTCTCTCCATGACCCCTGCAATCCTGGGGTCTCCAGTGCAACAAGGTGCACTTCCACCAATGGTCTTTCCTGACCTCTCACAGTGCCGAGCCTCAGATGCTCTCTGTGACCCCCTCAAATTTCAACACTGGAACCATATAGGAGACTCTTACACACTACCAAGTCCTGCTTCTGGCTCGAGATGGAGTCTTGGGCCCCTTCTGGATCACAGCTTCTGTGTGCTGACCCTGAAGAAATTCTTCCCAGAAGATTTCACCACAGTTATGCTGGTCTCTTGTTACTTACAGCTGATTTTTCAGCCCCAGCTAACCAGCATCAATTTTCCCAGTACAACAAAGACTTCCCTTTGGATTCTGGTCTCTTGTTACTTACAGCTGATTCTTCAGCTCCAGCTGACCAGAACCCACAGATTACACAATCCTGATGATCTCTGCTCCCCTTTGAAACTAAAATCTTCACAAGCCAGGCTTCCATCTTCTACAACTCCTTCAGCAAAACTGCTCCAAGCTCCACAGCAACGATCTTTAGGCATTCAATGATCTTCCCAGCCCAGAGTTCCAAACGCCTCCACAATCCTTCCCCAAAACACCAAGGTCAGGTCTGTCACAGCAATATCCCACTCTTCTGGTACCAATTTCTGTTGTAGTTTGTCTTCCATTGCTGTGACAAAACACTATGACCAACACCAACTTAGGGAGGAAATGGTTTATTCAGCTTACATCTCCTGGGTCACAGTTCTCATTGAGGGAGCCCAAGGCAGGAACTCAGGGCAGGAACCTGGAGGCAGGAGCTGAAGCACAGGCCATGGAGGAACGCTGCTTGCTGGCTTGCTCCCCTGGCTCATGCCCAGCCTGCCCTCTTATACGGTACACAACCACCTGCCCAGGGTGGCACTACTCATTGTGGGCTGGGCCCTCCCACACTACTCGACCATCAAGACAATACTCCACAGATGTGGCCACAGGCCAATCCAATGGAGCCAATTCCCCAACTGAGGCTCCCTCAACCCAGGTGTGTCAAGTTGACACTAAAGCTATCCAGCACAGACCACAATGCAATAAAGCTTAACATCAACACCAGCAGAAGCATTAGTAACCACATGAACTCATGGAGATTAAACAACATACTCCTGAGTAATGAATGGATCAAAGGAGAAACTAAAAAAGAAATAAAAATATTCCTGGAATTAAATGAAAAGGACAACACAACACAACAAAACCTCTAGGATACTTTAAAAGCCATTCTAATAAGGAAATGAATAGCTCTAAATGCCTACATTAAAAAAAACCATAAAAAGCACAAACAAACAACCTAACATTGCAACTCAAAACACTTGAGAGACAACAACAAATTAATCCCAAACCCAACAGACAAGAAGAAATTAAAAAAGAGATTTTCTTCCTTGATCAAATTCACCCAGAGATGCACGGATGGTTGAACATCCCTATATTATTAATAAATGTAATCCACCATATAAATAGACTCAAGAATATAAAGCATATGATCATTTCATTAGATGCAGAAAAGACCAGGCCCAGATGGGTTTATGGCACATTTAAAGAGGACCTACAACCATTATGACTCAAATTATTCAAAAGGATAGAAACAAAAGGAAATCTTCCAATTTCTTTCTATGAAGCCAAGATCACTCTAATACCAAATCTAGGCAAAGATACAACCAAAAAAAGAAAACTATAGACCAATTTCGTTAATGAACATAGATGAAAAAATTCTCAACAAAATACTTGCAAACCGCATACAAGCATACATCAAAAAGGTCATCCATCATGACAAGTCAGATTTATACCAGAGATGCAGGGATGGTTCAATGTACATAAATCAATAAATGTCATAAAGCATATAAATGGACTGAAAGACAAAAAGCACATCTCAACTGATGCAGAAAAGGCCTTCAACAAAATTCAACATGCCTTCATGTTTAAAGTCATAGAGGGAATTGGACTGGAGGGAATATTCCTCAACATAATTAAAGCCATATTCAACAAACCCACAGCCAACATCATTCTAAATAGGGAAAAATTAGATGCATTTCCCTTAAAGTCTCCAACCGATAAAGCTGCCCCCATCTCCACTCCTTTTCAATACAGTGCTCAAAATGCTCGTTAGAGCTATCAGACAAGAATGGGAAATTAAAGGAGTATGAATTGGAAAAGAGGAGGTCAAGCATCCCTTTTTGCAGATGACATGATAGTTTACTTAAGGGACGCCAAAAACTACTAGAAATGATTAACAGGTTTAGTAAAGTGGCAGGATACAAAATTAACCTAGAAAAATCAGTAGCATTTCTTTATACCAATAACAAGCAACTGGAGAAGGAACACAAGGAGATTTTCCCATTCACAGTAGCCTCAAAAAAATCTCAGAACAAACCTGACCAAAGACACTAAAAATCTCTATGAAGAAAATTTTAAATCCTTGAAGAAGGAGATTGAAAAAGACACCAGAAGATGAAAGGACCTTCCATGCTCATGGATTGGAAAAATTAATATAATAAAAATGACCATCCTACCCAAAGTAATATACAGACTCAATGAAATCCCAATTAAAATCCCCATGAGTTTCTTCACACACTTAGAAAACGACATCCTAAAATTCATATGGAAAAACAAAAGACCCTGGTAGCCAAAGCAACCCTGAGTGAAAAGAGCAATACAGGGGGATCTCTATATCAGCCTTCAAACTATACTACAGAACTATAATCATAAAAACACCCTGGTACTAGCACAAAACTGACCTTTATATCAGTGGAACAAATTTGAAGATCCAAACTTTGGCACACGCAATTTCAGCCACCTCATATTTGACAAAGGTGCCAAGAAGACTCCATGGAGGAAATACAGCATCTTCAGCAAATGGTGTTGGCAAAACTGGATCACCACTTGTAAAAGAATAAAACTAAACCCTACCTTTCACCCTGTACAAAAATCAACTCCAAATGGCTCAAAGACCTCAATGTGAAACCTAAAACTCTGAAAATGATAGAAGAAAACATTGGTAGCAACCTACAAGACATGGGCATAGGAAAAGACTTTCTAAATCAGACAGCAGCTGCACAGGAAATAAGGTCAACAATTGACAAGTGACACCTTGTTAAATTCAAAAGCTACTGTGCAGAGAAAGAAATAATCAAAGAAGTGAAGAGAAAACCCACAGAGTGAGAAGAAACTGTCACCAGTGATACATTTGACAGAGCATTAACATCCATAGCATGTAAATTACTCAAAAAACAAAGGAGCAAGAAAACAAATGACCCAATCAAAAGATGGAGTAAAGAGCTGAACAGAGACTTCACAAATGAAGAAGTAAAGATGGCTGAAAAAATAGTGTTCAATGTCACTAATAATTAAAGAAATGCAAATTACAACCACTTTAAGATTTCATATTACCCCATTAAGACTGGCTATGATAAAGAAAACAAATGATACCAAATGCTGGAGAGGTTGTGGGGAAAGAGGAGCACTCATCCACTGCTGGTGGGAATACAAACTTGTGCAACCCCTCTGGAAAGCACTGTGGAAAAGAACTCTTTTTTTCTTTGTTTGTTTTGTCAGGGTCTCCCTATAGCACCAGCTGGCCTGGAACTCACTCTGTACACCACTGCTAGGATTAAAGGCTTAAAGATGTGCACCACCATGCCTGGATTAAAGGCAGTTCTTAGCCACAATGTGGGTGCTGGGAATTGAACCCGGGTCCTCTGGAAGAGCAGTCAGTGCTCCTAACTGCTGACCATCTCTCCAGCCCTGAGAAGAACTCTTCAAAAACTCAACATGAACTTACCACCTGTCCCAGTCATACCACTCCTGGGTATATACCCACAAGATTCATCCTATTGAAGAGATATGTGCACAACCATGTTTATTCCAGTTCTCTTCACAATAGGGAAGAGCTGGAAGCAGCCCAAAAAGTCTGTCAATCAATGAGTGGATAAAAGAAATGTGGTATGCCGGGCTTGGTGGTGCACACCTTTAATCCCAACACTCAGGAGGCAGAAGCAGGCAGATCTTTGTGAGTTCAAGGCCAGCCTGGTCTACAGAGTGAGCTCCGGGCCAGCTGGAACTAAAGGGTGACCCTGTCTCAGATAAAGAAAAAGAAAAAGAAAAAGAAAAAGAAAGAAAAGGTAGTACATCTACACAATGGAATTCTATGCAGAAGTAAAGAAAGATGACATCATGAAGTCTGCAGGTAAATAGATGGAACTGGAAGCCGTTATCCTAAGTGAAGTAACACAGTCCGAGAAAAACAAACTATGCATGGTGTCCCTCATTTGTGAATCCTAGCACCAAATCCTTATTTTTAAGGCAAACTGAGTACCTTTTTTCTTTTTTAGTAAATATAATACCTGATGTTACTATTTTTAAAAAGTACATTAAAACATATATCAACTTGCTATGGAATGTAAGAATATAAAGTAATATTTCTTTTTACTTGCATACAAGTCTATGGTTAAATGTGAATCCCTAGACATGTTTTGGAATTAACCTATAGTTTAATTTCAGACATCATAATTCCAGTGTATGTGTGGCATATATATGCATATTTTGAAGCAATACAAATTGGAGGGAATAACAATGACAAAAAAAAGACCGGTTCAAATAACTGACCAAAACAGTAAACTTCTGCATGGAAAATTTTTTTTTTAACTCAGAAAAAGATCCAAGACATGTATGGCAGAATGCATGAGCTCTGGCGGGGTGGGTGGGTGGAGCACGGAAGGGGGAATGGGTCTAAACTTGATTAAGAAATGTTGTATGGAATGCACAAAACTTCAATAAAAATAATTAAAAAGAAAAAGAACCAACCAAAAAAAAAAAAAAAAAGACTAAAACTGAACCTACCATTCAACCCAGTCATACCACTTTTGGGTCTATACCCAAAGGATTCATCCTATTGCAGAGATACATGCACAGCCATGTTTATTGCTGCTCTTTTTGCAATAGTGAAGAGCTGGAAGCAACCTAAGTGTCCCTCAAGTGATGAGTGGATAATGAAAATGCAGTACATTTACACAATATAGCTCTATGCAGTGATAACAAAGATGACATCATGAAATATGCAGGTAAATGGATGGAACTAGAAGCTGTTAAGCTAAGTGAAGTAACACAGACTCAGAAAAACAAATGATGTATATTGTCCCTCATTTGTGGATCCTAGCACCAACCCCATATATGTAAGTATATACCATTATATAACTGCAGGGACCAAGTAAATGAAAAGGAACCAGGAAGGGAAAGGGAAAGGGGGAACCTGAGACAGAAGGCCAGTGGGTGACAGGTGTTACTAAGGGAGGAATGGATAAATCAGGGTATCTAAATGGGAGGGGACTGGAAGGGTTATAGAAGGAAGGGGGTGTTAATGGGGAGAGAGGAGCCTAAGAGAAGTGGGGCCATAGGAGACTGGCAGTATCAAGAGAGAAATGGGGATACGTTTAATGGAGAAGACATGGAGAAGACATGGAGGGAGGGCTGGACAGGTAGAGGGAGAAAGGGAGAGATAAATAATGCCTAGCTAGCGTAAAAAAAAACTGAGAGAATCAGATTAGTCTAACAATCTATTGACAAATTACACACATAATACCTCTACATGAGACCATATGCAAAGATGAAGGCTGTGTATCAAGAATCAGTACCAGACAGGAGAAGCCTTCCTTTGAATTGTTTCCAGGGTAGTTCAGGAGACTCCCAAAATTACACAGGGCATTGCCACAGCCTTTGATTGCCTCCCAGAACCTGAAAGTAAGACCTTATTGCTGAAGACAGGACACACTTTGGAGACCCAGACTTCAGCAATGGAGCTGGATCTGACCTGTTTGCCACCACTCCTGAAGGCTATCTCTCATAGCTGTGGAGAGCACTATGCAAGAATATCAATAAATGGTCCAATATCCATGTCAATGGCTGGCACAGCATATGACATTGGTGCAATAGCAGCACTTCTATCTTTCGGAAAACCAACAACTAACCAATTGGACTGAAAGCCCACTCAGTGGAAGGAAACTCATGTGTGGAAATGTTAACTTAGCCAGATACACACATCTGGAGAGGTCATAGACCTTAGACAATTCCACAAGATAGACACACTCCTAGGATAAGGTAACATTTTACTAACTCCAAAAGAAGCATCCTTATATTTACAGACAAATATCCCAGACACCACTCAGAAAAGAAGCTTCTTTTGCACCAGATGAGAACAGTGCAGAGTCCCACAACTACACACAGAGACATGGTCTGTGAATGGCTCATGTCTAGATGACACATCTACAATGCAGCCTCTACACACAAGACCCAAGCATCATAGAACAAGGTCAAAAAAGCATTAACTTCCTCTTAACTCTCGTTAAGGAAACTCCTTCGTGCAACAGGAGACCAGGAACGCAAAAGGGCCTGAATGGCCAAACCATGAAGATTAGGAATCTACAGAGTATAGTTCCATGCACAAGCTGCCTATATTCAACTTCACCCACCCAGGGCTCAGAGAACATTGCAGATGAGGGGGGCAGAAAGACTGTATGAGCCAGGGAGGCAATGTAAGAACAAATGGAAATGAATCCTACAAGCTCCTGAGACCCGGTTCATATGAAACTATAGCATTGGTACCAGCATGCACAAGACACATGTAAGCTAAGCTGGACAAAAACCCAGCACAGAACTGTAGAAATGGCAGCAGAGGACCTTATATGGGTGACCATTGGGGGGAGGGACCCCAGTGTGGAGCACAGGGGCAGGATTGATGGTTGTTTGGGTTTGCCGAGGAGGAAACTTCAAGCACTTCCTTGGGGAAAACATGACATCTTTTAGCATAAAAAAAGAAAGAAAGAAATCCTCCAACTCAGGTGATATGTGTATATATGTATGTATGTATGTAAGTATGTATTTACATATGTATATATAAAGAGAGAAGCAATACAAGTTGGAGAGAACAACAACAACAAAAGAATGGGGGGGAAAGACTGAAATAGTGAAGCTCTCCCCAAAACAATAAGCCTCTGCTTTAAAAAAAAAAAACCCTGGAAAGACTTGGAAAAAGATGCAAGACATGTATGGCAGAGTGCATGAACTCAGGTGGGGTGGGGGGCATGGAAAGGGAAGTGACTCTAAACTCAATTGAGAAATGATGTATGCTGTATGGAAATAGTTTAATAACAACAATAAATTAAAAAAATAAATGAGTAACAGAGCCCTACCTTGGCTGAGGAAATACTGACAACTGATGGTGGTCAGGTGAGGAAGACCTGCCCTTCTTTAGAAAAGGGACCCCACATAGGCTGACTGGAGCTGAGGGGAGGAGCTGGCACTGAGGAGTGAGTGGGAGAGTAATTTGGTGCAATGAACTCTAGCAGAAGTGACAGAAGGTGTGCACTCCCAGGGGCAGAGTGGGGACAGAAGGGGTGGGGTGGGGTGGGGGGAGGCGGAAGCCAAGGAAGAAGTGTGCATAATAGCATTAAGACTGAATGAAAAATTACATATGAAACACATAAAAATTTCAATAAAAGTAACAATAAAATAAAAATAAAGACAAAAGACAAATAATAGAACCATGAAGTCAGGGGTTAGTAAAGAGAGAAACATGCTAGGGATTCAGAATATGATCAAAATACACTATATGAAATTCTCAAATCAGCAGAAATCTTTCTTAAAGAAATGAAGTTGGAAGGGGACATAGGAGAGGGGAATCTGGGCAGAATTGGAGTGGGGAAATGGGGGTTAAGCAGAGGTGAAGAAAGATGACATTATGAAATTTGCAGGTAAATGGATGGAACTAGAAGATATCATGTTAGGTGAAGTAACACAGTCCCAGAAAAACAAACGATGAATGGTATCCCTTATCTGTGGATGCTAGCACCAATTACCTAGTTGTAAGGCAAACTGAGCAGTGTTAATGTTATATTCCTCATGATCTGAAAACAACTGTGAATCCCTTAACAGGTTCTAGAACTACGCTACCATTTATTTTCAGAGTTAGGAATTTTTGGTATATGGATGGAGGCTGTGTATGCATATTTTAGAGTAATATAAGATCAAAGGAATGCGGAAAAACTAGTTTGTCCTGGCATGATGTCTAACTACAGTATTTTAGGGAGTACTTCTTAGTATTTCTTATACAAGGCTGCTTGAGCTTTTGTCCAAGCCTTTTCTAAAATATTATAGAGTAGTTAAAAGTATCAGGCTAGTGTAACTTAGTCTTTCTAGACAACCATACATAATGCCCATATCAATTTGGCCGAGGGTCTTAAGAGATAACTTTGTTCCTTGACCTCAGAGGTCAACTAAGTCCCAGGGGACTATGCATGGAGGCATCTTTTGAAATGTCCAGCAAATGTCAGTCACCAGTCTTCCTGTGCAGGGAGGTCTTGGAGAGCCACTAATGGGACTTCAGTCAGTGTCCAGTCTATAAAGAGGAAAGTCTGCTCATGCTTCAAAAAGGGAAGCCTGGTCTAGCAAGACCTGACTTTGTCCTCGAGTGGATGGAACTGGTGACTGAAAAGCCAAAAGGAGCCAGGCCCTCCCCCCCAAAAAAAGTCTTGAGTGACCCTTGAGGCCCAGATCCTCAACTGACCTTGAGAAAACAAAAACCTTGGTTAATCTGGGCCGTGTGGCCTTAAACATCCAAAAAGAAAGTATAACCAAAAATATATAAATAGTAAGTCCTGAGAAATTGTACTTCAGGTATAAAACTTGAGATCTTAGTAAAAAGACAAAAAGAAAAAAAAAAAAAAGAGCACAGTAGTTTTGCCTGTCTTACAGCCAAGTGCAGCTACCCTGTGGCTGCCACTGCTTTTGCCATCCTTCAAAGATGTGAGACACAGCTTTTCAACCTTCCAATATGGACTGAAGACTCATGTCTCCCCAAGAATCCTCCAAACCTTCAGTGCAGATGGGGACTGCTGAGACATCCAGCTTGTGGATTGAGCAGCTACTGGAGTTTCAGCTTCTTCAGAGTATAGACTGCCATTGTTGGACTACCCAGGCTGTATCATGGAGACCAGTACAGGAAGATCAAGACAGGACATGGTGCTTACTGGACCTCATTTGGTGACCATAGGAAGGGAAAACCCCAGTGTGGAGCACAAGGGCAGAACTGATGGTGGTTTGGGCTTGCCAAGGAGGAGACCTCAAACATGACATCCTTCAGCCTAATAAAGAAAAAAAAAAAAAGTCGAGTCAGGCATAGTGGTGCACGCCATTAATCCTAGCTCTTGGGAGGGGGACACGGGTCTAGATTTGATTTGTAATTTTGTATGAAATCCACAGAGCTTCAATAAAAAATTGGCTTTGGAAAAAAAAGGAAAAAAAATATCAAAATGCATGGAATGTATGTATATAATGCTCAATGAATAAATTTTAAATATTGTATTTTTCTTTAAAAGGAAATCCCTTTCTAGTCATGTGTTAGACAGCCAGAGAAAAACAAAAAAACTGCAAGAGAATATCAATATTTCAAAATGAGGCGAGCTCAGAAAGTCCCTCACTAGAATAAGAACCAAACAGGTTAGCTGTTGATGCTAATATTATTCCCCAAATCTCTGGTCATGAGAGTTAGACAGAACCGCCAGGGAATTTCTCAATTCTTTTGTACAGGCGAGTAAACTAAAACTCAGAAATAAATGTTTCATATTTCATCACGTGACTTTATAGTGGCAGACCTGTGATTAAAACTCAGGTGGCAAAAAAAAAAAAAAAAAAAACTCAGGTGGCTATTTCCCTGGCTGTGTTATTTGGCTGGTGGGAGGAATGGGGGAACAATTGGGTCAAAGACAACCTCAGGTGACTAGGACACATTGGAATGACCTCCATAGTCCTAGTGCCTGAGCCTCCCCTTCACTCTCTAGAGTAGCTTTTCCTGTTACCTTGGCTCCAATTAACTTAACCATGCCATCCACACTGGATCCAGTCTCTCCACCAATCGTCACATCCTTGCTTTTGTGTTTGCCACTGTTAGAGTCTGCTGTCACAGTCACTGCCTGCACACACTTCCCTAACTTCTCTTCAGTTCACAAAATCAGGTATCCTGTCTCCAGACCTAAGGGTCTCCCCAGTTCAGCACTCTGCTGATTCTGCATCCTGTATGTAACACCACCACCCCCCACTGGTCTCCAAGTGACACAGAACAGTTTATCTGTGTGTGAGGGCACCCTACAGATGAGAGGAAAGAATAAGATACTGGCACGCCCTGTTCCTGGGAAGAGTAATGTAACTAGCCTATGGATTCACATGAAAGCTGGCCCCAGGGCCTGATGGTTTTGTCAATCGGGTCTTTTGCTAAAGACTTTTCCTGTCATGAGGAGACCTGTAAAAATACTGAAAAGGAAGTGAAACCTGTAAAGAAAGTGAAAGGAATTCACTTTGAAACTGAATCAATATTTTAGTCCTCACATAAAATTTAAATGGAAGCCTTTTTAGGAGATGTCCTAACAGTTGTATAATGAGGCATTAGAGACATTCTTATTAAAATTAGCAAGTATGAGTATCATTTTCTTATTTTTAGATAAAACATGTACTTCTAATACCCTGTAACATGCATGGAAAGATATTGCACACAATTTCAGAACCTCTAGAAAGAGGTGACACAGGGCTGGGCCACTTGGACCTGTACTCGCCTATTCATGTTTAAAAAGAAATTGTATATACTTCATGTTATTTGTAAATATGTAAATATGTCCTGTACTATTTTACAGCTTAAATGCAGACTTCTCAAATACCAGCTCCATAAGTCATCACTTATGGTAACCCTGATATCCACAGACATTCAACATACCATCCTCACTTTAACTACTAGGCTTCTTCCTCTATCCCTGTCCTCTACTCCAATCTGCTGGTGCATTTGTTTCTATCTCGTAGGGAGACCTCATTGATGCTAATACAGAAAAATAAAATTTGAATGTTCAAAGCCATAAATTTAAAACCTTTTTTAAAAAACTGTTCAGTAAAACACTGCTTCTGGAGAATAACATATTGGGAGACTTTTATCTGCTACACTTCTGTGCCATTTAGCAAAAAATTGTAAACAATGTGTGTGTGTGTGTGTGTGTGTGTGTATTACTACTTTGATAAAGGAGAATCCAGACTTTGAAGGACCTCAGGTGACAGTGTGTTTTGTTCTTAGTTACAAAGCCTCCCAGCACAGTTCACATTGCTTTGCACCTAAGACACATAGTCCATAGCAATAATAATAATAATAATAATAATAATAATAATAATATCCAAAACAACAGACTCTTATAGGAAGGGGGGACAGGACAGGGTTCATAATGGTAGATATAGGTAGAAAGATAGAAGTAAATTAAGCTAAGTGTTAAGAAATATCTGATGAGTAGCCCGAGTCAATGGACCCCACTTTTTCTTTTGTGGCCAGGTCTCAGCACCACTGGTGTCTAGCATCTTGACTGGCTTCAGGTGGGCACCAAACCTGTCTCCTGAAGTCCCTTCTGCAGGGCAGAGGACTATTCCATTCAGTGCTCACTGTCGAGTGTTTAACATTTACAGTAGCCAGCAAGAAGAATGGAGGAAGGTAAGAGTTTCTCCAGCACTTTTTATTTATTTTATATTATGTTTTCCCTCCATGAATGTAAGTACGCTCACGTTGTGCAATCCCCACGGAGGCAGGAAGAGGGTGTTGGATACACTAGAACTGGAGTTACTGAGAGTTATTGGCCATGTGGGTGCTGGGAACTGAACCTGGGTCCTCTGCAAGAGTGTCCAGTGCTCTTAACCAATGAGCATATCTCCAGCCCCAGCCAGCACTTTTTTTAAAAAATACTTTTGAGAATTTCCTACACAAGTGCTGAATTTAAATCAGTTACACCTGTCCTTCTCCCTTTCTGACTCCTCACATGTCCCCAATTCTCTCCCAATTTCCTGACTTCTCCAGTTATTATGGTTACATATATATTTATAAATATGTACAACCCACTTAGTACATTTACTGTTAATCGTGTGTACATGTGTTTATGGCTGACCACTTGGGACTGGATAACCTCCCAGGGAGCTTGTCCTGGAGAAAACTGATTGCCTAGATCTTCATCTAGAGGTGGGGCCTTTTAGAATTTCCTCCATCCATGTTGGCATCCCAACTGGTGTTCTCATTGTCCGGGTCTTGCTTAGGCAAACATAGTGTTGAGATTTCGTGGGTGCACTTCCCTGTCATGTTTAGAAGACCAGGAAGCAGGTGTCCTGGGCCCCTGGCTCTTACAATTCTTTCACCCATTTCCCAGAATGCTCCCTGAGTCTTAGATGTAGGCGTTGCATTGCAAATTTATCAACTGGGAACTGACACCCCCCCCCCAGTCACTTATTCTCTTCATTTTGACCAGTTGTGGATCTCTGTAATCAACTCCATCTGTTGCAAAAAGAATGTTCTTTGATGAGGGGTAAGAGCTATGCCTATCTATGGATATAAGGGTACGTATTCACAGGGCTGGAGAGATGGCCTAGCGGTTAAGAGCACCAACCGCTCTTACAGAGGACCCGGGTTCGATCCCCAGCACCCACATGGCGGCCGAGAACCGTCTGAAACTTCAATTCCAGGAGAACTCCAGTTCCAGGGGAATCCGACGCCCTCTTCTGACCTCCGCGGCATTGCACGACACAGGTGCACAAACTTGCATGCAGACAGTACATTCATACACATAGAGAAATAAATAAAAAAATTAATTAAAAAAAAGGGTACGTATTCAGAATCCAGTTAGAACTTATACTAGTTTAGGAAAATGGCAGTAGTAGGTTCTCTTCTAGGGTCTATGACCTCTGGACCTTTGTCCAAAGCTTGTGTCTTTCCCTTTGGTCCACACCCCATTACTCTGTTTTAGAGCAGCATATTCAGGGAACCTTGGAGGAAAGGAAAGGAGATATGTTAGCTCCCTCTTGCTAACTCTGCTTTTAACAGACTTGACAGTGAGGAATTGGAATCTGCTACAGAAGACTTTGAATGAGGATCCATCCTGTTCCACCTAATCCCAATGCCTCTTCTCTAACCCTGTCCAAATGATAAATGCAAATATTAGTACATTTAAAGAATGTAATATTTTCCCTAGGCTTAGAACAATCTGCGGAAGAGGTGGTGCGGTAGAATGTAAGGGCTGCGATTGGGGTGAATGATGAAACTACAACAATATAGACTGGACACTCATTTGATCAACTTGATTGAACATACAAGCCCCCCCCGCTGGATGGTGGGACCCATGAGCTGTGTGGGTTTGGGCACAACTGCTCGCAAATTGGTTTTACATGAAGGATGCTTGTACTCACACATTATCACCTATTGTTAGAAAGATGAAAACAAAACAAAACAAAAACAGAGAAAGATCCAGAAAAGTTATGGCAGAATGCATGATCTGGGATGGGTAGGGGTGGGGTGGGGGGAAGGGAAGGGGATACATGCCTGAACTGAATTGGAAAATGATGTATGAAATACACAAAGCATCAATAAAAAAATGTAATATTTTACTTTTCTTTTTGTTATATGTAACACATGATTATACACATTGGTGGGATTCCATGTGATATTTCTACTCAGGCATATATAATGTATTGATGATGTCAGTCCACACTCTTACCCCTCATCATTATCCCCCCTCTTGCCAGCCCATTCTTCAGTGAATAATAATCCTCTCTATGCTCAGGTCTTATTCATTCATTCGTTTATTTACTCATGATCTTTTATTTATTTTGGGTTCCACATGTAAAGCTATGTCATGTGTTTTTTTCTGTCTCTGGCTTGCTCCACATGGCATGGTGACTTCCCATTCCACCCATCTTCATTACGACCAGGTAATATTCATATTTTTTCTTCTTCTACTCCTCTGTTCACAGGCACCTAGGCTGACTCCAGGCCTTTACTACTGTAAACAAATGGGTTATGCAGTTCTCTCTTTTGCACAGTCGTTTCTTTGGGTAAATACCCAGAAGAGAAATGGCTAGATCTTATGGCAATTTTACATTTAGCTCTCTTAGGAATCTCCGTGTTAGTTTTCCCAGTGCCTGTATAATTTACTTTCCCACTAATAACTATAAAAAGAGTCCTTTTTCTTTGCATCTTCATCATCATTTGTTACTTTTAGTAGTAGCTATTCTAAGTAAGGTGAGATCAAATTTCATTATACTTTTGATTTGTATTTACCTGCTACCTAAAGATACCAAAAATTTCTTTCTTCCTAGATGTAATGGCTATTTGTATTCCTGACTTTGAAGTTTTTAAATTTTCCCATTTTAAATTGGATTTCTCTGTTCTTTTAATTTTTTTTTTACTTCTTTGTATACCTGTATATTAGTCCTCTGTCAAATGAGTAGCTGTTGAAGGTCTCCTCTCCTTTTTTGTTTTTTTGTTTGTTTGTGTGTGTGTTTTGTTTTGTTTTATTTTTTTTTTTTTTGGTCTTTTCGAGACGGGGTCTCCTTTTTTTTTTGGTTTTTTTTTTTTATGTGTATGAATGTACTGTCTGCATGTAGGTCTGTGCACCCGTGTCGTGCAATGCCGCGGACGTCAGAAGAAGGTGTTGGATTCCTCTGGAACTGGAGTTCTCCTGGAATTGGAGTTACAGACAGTTTTCAGCCACCATGTGGGCGCTGGGGATCAAACCCGGGTCCTCTGCAAGAGCGGTTGGCACTCTTAACTGCTAGGCCATCCCTCCAGCCCCAGGTCCCCTCTCCTTCTATACAGTGACATGTGACTGTGTTTGTTGTTTCTTTTAGTATAGGAGCTTTTTACACTGTTGCAATTCATTAGTTAATTCTTGCTGATACTCTCTATGTTTTGGAGTGGGATCAGGAATCAGTGCTTCTTCAAATATTCTGAAGTATATTTCCTTTATTTTCTATTCAATATTCTGTAGTTTGGGGTCTTACTCTTTTGATACATTTTAGTCGAGTTTTGTACAAGGTTATATATAGGGATGAGGCATCCATTTTCTATGTATGGCTATCCGGATTTGTTGAACATGCTGTTTTATCAATGTAGGTTTTGGGCACCTTCGTTCAAGATTATTTATCTGAAGAAGTGTGCATTTATCTCTGCCTCTGGCACTCGATTCTGTTGATCTACATCAATACTGTGCTGTCGTGCTATAGTGGCCCATAGTCCAGTTGGAGAAGCTGGTATGCACAAGCATGTTAATCAAATAAGGAGTCCAGTCTATATTGCTGTAGTCTCACGATTCACCCCAATCTCTCCACAGCCCTTAGATTCTACCACACCTCCTCTTCCGCAAGTTGTTCCCTAGGCTTTGGGAAAGGGGCACAAGTGGGTGAGAAACAAAACAATCTATTTTCTCTGGAGATGTCATTTTGGACTCTAGTCTGTTAAGGTTGTTCCCCTTCATGGGTTGACAGCTTATCCAGTGATACCTTTTTAATCCTACTAAAAAAGCATAAGCAATTAGACGTACAGGCATTTAAGCAGTACTAATTATTATGGCAAGCTAAGCTGTGAGCATAGACACAGATGCTTGGATGGTGTGCTAATCCACAAACTGTGGTTTCTCTATAAAGGGTGACAAGTTCTTATTGTGGCTTATAACATCTCCTAACCACTAGAGGACGTAAGCTTTGCAAGCTATTTTATCCTTTTGTATCTGTATTCATCAGGAATCCAGGTAACTTTCATATTCTGTCACTGTTTCCCTTTCGGTTTTAGTGGCCAGGTAATGCTGGTCTCATAGTTTGGGAGTGGATCTTTACACTTCTGTGTTATGTAATAGTTTCGGAAACATTAGTTCTGGTTCTTTAAAAGCACTGAAATTCAGGGGCTGGACAGATGGCTCAGGAGTTAAGAGCACGGGCTGTTCTTGGGGAAGATTCTGGTTCGAATCCCAGCACCCACATGGCAGCTAACAACCACCCATAACTCCTATTCCAGGGGATCCAATGCCTTCTTCCGACATTGTATTTATTATTTGTTTTATTTTATGTGTATTAGTGTATCCCCTGCATGTATGTAAGGGCACCCATGCTATATAATGCCCACAGAGGTCAGAAGAGGGTGCTCTTCAGAACTAGAGTTGTGGATGGTTGTTAGCCACCATGTGGGTGTTGGGAATGGAACTGGGTCCTCTGCAAGTGCAGACAGTGCTCTTAACGACTAAGCCATCTCTTCAGCCTCAAATAAACTATTTTAAATTTTTTTTTGCATGTGTATGAATGTATTATCTGCATGCAGGTCTGTGCACCCGTGTCGTGCAATGCCGCGGAGGTCAGAAGAGGGTCTCGGATTCCCCTGGAACTGGAGATCTCCTGGAATTGGAGTTACAGATGGTTCTTAGCCGCCATGTGGGTGCTGGGGATCGAACCCGGGTCCTCTGCAAGAGTGTCGGTGCTCTTAACCGCTAGGCTATCTTTCCAGCCCCTCAAATAAAATATTTTAAAAGTGCTCATTTTTCATTTTTGTTGCTGTTGTTTTAATTTATATCCAGAGCTTTAATGATGATTAAAGTACATTTTCTGAACTTGGTTTAAAGCCCATAGAGACATAATTAGTTTAGATAGTCACACATTTTGTTTAAATATCACTAATTTCATAATACCATATAATATTTCATTTTAGAGAATTTCATATTATTGTTATTGCATACATATCTATGTACATGTAAACAACCTACTGAGTTCATTTAGCAGCATTCCACTAGAGCTAATCACTCAGGATCAGATACCTTATCAAAGATGTTGTCTCTTCACAAATCTGACTGTCCCTCTCTCTGAAGCTGCCGATTGCCAGCAGCTCTTCTTTTACCGATTCAATCTTGTTTTCTGTTATTGAAACATTCAGATATTTCATATCTTACTGACTGAATTTTGACAGTAACATATGTCCATAATTTTCCCATTTTTCCTATATTTTCCAATTTATAAGCATACAGGTTTTTACATTTTTATTTTTTATTTCATATGTATGTGTGCTGTGTTTGTGTATGCACTGTGTGTGTCTGGGTGTGTGTGCTTGTACAGGCAGAGGCCAGATGAGTACTCAGTGCCTCAAACCTTTGGATCTGGAGTCCCAGGCATTTGGGAGAAGCCTGGCTTGTTGTAGGAGTGCTGGGATCCAAACTCCAGGTAACCACTGAAACATCTCGCCAGCCCAGGGCTTTAGTCTTTAATAGCACAGTAATCCACAGTCCTTCCTTTGCAAGAGGTCACACCCCCTTCATGGGCTTAAATTGTCCTTATTCCATGGTGGGCCAAGCAGAGTGACAAGCATAGTCCAGGATCATCTCTTTCTGACTCCTAAAGTTCAGAGTACTGTGTCCAAAGTCCTCTTCCTCTCAGTGAAGTCTCTCAGAGCCTATTGCCAGACTTATACTTCCTAGCTCAGGAAATTCAAGGGACATGCCACAGATGGGTATGGCATGGGGACAGGAGATGTAGTTGGATACCATGTGTTCCCACTTGGTTCGAGGACTTATGCTGCATCCAGGTATTAGACTCAGCAAAATCTGGGCACAAATCCCTGAGACAGTCCCCGCCTCGGACAGGTTTCTTCATCTCTGGAACCCTGTTTCCTCCCCTGTAACACAGAGACAGTGATTCTCATGAAGCAAGTTGGTCCTAAGAATCAGGAATTGAACAACAGGCACCAGGGTAGTGTTTGTGCTCCCCTGAACCAGGAGTGGAGGATTTCAAAGCAGGAATTCATCATTTCAATCCAGAAGATGAAACTTGCACCAATGAATGGAAGTGATAGGGCCCTTATTAAAATTTTAATATGGGGACCCTGATTTCTTAAACCTTTCTGGCATAGTGATTATGTAAATCAAGGTTCAATCAGAGATCTGGTCTCTCTAGAAAACTGTATATAGAACTCATTACAGGTAAAATCTTACACAATTGTAAGTTTTGATTAAATTGTCTGTGAAAGGCTGCTGTCTGTCTCATACCCCCACTTGATGGCCACTCTTGCAAGATTCCACAAGTATGAAAACTAACAAGTATGCTTTGTGGTCTTTCTCAGTGCCAGTGAGCTCTGAAGAGGTTGTGTCCCTTCAGCATGGGGCTAAGCTCTTACCTGGTGCAGCAGTCAGAAAAGATTGAGGAGTATTCAACTGAGGTTAGAGTCGCTGAAAGCCCAAATCCTGGTTCACAGCAGTACTGTGGCCACAAAAGAAGTGAACAGGTGTTGAACCTCCCAGTACCCTAGTCCCAATTTACTAGGCAAAAACAGAATTAAAGAAAGACATAGTTAGGGCTTTGTTTCCAACCACCAAATCTTATGTGCATCCTAACCAGAAACCTGGGTAAAGAGTTCTAGCATTCAAAGGAAATTACATCCAGAAACCTTGTGCAGAAACCCAAACGCACTAAAGCAGTAGTAGCATTGCTCCATCCCCTCTGCTCCATCCCCTCTGCTCCATCCCCTCTGCTCCATCCCCTCTCCTCCATCCCCTCTGCTCCATCCCCTCTCCTCCATCCCCTCTCCTCCATCCCCTCTACTCCATCCCCTGTCCTCCATCCCCTCTCCTCCATCCCCTCTCTTCCAACCCTTTCCTCCATCCCCTCTGCTCCATCCCCTCTCCTCCATTCCCTCTGCTCCATCCCCTCTGCTCCATCCCCTCTCCTCCGTCCCTCTCCTCCATTCCCTGTGCTCCATCCCCTCTCCTCCATACCCTCTCCTCCATACCCTCTCCTCCATACCCTCTCCTCCATACCCTCTCCTCCATACCCTCTGCTCCAACCCCTCTGCTCCATCCCTTCTGCTCCATCCCCTCTCCTCCATCCCCTCTGCTCCATCCTCCTGTCCCCCCAGTTCCTTCTTCCATAGTCCTTTTCTCCCTAGGACCCTGGGTTACCCCACTGTCTGTGATCACCAGATGCAGAGGACAGGGAAGTCCTGGTCAGCTTCAGTGTGGATCACAGCTGCCTCTGGGAGGACTTCTGCTGACCATGGAAACCACCATATCAGGAGCTAAAAGGAGTCTGCAGGAAATCCTAGCCCTCAGGGGACAGAGAAGGGGCTTTCCTGCCGAGTGCCACCATGTCCACTTCAGTTTCCTTGGGAAGTTTTATTGGTTCAAAAGGAACCCAGAATCCAGATTCCAGGAAATTGGCTTTTGTCGTTTTGGTTTTGTTTCCTTTTACAAGTAATTATTATTAAAATAATAGTTTTCTTTTCTCCACAAATCCTCCAGTGTATCAGCCTGAGTCTATGGACCCCTGCCAAGATTAGTTTGCATGATGATGATTGACAGACATCAAAGGATGGGGGGGCGGTGCAAAGCTGGTCCCCAGTGCTCAGGGGAAGGGAGGCTCACTCCAACCACCCCTACTTGAACTGGGGAATCCAAGAAGAGGAACCTTGGGGTTTTAGAGACTTCGAGCTGAGCACACTAGGATCCTGGCATGAATCAGGCTTAACAGAGCCAGAATAGCTATTAAGGCCAAGCCCCTTCCGCTTTCTGGAATCTCCCTGGTTTGCCTTCTGAGGGTGAAAATAAAGGGGAAGTTGGTACAGATGAGCTGTTTTTAGGCAGGCTCCTTTGTGCAACAGCTGTCCACACCCCACACCCTGTGGACACTTGATTGCAGGGAAACCCTGCACCTCTCCCCCTCTTTCTCTGCTGACTTTCCATCTTTTCTCACCAATAATAGCAAGTAATCACCAGGTACTAAAAATGCATAACAATAGTGAGATACAGTGTAACTTAGAATTAAGTATTACATACAGCCATGGATCTCACTGAGCAAAATCCAATTGGACATTTCAAATTCATTTACCTATCCTGTTTGATGTTTTGATTTTAAGGTTGGGATGCACAGGTTATGCTTTCTGTTTTCTTAACCCCGTTTCTAAAAATATAGCTGACACCTGGAAATCCAGGTGTCAGCTGTATTTTAAACACATTTCCACTAAAACCGTTATTTTGGATATTAAGTCAAATGAGTTTCCCATAAAGGTGTTCAAGCATTTTCCCTTTTCTTCCCTGCACCTCCTTCCTTTTCTCTGTGTGCCCAGGTGTGGCTGTCCAGCAGGTTTTGTTTTCTTCCTGTGGTATCATGAGCTGCTGAACTTTGGGAATCACAGTTGTGAATGTAGCTATTCTATCATATATCAGAGGGAAAACTAACTTCTTTTTATTCTACTAGAGTCTTAAGAAAAGGTGCCCATAGTTTAGGTTAGTGGAAATTTCCAAAGGGTTTAGCACCAACTATATTTCAAAAGTTGGGGGGTGGAGGTAAACCAGAAACTTCCAGAAGACAAACTCGGAATACACTGTGTGCTCAGTTTATAAGGAAAAAAGAAACTGTTGACAGGTTTGACTTTGTGTTCAAGGAAAAAATAAATGTAATGTCATCACTTTCTGAAGTATCTGAGGTTAATCTAGTCATGACAAATAATCATGAAGAAAATATGGTAAAGGGTGTGTGAGATTCGAGCTATTCCTAAGAAAGTTCCAGAGCTTCTATAGACATGTGCAGAGCATCATGGTCCTGGATGTGAATCTATGAGAAGGGATGGAAGTGGCTAGGCCCAGGAGATAATATTCATTCTGTGGCCTCTGAGTCATATTGAGGAAATCATCTGTCTCCTGTTTTCTAGGTAGAAAGTCAAATTTGAATTTCATTACAGTGACTATAAAAAAAAGCAATTTCTGCTTGTACTAAACAGCAAGGATGAGACTAGACTCTTGTCATAATCCTGACTAGGCAGTGTCTGTGTTCATTGACAAACACTGTGGACTCCAAAAATCAAAGTATGTAAGAGAGGACCACACTGACTCCATTTTTGAGTATAGCCACCATTACAAGCAGTCACAGGAACCTGCCCACCCAAAGGAAAATTGCTCAAGGTTTATCAGCATCTGACCTTTTCCAGACCAGGACAGTTGCCCAAGGCCTCAAGAATAGCTAACCTAAACTCGTTAAAGATAACCTTTGGTATGTGGGAGCAGGTGGGCTGACCTAACCATGAACTGTAATCCTGCTATTATCCAATAGGGCTAGAAGTTACCCAAACCCCGCTAAAATTCCCCTAGACCCTGTATAAAAGGCTTGCGAGCCAAGTTATCAGGGTCAGAGCGTTTTCCCTCCCACCACAACACAATGGTTTACTTTTTCCTGAAATAAAGTTTTGGTTTTCCATCCTTCTGTGTGTCTGGTGTGGATTCTCGGACCCTAACATCTTGGAGGTCCCACTGAGATCTCCCAAAGACTACCGGAGAGACTAGAAAGATCTCTTTTGGCTGGCCGTGTCTTTTGGGTAAGAGAGAGCTCTTTTTTCTTTTTTCTTTTTACTTTACTTTGGTTTTGGTTATTTTGGTTAAACTTGAGTTTCTGGTCTGGGGCACTTGGTTAGGAGAAACTGGACACAGTAATGCTCCTCGAGCGTGGAGATGGGGGGCTCCCCAACTCTCCACTGGTAGAGAGTGAGCAGTGGGTTCCCCTCAGTGATTTGGGATTCAGGTGAGGGGTCCAGATGTTTGGCTCCAGGGCGACAGGTGTTCAGCTCCGTTGCTCTCTTCCTGTCTGCATAGTCTTTGTTGTTGGGCCCTTACTCTGTTGTCTGTGACTTTCACGTTCATTCTCTGAGATTGCTTTCATACTCATTCTCTGGGATCTCAGGATGGGAAATTCTAAATCTACCCAGATTTAAAGGAGGTACCTATGTCTTGTGTTTATGGTAACCGTGTGTCTAAGTTTTCATGTGTGTTTGTAACTCAGATATTGTAATTGACTCGTGTTGGTTCTATCAAACAAAGTGGCCACTTCAAGTTTCCATCCTTTATGTGCATAGAATCATTCGTTTTGGCATGCCAGACTAGATACGCGCGCATGCAAAATGTAAAATAGGGATATTTAAAAATGCATTTAAAAGCCTAAAATTTGGATACCATAGACATCTCTAAATTTAAACACTTCACAACAGGCGGCAATTGTTTATAGGAGTCAGCCTCTGAGTTGACTGTTTAAGAATCCTATTTTTCTTTTTTTTAATTTTTTATTTATTTTTTATGTGTATGAATATACTATCTGCATGTAAGTTTATGCACCCGTGTCGTGCAATGCCACAGAGGTCAGAAGAGGGTGTCTGCAGAGGTCAGAAGAGGGTGTTGGATTCCCCTGGAACTGGAGTTAGGCTCTCAGCTGCCATGTGGGTGGTGGGGATTGAACCCAGGTCCTCTCTGCAAGAGCAGTTGGCACTCTTAACTACTAGGCCATCTCTCCAGCACCAAGAATCCTATTTTTCTAGATGACTTTTTTGTTTGCATTTGCTTTCAAAAGGGTTGTGTGAAGTAACTTGCTTGCTTTGGAAGTATCTACTCTGTGTTTTTTTGTTGTTGTTGCTTTTGGGTTTTTTTTGAGACCTCTGTGGGCCAGATCCTCTAGGTGGATGTATCCCTGATTTAATATACTAACTTGCCTTCAGGGCTGGGAATGAATTCTTGGACTGGCTTTTGTTCTGGATGGGGCAGTTTTGTTGCCTCTTGGGACCACGTGTAGTGGCACACACCTTTAATCCCAGTCCTTGGGAGGCAGAGGCAGGCAGCTCTTTGTGGACCCAAGATCAGCCCATCTGGTTGCTTTGGTGAGTTTCCACCCAGCTACTACAAAGAGTCTCTGTCTCAAAGGACCAGAGATAAACTTCCTTTTGCTAGCTAGTAAAATTTTCATCAGCAGTTAGTCAGGAATCCTAGTCTGGATTGGGAGGAGGTCTTTAGAGCTTGGGGAATTCCTGAGCTCTCTGGAGTCCCCACGTGACAACATTTCAGTCTCTGATACAGATCCATTTTGAGATCTGGCATCAGTCAGGGTGCCGCATGGCTTCTGGGGGTGCATTATAGGAGCTGATCTCCACGATGGTCTGTGTCTGGGAGACAAACGGGACTTCCCTGGGTCTGTGCCCTCCTTGCTGATCTGACCGGCAGTCCCTCCTGTGTGCTGTGTGTTTGCGTTGTGGAAGAGTTGGTCTGAGAACTGGGTGAATCAAACTCATGAAAACTGTGCTTCATGCCATGCTTTTAGTCTCCATTTGGATGAAGACTTTATATAAAATTATTGTGATCACTTTAAGATGTTAGGGTAGCCCCCTCACCCCAGGCTCCTGATGTTTTGGATGTGTGTTTGAGTCTTTCTAAAACTATGGAACCTCATTTCAGCTTATGGGTAGGAACCTCTTTGCAGGGTATAGGTGCCTTAAGCCCTCATACCCAGTGAGGTTCAGTTCCTATAGGCCTACAGAAGGTCTGGGACTTTGCTTGGGCCACTTTGTCCATCTCAGTGACTTGGGCTTGAGACATGAGCCCTGCCTCTGCAGACAGAAACCCCATGACAGGTACATACTGGCCTGCTTTCTTATGCAGCAAGGAAAGAGGCAGGATAGAATGCCTTCTCTGGGCCTAACTCCCAGTGCTCACCTCAGGCACAGACTTACCTATTTGATCATTGATTTACTTAGAAGGGAGAGAGACAATGCAAGCTGCAAGCCAGTTTGGAGGTTTAAAGACATCTTTCCAGAAGACAAAGGAGCTAGTTTCTTGAGTTTCTTAGCAGCCAGGTCTGTGCCAAAGGCTGGGGATGCCAAAACTGTGTCTTCCCCCAGGCCTCAGAGTGGGAATCCTGGACTGCATTCCTGCACCAAGAAATGTTGTTACAACACCCTGCAAGCATGCCTCAGCAGAGACCAGAGCCAGGCCTCAGTCTCACTCAAGATGCTCCTACCGATACCAGCCACAGACCCGCCTACACCCACTCCCCAATCTTCCTTCTACAACCATTACATGACCGGTCTATTTTAATGCAAAATTATATGTGTTTGGATAAATGTTCTTAGTTTTTACTTATTTTTAATCTGAAGTCCTGATGTTTCTTTTGGCTGTCTCCCAACTGTCTCCCAACACTGGGGAGGCGAGGCCATTTAGGCTGTTACACTTGGGTCAGTCAAGGTGTGCTACATACCAGAATTGCCTGGGCCAGCCTTGTTTCTTGTCTCCAGGGGTGGGAGAGGGCAGCCTGGGACAGCTTTATTGTGTTCCTGCAGTGGTTTCCTATCTGTCCCCCCAAACATCCCCTTCCTCCTCATAGGAAGCAATCTTAACTCCCTGGGCCTGAACTGCTGTCCTGCTGGTCTGGCCACTCCTGGGAGTTCCCCAGCTTGTTGTGGTGGGCCATGCCTTTAATCCTAGCATGCCTTCAATCCCAGCACAGCTGAGGTTTAGCTTAGGGTCAGAAATAATGATTTCTGAACAAAATGGAGTTTATCTGGCCCATCTCATTTTCCATCTCTTATTAAGTTGAAAGCTCAGTTAGGAATATTTACTACATTTCTGAAAATGCTCTAAAGCTCTGGTTTTACAAAATGTATATCTGGTCAAGGTTTATTTAAGAGTGTTCAGTTTTTGTTCATCCTTTCTATGCATATCACATGGCACCTCAAGGTTTAGTAAAAGGATAAGATATACAGAATTTTTGTTAGTTTTCAGTCCACTCCTGGCTTGCACTGGACTCCCTGTTACAGGTTTGGATTAAATGGACACAGACAAATAGTGGGTTACATATGACTACTGAAAATGTACTTTATGTTTCTTGCAAGAGTTGCTTTTGATATTTCCTTTGACCTAACCAGATAATTTGGCTCAAAAAGCTAGATTATGTCTTCTGAACCAGCTGCATGCAGTCCAAAAGAAGACAGTTTGAATGAACTTGGTAATCCTTATCAGTTTATTTCCTGTCTTCTGGTATGTGTTACAACTCCTGTCTTCCTGGGAAAACTATAAATCAGGATGGGGGTCTGAGAAAGAAAGAGATTATTCTTAGACCAAAACAAACAAACAAACAAACAAAAAACCCTCACTGCTGGACGTGGTGCACACACCTTTAATCCTAGCACTTGGGAGGCAGAGGCAGGTGGATCTTTGTGAGTTCAAGGCCAACATGGTCTACAGAGTGAGTTCCAGGACAGCTGGGGCTACAGGGAGACCCTGTCTCGAAAAGACCCAAAAAAAAAAAAAAAAAAAAAAGAAAAGAAAGAAAGAAAGAGATTGTTCCTGTTTGTAGTAATTGTGGTGAACAGCTTACATTTAAGATAAGCCTAAAATTGTTTAATTCTGTCTTGTGGGCTATGCCTGCTTAACCTATGGTGTTAAGTCCCTCCTCCAGTCAGTATTATACACAGCTGCTTGAATTATTGTCCAAGACTTATCTAAAATATTATACAGTAATTAAAGGTGTTAGGCTAGTGTAACTTAGCCTTTCTGGATAGATAATGACCATACTTAAATGCCCATACCAATTCAGCCAAGGGGCTTAAGGAACAACTTTGTTTCTTGCCCTCTGAGGTCAACTAGTCCCAGGGGACTATGCAAGGGGACATCTCTTGAAATGTCCTGCAAATGTGAGTTTGCAAACCAGTCCTCCTATGTTGAACTCAAACTGCCACACGCACAAAAGAAACCACTGAGGGGCCACAGATAGTAGTGAATAAAGGTTTTAATCACAAATCAAAAGGCAAGTTACACAAGCAAACAGAAAGCTAGAACAACCAAGACAGAATAACAGAGACAAGTTGACACGCTGCTGAGGCCAAGCACACTCCCATGGGACTAGAGGGCAGCAGCCCCAAGGTCTGAACTTCTCCCACTTTTATTCCCAGTTAGGGGATTTCCACTGAGGTTATGGTGACCCTTTCTCTGATTGGTGGGGTCTTGGTGGTTGCAGACCAGGCAGTCTTTCATTGGATCAGTCCACCTGTTCTGTACCCCTTTGTTCTTTACTATAGAGCATCTAACCACAAGAGAGAACTTGGCTTAAGCTATCTCCTGTTTGGCAGAAACAATGGTTGTGTTTAGAAAAGTGAAGCCCCTTAAGAAGTGGATGTACTCCTTAAGGTCTGGGAAAGTTCATCCTGACCTCAGGTAGCTGTGGGAACAAATAACTCAAGAGCAGAGTAGCAGGAAATGTACTCTTGAAGTTGTGGTCAGAACAGGAGAGGTAGTCATGGGAGCAGCTGAACTCAAGGTGGGAGGGAGTAACCATGGGAACCAGGCCTGCTTCAACTAGAGAGTCGCTCCTGTATGGTTAACCCTTTCCTTTTGATTAACTCTTTCTGACCCAGTCCTAACACCTGGGCAGGGAGGTCTTGGAGATCCACTAACAGGACTCTAGCCAGTGTCCAATCTGTAAAGAGGGAAGTCTCTTCATGCTTCAAAAGGGAAGTCTGGTCTAGAAAGACCTGACTTTGTCCTCATGTGGATGGAACTGGTAAATGAGAAGCTGAGAGGAGCCAGAGGCCTCTCCCCCCAAAATCCAAGTGGCCCCTGAGGACCAGATCCTCAACTGACCTTGAGAAAACAAAAGTTGGTTAATCTGGGCTAACTATATGGACCTGAACACCCAAGAGGAAAGTATAACCAAAAGATAAGTAATCGTTATATTTCCTTTAAAGTCTGAAAAATTGTGCCTCCAAACACTACATTTTAAGTTATTTAAAGTCATATGAGATCTGTTGTTACCAAATAGTAAAGTTTCCTATTTCTATTTAAGCAACTATGTAAGGGCAAACTCACACTGTGACTATCAAAATTTCCTGGAAAGCAGATCCTGAGTCCAGACACTATGGCCACATGAACAAAAGGAGAAGCCCAATAATGGACGCTTCAGAACCCCTTGTTGAGAAATTCTAATGGACTTTTAAGTTGAACATTTAATTCACCCTATTCCTTTCCTGGTTCCCTGCCGAGAAAATGTACCTAGCTACCCTCACCTTCACAGGCACTGGTCAAGGATTTTATTCTCTCTGTAACTATACTTTTGGGGGTCTTTTAGATCCACTGAGCAGGGGTACCTCAGTCGCCACCTCCTACATCCCATTTCAGCATGGAAGAAGTCAGAGTGGTCGGTGCCCTGATTCCCTCTTGGCAATTGGGGTAACCTCCTCAGAGGGTAATGTGATACAAGGGAGGAGCTAAAAATCGGCTAAGCAGTTTAGGGTCAACACCCCCCAGAGAGACAGTTTATTTCTCAGCTGAGAGCTGAAGACTTCCTGGATCTACTAGCAAACTTATCCTGCTGGTTGCTCTGACTTATGGACCATACACCCTTAATTCACTTGTCAGATTTATTAACTAGTGGGTAAATTCCATTAAAATCATGTTACTTACAACAAGGTATGTCCCCCATGTATAACTCCCCTGAGGAAAAAGATGGAGTCTACTATTAGCCTTCAGTATACAACTAAAGGGGGAAATGTAATAGAGGCCCACACTGACTCCATTTTTGAGTATAGCTACCATTTCAAGCAGTCACAGGAACCTGCCCACCCCAGGGGAAAGGGACAATTGCTCCAGGTTTATCAGCAACTGACCTTTTCCAGACCAGGACAGTTGCCTGAGGCCTCAAGAACAGTTAACCTAAACTTATTAAAGATAACTGTTGGGGATCTGAGATCTCCTGAGCCCAGCGCCCCCCCCCTCCCTGCCAACTGGGATTATGAAGAGGGATCTGAAGGAGGCAAGCAAAGAAAGCCTTCAGCACAGTGAAGAGGCATCTAGCACTCACATTGGAATACAGGCAAGGAGAAGCCCATATGCCAGGATCACGAAGAAGAGACTACACTGGAAAGGGGCAGGATAATCCCGTGCCAAGCTTTACCAACCCTATGGAAGACTCCTGCAGTGGGATCCCTCTGGGGATGTCCCAGGACACGGACATCAGAAACACAATTGGGAACATATTTAAAGAACTACGAGATCATAAAGAACAAATTAAAGAACTAAGAAAAGAGAATGAGGAACTCAAGAAGGATCTAGAGAGAGAGAATGACAAGCTCTGGAAGGAAGTAGAAACACTGAAAAGATCCCATGCTGAAAAAGATAAAGAAACCAACCAGCGAACCAAAGAGCTACAAAAAGAGATCAAGAAGCTCCAAAAAGAAGTAGAAATACTAAAGAAATCAGAAGAGGAAATGAAAAAGGAAATCAAACACTCATCCACTCAAGAGAAAAGGAATGGAAAAAGCCTCAGAAGCAGAATGGAGGAAGCAGAACAAAGAATATCAGACCTGGAAGATAACACAGAACAACTAAAAACCTCAAGGAAAGATTATGAAAAATTTAAAAATACACAAAAATGGAACAACCAGGAGCTGTGGGACACTATGAAAACATCAAACCTCTGTATCATAGGAATAGAGGAAGGAGAAGAATCCCAAGAGAATGGTATTGATCAGATCTTCAACAGAATAATAGATGAAAACTTCCCCAAACTAAAAAAGGACAAACCAATACCAATACAAGAAGCACATAGAACTCCAAACAGACAAGATCAGAAAAGAAATTCTCCACGCCACATCATAGTTAAAATGCTAGACACCCAAAACAAAGACAAAATCCTTAAATCCACAAGAGAAAAACAACAAATGAGCTATAAGGGGAAACCTATCAGAATTACAACCGACTTCTCAACGCAAACTATGAAAGCAAGAAGAACCTGGAGCAAAGCATTCCCAGTGTTAAGGGACAATAGATGCGAACCCAGGTTACTATACCCAGCAAAAATGTCAATTATAGTTGAAGGAGAGAGAAAAATCTTCCATGACATAAACAACTTGAAAGAATACATGTCCGGTAAACCAACCCTTCAAGATGGGAAAAAAAAAAAAAAAGATAACTGTTGGTATGGGGGGAGAGGTCAGGTGGGGTGACCTATGGGGTGACCTAACCATGAGCTGTAACCCTGTTATTATCCAATAAGGCTAGAAGTTACCCAAACCCCACTAAAATTCCCCTAGACCCTGTGTAAAAGGCCTGTGAGCCAAGTTATCAGGGTGGGAGCCTTTTCCCTCCCACCCCAGCATGCTGGTTTACTTTTTCCTGAAATAAAGTCTTGGTTTTCCATCATTTGGTGTTTCTGGTGTGGATTCTCAGACCCTAACAAGCATATTCAAGTTATACACTATCTGCCTCCCTGCCACAAGAACAGCTCACCCGCAGGAGAATTGCTACCATAGATCTCCTCCACCCTTAAATGCCCAGATAAATAAGAATATTGACCAACAGGAGAGAACTCAGAAAATGTAACAGATTTTTTTTGCTCTCTTACCACTCTTATTCTTTTAGAGTTAAAGAAATGAACTTATACACACAACCCTATGCATTTTGAAACTTGTTCAACATGGATTTAAATCATTTTTACCTCAGATCTAAAAAAACTAAATTGTTTTCTGCATGAACTATTTGAAAGAACATGTTCTGCACATCTGCTGCATCAGATCAGCATATCTTGGGTCTGACTCTGGTGCCTAACTCAGGTACCGCAGTGGGGATGTGTGTTCGGACTCAGGTTCCAGACCTGAGAGGAACACTTGGAGCAACCCAACATGGCTCCAGGCAGGTAAAAGGTTAGGACAGAGTGACTTTTGTGGTGCTGGACAATTGATTTTCTGGTCTGTGGCAGAGGGCCTGGTGGCTGACGGGGGTAGATTGGAGTCCTAAGCCCAGCGGGTTGCCCTTCCCCCCTCACAGCTGGAAGGGGTCCTGAGCTTGGGTCTGTCTCTGGTGCCTGACTCAGGAGCCGGGGCATGGGCTAAGCCAGGCATTCCTCCCCCACCCCCACCAAAAATTGGAATTGAGGAAGAGAGAGTATCCAGTGGATTAGGAGAACTCTCAGAACAGGAAAATGTGGGGGTCATAGAGAGGTGGTTGGCAAAGACCACCCTCTCCAGTTTCCTCGCCGCTGAAGATCTTCACTCTGTCGGCCCGTGACGGAGTGGGGCTGGGGAGAGTAAGTGCGCTGCCAAACCGAAAGCAACCACGGCAGGGAGTCGAGTCAGAGTGTTACAGCTCAAGCTCACTTTATTGCAGGTTTACCGAGGTTTATAAGCCGTGCCGGCTTCCCTACTGGGGTATGTGTCTCTTCCTAATTGGTCCTTTTAGGAGGCTTAATTTACAAGTCCCTAATTGATCCAATCCCTTCCCTTCCTAGCATAGTCCCTAATTATCATGTTAGTACGCGGAGGTAAAGAAGTGAAACTAGCCTTCCTTGCTCGATGGGCGGGGGTGAGTTTGCGAAACTCTAGCGCAGGCTTTCTTTTGTCCTTCAGGCCTATCTTCTCGGCTATTTCCAGGCAATCATTTTCCCCCTTTGGTTTAATGTAGGTTGGCCTAGCTCCTGTCTTAGGTTGGTGCTTTTACTGGCGCTCAGCTCTTACCCTCTTTTAGTAGATAGCAGCTTGGCTACCCCCTGTCTTGGTTGGCCGACAAAAAAGCTCTTACCCATCTTTGGAGTCTGATGCTGCCTTTGTAGGTATTGATCGAGGGGGATGGGCTTATACTTTTGCCCGTAGGGCCATTAATTGGACTTCTTCTGCCTGTTTTTTAGTGAACCTTATAGACCCGGTTGAGCAAGCAAGGGCCTACCATGAACAAAAGCAAAAGAATAGTAAAGGTCCGGCTATTGCCATTATCAATGAAGTAAACCAGGGGCTGGTGTTGAACCATCCATTCAAACCATTCTGGTTGATTAGCTATCTTTCTTCTTTATAAGGCTATTCCTAAGGTCCGGCTAGATCTGTGTTGTAATTACACAGAGTGGTCTGCAGTAAAACGTCGCATTCTTCCCCTAAAGCCTTGCATATCCCTCTCTGTTCTAGTGCAAGGAGATAAAGCCCCCTTCTATTCTGAAGTGACCATCTCTGCTAAAGAATACAATGATGCCTTCATGTGTCTCAGAGTATTTCTACCTTTTCTATCATCATGTGCTGCGAGACTCTCAGTTCATTGTTGTGTTAGTAATAGAGCTGTTCCTCCAGTATCTGCCTGTGATTCCCACTACTAGTTAGCCCACCAGGGCAAGGGCGGTTCCTATCTCTCTTTTATGTCTAGAAACTGTAAAGGCCTCCTGCTGGGTGGTATAATGCACAAGAGTTCATTACTCTGTCTTTACAGCTTCTGGGTTGACACAAGGGGTTAGTCCCGGGCATACATAACATTCCACTTTCTTAGCATTTAGTCTATCCACCTCCCTTCGGCACTTGTTCCCAGTGTCCATTGAAGAACGTCTTGCTAACGAGCAGAAATCGGTTTGGAGAGTAGGCCAGATGCTCTCGTTGTTCCTTTATTTGAGACACCTTGACGACTTTTCCAGTAACGACGTTCACCACGACCAGATGATGTGTGCGAGGCCTGTGTGACTCTCTGATGACTCAGTCTTCCCAGGGGGCCATAGGGTAGAATTCCGATGGCCAGGGGCATCAGATTATTTCTGTAAGAAAAAGGGGATTTACCTAAGGATTTCATCCTTAGGTTGGGGTTTAAGAAGTTTCCGGGAGATCATTATTTGATGTTCCTTGCTGGGACCCCGATAGGTGTATTCGGGTCTAGTTGGAATAATACAGCCGAATCCTCGGCCTGTGGTTATAAGTGGGTCTGGGCCTCGTCATTGCTGGGTTAGAGGATCTCGCCACCGGAACTGTATGGCTGGTGTCTGGGGTAACTGTCCCCAGTTGTTTTTGAATCTATTGTAAGTGACATTATTTGGAAAAATTTAAAATATTATTTTAATAATGGCCCCTGTCAGCTGCAGGTGAGGACTGTGGTACCAAGGCCGCTCCCCATTTTTGTTTTTTGTATTTTTTGTTTTAAAGTCTGGTGAGTTCTTTCAATGATCGCTTTTCCTTGTGGGTTATAAGGAATACCGGTGATGTTTTTGATATTCCATCTATTAAAGCAAGGCCCATTGTCTGTTTTGACCTGTTTAGGTAGGCCCAGGGTTGAAAAACATTGTATAAAGTGTGATTTAGCATGGACGGCTTTTTCTCCAGAGTGGGCCGTTGCCCAACATGCTCCTGAATATGTATCTACTGAGACAAAGACAAATTTGAGTTTCCCAAAAGCCGGGTAGTGGGTGACATCTGTCTGCCAGGTGATGTTGGGTTGAAGGCCTCAGGGATTTACTCCGGGCCCCTGCAGAGGCGGAACATTGAGAAAAGGTTTACAAGATTTGCAGGTATGTACAATTTTCTTAAGTTCTGAGACCGGTATATGGGGGAATCTTACCTGTAATCCCCTCCAGTTTAGATGGGTCAACTCATGAAGTTTATTTGGTTCAGTTACATCAACAATATTAAGATGAGAAGCTAATCTATCTGCCATGGCATTCCCCTTGGCGAGGAACCTGGGCAGATGAGAATGACTCCTTACATGTTGGACATAAATGGACTCCACCCAGCCCTCCAAAAGAGACTGAGCTTGTATCATGAGAGCTGATATGGGGTTTCTGTCCAGTTTTATATGTGCTTATGGGAGAGCTGGCAGAAGATTTGTCACATATAGGCTATCAGATATAAGATTAAAGGGTTGGGTGAAGTCCTGGAGGGCCATTGTGGCCGCTAGTAATTCCTTGTATTGTGCGGACCATTGTATGTTTGGGACCGGACCTTTACTGGGACATCAGGGGAATAGGCAATGTAAGCACCCCCTCCTCTTCCTCCATCAGTGAAAACATACAAGGCATCGGCCAGAATCTTTTTGGAAAAGAGGTTGTTGGCTACTAATTTAATGGGTAGTCGTTGGAGGAGTGTGGCCCATGGAGAAGGGCCGAAATGGCAGTCCAGACTACCCAGGAATCCCTCCAGGGCTAGCGGTAACCGAGGGTGGGTATTTAATGCCCATTCCATATCTTCCATTCGGAGGGGTATGGCTATAGTATCAGGGTCTTTACCATAGTGTCTGATTGCTAAATTTCTGCCCTTTTTTATAGCATCAGTTATTTGATCTAAGACCATGTATACCCTCGGTGTTCCACCAAGAGAGGTATTCACCCATTCCAATGGTTTTCCTTCTTGGACTAACATGGCCATGGCAAGCTCCTTCCCCGGAAAAATCCAAAACATAAGGTCTTTTCTTTTATCGAACCTCTGTAGCTTGGCAGAAAATAGGGCCCTAGAGAATTGATCAAAGATTTGTAAATCTTGCTCTGAGAGCTCAACCTCCCCTCCACAGGGCCCCCCTTTCTCAAGGAGGGAAAAGAGGGGGAGGAGGGTCTCAGTAGAGACTCCAACCCAGGGCCTGAGCCAATTTATCTCCCCCAACACCTTTTGTAATTGGGTGATTTCAAGGTTCTTAGGGATAGAGATGGAGGGGAAGAAAGGTCTGACAGCAGTAAGGTGAAGTTCTGCGCCCAGTACCTTGAGCGGGGGTACCCATTGTACCTTCTCAGGGGCAATGGCAAAACCAGCCTCCCCAAGGCAATCTGAAATTTTGTCCATTAACTGATGGAGTTTTGGTAAGGCCCTGTGACCCAAGATAAGATCATTCATATATGCGTACATAAGGACGTCAGGTTCACCATAGAAAAAGTCCTGTAGTAACGTGGCCAGATAATTTTGGCAAAAGGCCAGACTGATTGCCATCCCCTGAGGAAGGACCACCCACTCGTACCTTTGGTCAGGGCATGCAAAGTTAGTTGAGGGGACAGAGAATGCGAATTTGTGACAGTCTTCTGGATGGAGGGGGATGGAGAAAAAACAATCCTTAAGGTCTATTACTGCTAGATAGAACTCAGTGGGTATTGCAGGAACCCAGGGCATTCCCCCTAGGGGGGGCCCGGCGATCTCCATCCTGTCGTTTATTTTTCTCAAGTCCTGTAACATCCTCCATTTGCCTGAGGGTTTTTTTATTACGAACACAGGGGTATTCCATGGGCTCATCAAGGGACGGATATGCCCTCGGGCCAACAAGTCATCGACAATGCCCTTGAGGGCCATCAGCTTCTCTTCCTTGAGGGGCCACTGCTCCACCCAGACCGGTTTACCGGGTTTCCATATAATTGGTGGAACGCGGGGGGATGTGGCCTTTAGACTTGGGGGTACACCTTAACAAGATCTTTCCTAACCCTGTCTGAGGGGCCGGGTATACTCTCTAACGGGTCTTCAAAGAACCTGTTGTGGTCGGTGGTAAGAACTACGTCCATCTGGGCCATTATGTCTTTTCCAGCCAAGTTATCCTTTAGTCCTTGTACTACCAGGGGGCAAATACGCCCTTGTTCACCCTCAGGCCCCACCCAGGGGAGATAAGAGGCAGTTTCCTGAGCTTTGGAAGTCCCTCCTACTCCGGATACATGAGGTCCAGGGACTAGCTCCCAATGACTGGGAACCTCTTCCTTTTTTAAGACAGTTCTATTGGCCCCTGTATCCAAGAGGCATTTGAAACTTTGTCCCCCAATAGCGATGACTGTCTTAGGATGGGTAAAGTCACATAGAGGAACAGTCCAGTTGACCGGACAAGGATTTGGTCTAATAGGACCCATATCAGGGCCTTGCCTCCTTGGTTGTAATGGGGCTAGAGGCCGCCCCATCTCTAGTTTAAAGGCCTCCCATTGATATTGTACTTGGACTGGCAGTCACGTTTCCAGTGATACCCCTTCTTACATCTAGGGCAAGGAGCAGGGGGCAATCCCTGATTCCTCTGCCCTTTATCGGATCTTTCCTTTTCCAGGCATTTCCTGCGAAAGTGACCTTCCTTACCACAGGCAAAACATTTCCCTCTTGATTCGGCCCTCTCTGTGGTCTTTGCTTCCTTTTGGAGAGATAAAGCTTGGGCCAAAGCCACCGTGAGGGCTTGAACCTTGTGAGATTGAGTTCCCATGTCCTGGGTGGCTATTATCCAGGAATGCATTGTCTGGTCGCTGAGGCCGGCACAGGCCTGTCTATGGTCACCATTCATACCTTCCCAAACAGTCAGCTTAATGAATTGATCTCTTATGTGCCCAGGGGGCAACTTACGCTTTATGCTCCGCTCTACCCTGTCGATGAATGATGGTAAATCCTCCTCAGACTTCTGCTGCAGCCCCGCCATGGGGTTTTCCATGGGCCCGGTATTTAGCTTGGCCCACGCCCAAAGTCTGCAGTCTCGGACTTGCTCCCTATATTGGGGAATCTGTACCCGAGATTGTTCAAGCCCGGTAGTATACCCAGTTTGGGTTCCTACCAGCATTCCCCAAGTGATGGCTACTGGGGGGTTAGCAGCGGCATTGGCTTCAGCCTGTTCCCTGCATTCCTCCCGGAATAGAGCGACCCATCTAATAAAGATGGGATTAGGAAGTACCGCTTTGGCGGCATCCATCCAGTCCTTTGGCACACAGGGATGATAGGCGACATCCTGTAGGAGGGTGGTCGCCCATGGGGAGTTGGGACCATCCTCTGCCACAGCCTTTTTGAGTTCTTTTAGGTCCTTGGCCTCCCAGGGGTACCAGTCCAAGGGTCGGACAGGGGTGGGATTGACATTAACCGNTCTTTACTTTTTTTAAGCTGATTTATAAGCAAAACAGTTTTATCAGTCTTTTGGGCTTATGTGTGCATAATGGTGGCAGCACGTGTGTGTTTATGTCCAGGCTTCTGTGCTTGTGTACAGGGAAGAGGCTATCGGAGTCCACCCTCTACCACTCTCAGGCTTATTCCCTTGATAAGGGGTCTCTCATTAAACCTAGCAATTCCGGGCTGGAGAGATAGCCTAGAGGTTAAGAGCACTGACTGCTCTTGCAGAGGACCTGGGTTCGATCCCCAACACCCACATGGCAGCTGAAAACTGTCTTTAACTCCAGTTACAGGGGAATCCGACACCCTCTAATTACCTCCGCGGCATTGCATGACACAGGTGCACCAACCTACATGCAGACAATACAGTCATACACATATGAAAATAAATTTAAAAAATGAAAAAAATTATAAAAAAATAAACCTAGCAATTCCTGTTTTGAGGCTAACCCTGAGGTACAGGTCCATGAAGCCACGCCCAGGTTTTTTTGGGGGGGAGGCGTTGAGACAGGGTCTCTCTGCCATGCCCATGCCCATGCCCATGCCCGGCCACACCCAGGTTTTATCTGGTTGCCAAGGATCTGAACTCAGGTCCTGGTACTTGCACAGCAAGTGCTTTTACTTCTTGAACTCTCTCCCTAACCCCAGTTTTATTAGTCATACTACAAAATGCTCTGTGAGGTTTTCTTTTTTTGAGAAGTATGATATCATTTGCTTTTGAGAACAAGAAAGTTATAATAGATATGAGGACAACAGAGAGTAGTCAAAAAAAATGTTTGAAGGAGCTGGAGAGATGGTTCTGCAGTTATGTGTACTAGCTGCTTTTCCAGAGGACCCAGGTTTGGTTCCTAGCACCCATGTCACGTGGTCAATGACCTTCTGTAACTTCAGTTCTAGGAGATCTGATGCCCCTTTCTGGCCTCTGTGGTGAGTGCACACAAAGGTACACTTAACATACATGCAGACAAAACTCTCATACACATAAACTAAAATAAATATGTAATTTTTTAATTTCACAATCTGAAATCCTAATTGCTAGGGTGAAAGTGCTGGGAGGCAGAGTTCTTTAAGAAATGATCTGTCCTGAGACTGGAGTCTCATGAATGGGATCAGAACCTCATAAAATAAACCCACTGAGACTATTTCTCCTTCTCCAACCTGAGGACAATCAAAGAGGCTCTGTTGTGCGGCTGGATAAATCCATTATGGCTGAGTATAAGAGAGCTGCCTTCTTTCCTTGATAACCTTGAAGGTCAGTTTCACCCTGAAAACCTAGAAGGCCGGCAGGAGATGGGAGCCACTCCCACTCACCATACTGAACATCAGGCACCTGCGGCCCAACCCCCAAGGGAGTTTAGCTTGAAGAGTGGCATTCCTAAAGCTTGTCCTTCCTGAGGAATGTCCGTCCTGTGCTCTGGAGGCAAATGGCACAAGCCATAAGCTTATCTTGGGGGGCTACCGTTTTTCTGCCATAAAACTTAACCGTTGCAGAATGCACATAGACTCCCCCTCTGCCCCACCCATATCCTGGTCAAAGAGCCCAACAAAACTATATAAGTGCTTAAAACCCCTGCAATAAATGAGTTTTACTTGCTGATGAAACTCCCAGATCTTTCTTCATAACTTTCTTCACAACTTTCTGCACAAATTCCATACCTAAGGGCCACAAGGCTGGTAACCTGGAAGGCAGGAACCTCACAACATGGAGGAAGCCAACACACTGTTGCTGAAGAACTTTGTCAGACACCAAATCTGTACATGTCCTGGTATTGAACTTCCCAGGCCCCAGAATTGTGAGAAATCAATGCCTTGCTCTTCACCCACTCAGACTATGATATTCTGTCATAGTAGGATAAATAGACTAAGCCTCCATTCCCAAGTTCTAGCAGAGAGGAGTGCAATACGATTGCTTTGGGCAGAGCCTCCTCATCCATAAGTCAGAAGTAGGAAGGAAGAAGACAAGAAAGAAGTGACCAGAGATACACTGTGGCTGCTTTTAAGGAAGTTTCCCAAAGATGCCCCCTAATAAACTTCCTTGTACATATTCTTAGACAGAAGTTCCACACCAGGATATCCTTGGCTAGAATTCACAGATAGTTTCTCTTGAAAAGAAGAGCATAGATAGGAAGAAGCCAGAAGTCCTGGTCACCTGCCCTATATGTCGTAAGAAATGCTTCTGTAGTGTGCCTGATTCTGTATTTCCTGTAGGGTAGAATATGAAGCTTGCTTTCGGTATCTTGTCTTCCCTGTGTTTAAGCCATAGACTGGGTTATCTGGGTAACTGAGGATGCCTATGGTTGTTCTGTGTGTGCATTCACTTCAGTTAGTGCTGAGTGTTAAAGCAACATGTGCTCTAAACACACACAGAGCCTCCCTGTGTCCCACTACAGAGCCAACTACCTCTCTCCTCTATGCTAGATTCCTCCCAGTCCTGGGGTGAATTCTGACAAGGGGCCAGCAGCAACTTTTTCAGCCCATGACCTCACAGAAGGGTCTAAGGATTACTCTTTCTGGAGTTTCAATTTCATCATCCTTTACCATTCATCAAAAGCTGGCTGAACTAACTTACTTCGACAGATGACTCAGCAAGCCCTTGCATCCATACAGATTCCCAGCAATCCTCCCTCTGCAGAACTCAGGAGACAACTGACAGGAACAAATTCCCGGGGACCCTTGTGATTATACATCTGTTCATTCAGTCCTCGGAACAGCTCCTCCCTGGCACCCTGGAACCACGTGGCCTTTGGCCTTTGCTTTCCTGTATAGAGCTCCACATTATTAACTGTGGACACTGTGGCCAAAAGTTAGACTGCCAAACATTTTGCTTCCTGTGTATTGCAACACACCCTTCCTCTTCTTGACCAAAAAATGAGAAAAAAAAATGTGAAGGCTGTTTTGTCTCGTTTCTTCCCAGATCTTACTGTAATAATATTACACAAAATTTTAGAAAACACTACCTGAGGTGCTGCTTTTAAGTGATTGGTCCAATTGTCTCCCGACTACTAGTTTGCTTGAAAGCCCAAATGTGCATAAGTATGGCTATGGCAGGGAGACAGAACTAAACTAAAACCTAAAATCTTAAGAGGGTCAGTTTTCAAACCTGAATTGCTCATATTTTAATGTCACAGGGTAGTGGACTTCTATCACTTCGTTCCCTTTAAGCATTCTATGGGTCTAAGTTAACACACTAGCATATTCCAATTATTTGGCTCTTCATCTAAGTGACTGACCTAAGTGCTCAGTAATAGATAAGATTTCTGCTTTTTAAGTAATGCTCTACTAGGTTATAAATAGCTAATGATGCTCTAAACTCCTCTGGTTTACAGAAGAAATAATTGAATGAAGCCTCAAATTACTGTGTGGCTTTGTTAATGTAAATGAGTAATGCATATGGATTTCTCACAGCTTAAAAATCTTTTGTTGATCTTGTGCTAGAAAGTCTGTTAAAGAATTATTAATGACAGCATAATTGCTTTAAGATCTATGCCCTAATTAAAGCAGTAAATTCTTTATTACATCTTTATTTTAATTAGATGTACAGAAAGACAATAATTTTTACAAGAAATGCTGTGTAAAATGAAATTACCTCATTTAGAAATGCTTCACAGAGCTTGTGGTGGTGCTACGCAAAGGCACCGAGAGTCAAATGTTTCCACCCCTGAGTTCCCAGTCCTCTCTGGAAGAAGCAACGTGGAACAAACATTTTAGACCTTTGATATAATACAAGTCACCCATGCCGGCAAGTTTCTGCTTCTATTTTTAAAAATCCAATTATTAAGTGAGGATTGTTTAATAATTATTTCTATTTGTTTATTAATATGCATGTTTCTCTTGTTTGTTAGTGTATGTTTTATGTGCAACGCTGGCAGAGGCCCAAAGAGGACGTCTGATCCCAGGCAATTGTGACCCACCAGACATGGGTGCTGGGTGCCAAACACAGGTCCTCTGGAAGATCAGCAAGTGCTCTTAAGTGCTGAGCCATCTCTCCCACCATGGAAACAAGGGAGAAAACAAACTTACTGTCAATGGAAGTTACATCACATCGATGTCAGCTCCTCTGTTTGTACTTGCACTTTGCTCTCTTTTTCAATTTTTTAATGATTTTTGTCCTGAGTTGTGCACATGGAAAAGCCATTGCCAAAACCAAAATCAGTAACACCTGTCTGTCTCTCAGGTATTTCTCTTCTGCCTGCTGTGTTTTCTCATGTATGGATGCCTGTATGTAAATGTTGAGTTCCAGGCCTCTCACTGAGAGGCCTAGAACTCACCCACAGGACAGGCTGGCTGGCCAGCAACCCAGGCAGGAGTCCACTTGTTTCTTGCCTCCCCAGTGCTGGGGTTCTACGTATGCATCACCATTTTCTACATGGTCCTAAGGATCAAGCTCAGGAAACACTTCAGCTGCTGAGTTAGCTCTCCACTCTCCTTTTTGCCTTTAATTAATAGGCACTATTAATTGAGGCAATAAATGCTCCTGTATGGACTGTGATCTCGTTGACTTAAAGGAAGCCAGATGAGTTAACAGGAGATAATGGACCTTTGCTAGCCCCTGGGTTAGGACGTTTCATAACTCTGATTAAATCCTCAGAACAAAAGCCAGACAGAGATGCAGGGGTTGTAGAGAGGTGGTAGGCAAAGACCACCCTCTCCAGTTTCCTCACCGCCGAAGATCTTCACTCTGTCAGCCCGCAACGGAGTGGGGTTGCGGAGAGTAAGTGCGCTGCTGAACCAAAAGTAACCACGACAGGGAGTCGAGTCAGGGTGTTACAGCTCAACCTCACTTTATTGCAGGTTTACAGAGGTTTATAAGCCGTGCCGGCTTCCCTACTGGGGTATGTGTCTCTTCCTAATTGGTCCTTTTAGGAGGCTTAATTTACAAGTCCCTAATTGATCCAATCCCTTCCCTTCCTAGCATAGTCCCTAATTATCATGTTAGTACGCGGAAGTAAAGAAGTGAAACTAGCCTTCCTTGCTCGATGGGCGGGGGTGAGTTCACGAAACTCTAGCGCAGGCTTTCTTTTGTCCTTCAGGCCTATCTTCTCGGCTATTCCATGCCATCATCTCCCCCTTTTGTTTTATTTGGCATAGCTCCTGTCTTAGGTTGGTGCTTTTACTGGGCTCAGCTCTTACCCGTCTTTGAGTAGATAGCAGCTTTGGCTATCCCCCTGTCTTAGGTTGGCCAACCCAAAAAGCCCTTACCCGTCTTTGGAGTCTGATGCTGCTTTTTGTAGGTATTGACGAGGGGGAGTGGCTCATACTTTGCCCATAAGGCCATTAATCGGACTTCTTCTGCCTGTTTTCTAGCGAACCTTATAACCCAGTTGAGCAAGCAAGGGCCTACTGTGAACAAAAGCAAAAGAATAATAAGAGGTCCAGCTATTGCCGTTATCAATGAAGTAAACCAGGGGCTGGTGTTGAACCATCCTTCAAACCATCCTGGTTGATTAGCTATCTTTCTTCTTTCAAGGCTATTCCTAAGGTCGTCTAGATTCTTTGTAATTACACCGGAGTCGTCTGCGTAAAAGCAGCATTCTTCCCCTAAAGCCTGGCATATCCCTCCCTGTTCTAGTGTAAGGAGATCAAGCCCCCTTCTATTCTGAAGGACCATCTCTGCTAAAGAATCCAATGATGCCTTCATGTGTCTCAGAGTTATTTCTACCTTTTCTATATCTTCATCTAGTTACTGTCTGAGCCTCTCGTTCCATTGTTGTGTTAGTGATAGAGCTGTTCCTCCAGTAGCTGCGCCTGCGATTCCCACTCCTAGTATGCCCGCCAGGGCAAGGGCAGTTCCTATCTCTCTTTTACTGAAAGGCCTCCTGCTGGGTGGTATAATGCACAAGAGTCATTACTTGTCTTTACAGCTTCTAGGTTGACACAAGGGGTTAGTCCCGGGGCATACATAACATTCCCACTTTCTAGCATTTAGTCTATCCACTGCCCTTCGGCACTGTTCCCATTGTCCATTGAAGTAACCGTCTGCTAACGAGCAGAAATCGGTTTGGAGAGTAGGCCAGATGCTCTCTGTTGTTCCTTTATTTGAGATAGCCTTGACGACATTTCCAGTAACGACGTTCACCACTGACCAGATGATGGTGCGAGGCCTGTGTGACTCGTCTGATGACTCAGCCTTCCCATGGGGCCATAGGAGTAGAATTCTGATGGCCAGGAGCATCAGATTCATTTCTGTAAGAACAAGGGGATTTACCTTAAGGAGTTCATCCTTAGGTTGGGGGTTAAGAAGTTTCCGGGAGGTCATATTTGATGTGCCTTGCCGGGACCCAGATAGGTGTATTCGAGTCTGTTGGCATAATACAGCCGAATCCTCGGCCTGTGGTTATAAGCGGGTCCGGGCCTCGCCATTGCTGGATTAGAGGATCTCTCCACCGGACCTGTATTGCTGGTGTCTGGGGTAACTGTCCCCAGTGTATTTGAAATCTATTGTAATGTACATTTTTGGAAAAATTTAAAATATTTATGTTTAATAATGCCCCTGCCAGCTGCAGGTGAGGACTGCGGTACCAGTCCTCTCCCCCTTTTTGTTTTTGTATTTGTTGTTTTAAAGTATGGTGAGTTCTTTCAATTTCTTGTCCTTGTGGGTTATAAGGAATACCAGTGATGTGTTTGATATTCCATCTATTAAAAAATTGGCTTAGGGACTGAGATGTAAAGCAAGGCCCATTGTCTGTTTTGACCTGTTTAGGTAGGCCCAGAGTTGAAAAACATTGTATAAAGTGTGATTTAGCATGGGCGGCTTTTTCTCCAGAGTGGGCCGTTGCCCAACATGCTCCTGAATATGTATCTACTGAGACAAAAACAAATTTGAGTTTCCCAAAAGCCAGGTAGTGGTTGACATCTGTCTGCCAGATGATTTTGGGTTGAAGGCCTCGGGGGTTTACTCCGGGCCCCTGCAGAGGAGGAACATTGAGAAAAGGTTTAAAAGATTTGCAGCTTTGTACAATTTTCTTAAGTTCTGAAACCGGTATATGGGGGTATCTTACCTGTAATCCCCCCCCAGTTTAGATGGGTCAACTATGAAGCTTATTTGGTTCAGTTACATCAACAATATCAATTTGAGAAGCTAATCTATCTGCCATGGCATTCCCCTTGTCAAGGAACCCGGGCAGATGAGAATGACTACTTACATGTTGGACATAAATGGACTCCGCCCAGCCCTCCAAAAGAGACTGAGCCTGTATCATGAGACCTGATATGGGGTTTCTGTCCCATCTTATATGCTGCTCCTGGGAAGAGCTGCCAGAAGATTTGTCACATTATAGGCTATCAGATAATAACCTGGTTTTGTGGTTGGTGGTTAAGAACTAATCCATCTGGGCCATTATGTCTTTTCTGGCCAAGTTATCCTTTAGTCCTTGTACTACCAGGGGGCGAATATCCCTTCGTTCACCCTCAGCCCCAACTCCAAGGGAGATAAGAGGCGAGTTTCCTGACTTTGGAAGTCCCTCCTACTCCGGATACATGAGGTCCATAGTGAACTAGCTCCCAATGACTGTGGAACCTCCTTCCTTTTAAGACAGTTCTATGCCCCCGTATCCAAGAGGCATTTGAAACTTTGTCCCCAATGAGCGATGACTGTCTTAGGATGGGTAAAGTCACATAGAGGAACGTCCAGTTGACTGGGCAAGGATTTGGTATAAGTAGGACTCTATCAGGCCCTTGTCCTCCTTGGTTTGATGGGGCTAGAGGCCGCCCCTCTCTAGTTAAAGGCCTCCCATTGATACCGTACTTGGACTGGCAGTCACGTTTCCAGTGATACCCTTCTTATCATACTAGGGCAAGAGTGGGGGGGCCAATCCCTGATTTCTCTGTCCTTTATCAGGTCTTTCCTTTTCCAGGCATTTCCTGTGAAAGTGACCTTCCTTACACAGGCAAAAATTTCCCATCTTGATTCGGCCCTCTCTGTGGTCTTTGCTTCCTTTTGGAGAGATAAAGCTTGGGCCAAAGCCACCGTGAGGGCTTGAACTTTGTGAGATTGAGTTCCCACGTCCTGGGTGGCTATTATCCAGGAATGCATTGTCTGGTCCCTGAGGCCGGCACAGGCCTGTCTATGGTCACCATTCATACCTTCCCAAATGGTCAGCTTAATGAATTGATCTGTTATGTCCCCAGGGGGCAACTTACGCTTTATGCTCCACTCTACCCTGTCAATGAATGATGGTAAATCCTCCTTGGACCTCTGCCGCAGCCCTGCCATGGGGTTTTACATGGGCCCGGTGTCTAGCTTAGCCCATGCCCGAAGTCCGCAGTCTTGGACTTGCTCCCTATATTGGGGAATCTGTACCCGAGATTGTTCAAGCCTGGTAGTATACCCAGTTTGGGTTCCTACCAGCATTCCCCAAGTGATGGCTACTGGGGGGTTAGCAGCGGCATTGGCTTCAGCCTGTTCCCTGCATTCCACCCGGAATAGAGCGACCCATCTAATAAAGATGGGATTAGGAAGTACCGCTTTGGCAGCATCCATCCAGTCCTTTGGCACACAGGGATGATAGGTGACATCCTGTAGGAGGGTGGTTGCCCATGGGGAGTTGGGACCATCCTCTGCCACAGCCTTTTTGAGTTCTTTTAGGTCCTTGGCCTCCCAGGGGTACCAGTCCAAGGGTCGAACAGGGGTGGGATTGACATTAACCAGAAAGGCTTGAACGAATTTAGGAGTGACCCCCCCTTTTCGCACCTCGGCGTAAGCCGGTGGTGGGGAGAGTTCCTCAGAGAAGCGTTGTTCTGTCTCTCTGGCCTCCTGCCTCAAAGCCGAGTAGGGGGAAGGGATGGGGCCTGTGGAGTCTGGACACTCAGGGGTCGATCCCTTGTCTACCACCCATTCGGTTGTGAGGGCGTCCCAGGCCGTATCCTCCTCCCCGAGACTAGGGGATCTCTCAAACTCTTCTGAAGCTGAAATTCCACCCCCAGGAGGTGGAAGGGAGTCGGGGTGAAAAGTGGCTTTAAGTGCCACAATCATGGGGTAAAAGCCCAAAGCGGGTTCTGCTCTGAGAATCCTTTCTCTTTCTCTTGCCAGCTTTTCTATTTGCCCCCAAACTTCCCAGGAGAAAAGGTTGGTCCCTCTTACCCAGGGGGCCAGAAAGAGGATGTGGTCCCAGGCAGACTCCGTGACTGCATCGGTCAGTTCTAACCCCCTGGATTGTAACATCAATCTCAGCGCTTTAAGCGCTGGGTCCTTATTTTTTCCCATTGCATTTCCCATCGTGGGGACTCACTTACCCAAAAGACCGATTGGCCCCAGCCGTATTGCTAGCCGTTAGGGTCTCGGGGGGGTCTTCGAGCCCCACGTTGGGCGCCAGATGTGGGGGTCGTAGAGAGGTGGTAGGCAAAGACCACCCTCTCCAGTTTCCTCGCCACCGAAGATCTTCACTCTGTCAGCCCACGACAGAGTGGGGCTGGGGAGAGTAAGCGCGCTGCCGAACCGAAAGTAACCACGACAGGGAGTCGAGTCAGGGTGTTACAGCTCAAGCTCACTTTATTGCAGGTTTACAGAGGTTTATAAGCCATGCCGGCTTCCCTACTGGGGTATGTGTCTCTTCCTAATTGGTCCTTTTAGGAGGCTTAATTTACAAGTCCCTAATTGATCCAATCCCTTCCCTTCCTAGCATAGTCCCTAATTATCATGTTAGTACGCGGAAGTAAAGAAGTGAAACTAGCCTTCCTTGCTCGATGGGCGGGGGTGAGTTCGTTTAAGTCAGTTCTTTTATGCAGTCCTTTTCTGTTGTTTGTTGTTGGTTGCTGTTGTCATTGTTTGTGTTTCCAATATGCCTCACTCCCAACTGCTTGGACAAAAGCTCAAGGGGCCGTGCACAAGAAATACAACTAGGTAATTGGCAACTAGCATCCACAGATGAGGGATACCTTCTTCGTTGTTTTTCTGGGGCTGTGTTACTTCACTCAGCATGATGTCCTCTAGCTCCAACCATTTTCCTGCAAAGCTTCATGATGTTGTCTTTCTTTACTGCTGCATAGAACTCCATTGTGTGATGTACCCACATTTTCTCTATCCACTCATCAGTTGAGGGGCATTTGGGTGGTCCAGCTTTTGCTATTGTGAGAGAGCTAATAAACTATGGCCGTGCATGTATCTCTGTGGTGGGGTGAGTTTGCAGGGTACATGCCTATTTTGGGTGGTATGGCTGGTCGGGTGGCAAGTTCATTCCAATCTTCCAAGGGTTCTCCACACTGCTTTCCATAGTGGGCACGAGTTTACATTCCCACAGCAGTGGATGAGTGTTCCCCTTTCCCCACACCTCTCCAGACTTGGTGCTCATTTGTTTTCTGATCCTAGCCAGTCTTATTGGAGTAAGATGATATCTTTAAAGTGGTTTGTTTTGCATTTCCTTAATGATTAGTGACTGTGAAATACTTCTTAAGGGTGTTTCTCAGTCATTCTAATTCCTCACTTGTGAAGTCTCTGTTCAGTTCTTTGCTNTGAGTTCGTGAAACTCAGCGCAGGCTTTCTTTGGTCCTTTCAGGCCTATCTTTTTGGCTATTCCATGCCATCACAGAGATATGTTCCATCTTCTGAAGAAAGAAAGTGAAGCTTGGAGATCTGCCACTGTTTGGGCCTTCCAAGCAGAGTCAGTTGCTGCTCAATCAGCCACTCTCCCCACTTTCACAGTCACCCACAAGCACTGGGCTGAGACGCTCTCTGTGAATCCATAGCTAACAGGCAATTGCACCTCATGCCAGGATTTCTTACCTGGGAAGACTGGTACTGAGCCTTCACTACCCCTTCAAAGTGGGTATCAGTCTTATTGGCAAGAAACATCATACCCCTTCCCTTCTGATAAATTCCTTATTTCCCAGTAATTCACCCCTGTGTCCTATTGACCCTAACAGAAATCAAGGGCCGGAAGGGTATAGAGCTTATGGACCATATCCATCTTTTAGGTATTATAAAGTTTATGTGAAATAATTCTAGCCACCTAGTAATACTTTCTATAACTGCTTTCATTTTACAATTAACAATCTTTTGATCTGGAAAGCCTTAAAATATTTATTATCTATTCCTTAGGAACAAACTAAATTATGATTTTTTTCTAGCGTGCTTGCCAGACTTTTTTTATTTCTGTTTTCTTTTCCTGTATTTTGACACTCGCATTTTCCAATTGAAGCAACACTCATTTCTTCTGAATAGCCTGAAATAACACGTCAGCGACTATTTCTTTCTTGGATGGCAACACCTATTAACTCTACTCATGCCTTTTAACTTCATACAGCAGTTTTGGACGTCAGCTAACAAGAGGGTGTTGCTTGTGTTACCTAAATTTCTTTCCATAGAGGACTGATTGAGTACTGGAGAGTCACTGGATTTAGAGAAGGTCCACATAACACAAATGTCATGTCACTTAGTGGCAAGTGACAGCAATGGCAGGAGGAAGTGTCTTTCCTCCCTACAACATACAAGCCATGGACAGAATAATGTCAAATGGATGGGAGTTCCTCACAGCGCTTGTTTGAAAAGAACTTGCCTGCACTTAATACCTCTTGACAAAGTTCAGTTGGATGACCCCCTTTATTTATTAGCTTTCCAAAAGGAGGAGCCCTGTCAGTTTTGTATAAATAGATATAATGAGCTTATACCCAAGTAAAGGAAGAACAGATACACTTTAATTCATCCAAAAGTGGTAAAGTTAGCAAAAACTAGGAGCGTGAAATCTAAAACAGGACATGCACGCTGTGAAAAACACATCCAGACTAGGTTAACTGGGATGGGAACCCCCTCCTTCACCATGGTTGGCTCTCTTCCCTGGCGGGGTTCCTGTACAAGCAAGAAAGAGAATGAGCGTTCATTGCTGTCTGCTCTGTGACTGCAGATGCCTGTGACCACTTGGGTCAACCTTCCACTTCCGTGATGGAAAAACACCTCCACTCAAACTGTGAGCCAATCGACACTACCTACTAACACAGAAGCCCGATGCTCCCAGTCCCCACAAAAAAACAGAAGAAAGCAAGCTAGCTGGATAAACTACTCTCAAATGTTAAGTCCTGGCTGTTTAATCACAAAAAGGACGCGTGTGGAAAGATGGGCATGGGTGCTTTCATCACAGAGAGTGGGAGTATTTCTGCACTGTTGGTGTATTTTACTTTCCAGAAGGACAGGAAGAAGTTATACATCTGTGCCCTCTTGTAGACAAATATCCTTTGTGAGGGAGATGCACTTTCCAATTATCTTCCATTCCTTTGAACGTCTAGATGCAGTTGCAGACAATTAAATTCATCTAACCAAAATAGCAATAAAAGCTAACACTGCATTGAATGCTGTGGCAGGCCAGGTACTTGTTGAGGAGTTTTACATGTCCTACATACTACAGTCTCACTGTTGTTACTGGTTTTACTACTGAGTAATTTGGGGCAGAAAACAAATGTCTGAGGTGAAATAACTAGTAAGTGGCAGAAGCAGAGTTTGAATGCAGGCGGTTTGCTGGTGGCATTTGCTGTAAGAGCTCCTGAAAGACTGAAACACTTTCAACTACAGGAAAATTTCAATTTCAAGCAGTTACTGAAATTTAGTCCTGTATGAGGCTCTGAGCTAATTGGTGTGGCTTTATTGTTTTCTGAGGGGAATTGAATCCATCCATCCCTAATTTCAGGTTGCTTAGAATTTAGAGATTAACAAAGCATGTAAAGAATAACGTATAAATAAAGGAAGAGAGCAAGGACAAATAAGAAGCAAGTGACTGTGGCAGCAAAAGCAATAGTCTCTGAGAACATTACATGTGGCCAAGTTCGACTTTTCTCACAGTTATAGAGCCTATCTATTGTGTTGTACAGCATTCAGGATGAAGAAGGAAAGATCCAATTGTCAGTTACGTGCCACACTCCAAGCTTTCTCCCTCTGAAGTGTATAAGCCTTAGTCACCAACCAGTCGATGCCAAAGTTCCTGACCTGCCTTTAGTGCACCTGCGAAGTCATAAAACAAGGCAGAAGCAGGAGACAGAGGCAGCTCGTAAATAACACCTTGTTTCCTGGCTTAGAGTAAACAAGTTGCCTTGTGTTTTATCAGAAAAATTATTATTTCTATTTTTTATCCCTTGGCTCAAGTCTTTGATCTCTTAAAAATTGAGACTACTTTCCTGATGTTTGTGTCAGTAACTCAGCTATGTGTCTGCTGCAGAGTCTTAACTATCTCTGACAGTGTCCACAACCTCACCACAGTGCAGTGTTTAGGTGACACCCAGTGTGACTGGCAGGAGGCACAGAAATTACAGTTAAGTGAGTAATATTAGCTGATTGGGATATTTTTTGTATGTTGTCTTATCATTTCTTTAAAGCAAACCCCCAAAGGATGTTTTTCCTTGTCTTTCTGATAGATCACATGATACAAAGGCAGAGGAACATGTCTAGCAAACCAAACAAAAAACAGAAGCTATACACAAAGTTGGATATTTCTGTATGTTTAATTTGGGGCCAGTTCAAACTTCCAAACTTGTTTGAAAAGTTAAATAAATTAGTGCACTAATTATGGGAAGAGACTGATGAAATCAAAGCTGGAGTTTGCTGAATTTTGGTGACCATTAACTTATGAAGCACTTTCATCTGAAAAATTTCTTCAAGAATATGATGAAAGTTGGTTTTTAATAATAGATTGGCCTAGAAATTAAAAAAATAACAAGAAATGAAATTATATATTGATTTTGTAATCTAACTTACCCTCCATTTGTCAACACAAAACATAGCTCTTTCCTCAGAGGGGATGAGACAGTTTATTCTGGAGCCAACATGAGTGACCATTGACAGGGGAACACAGATTTAGGTCACCCCAAATTCCGTGTTCCAACATGGAAACAGTTTCATGGATATTTATAGTAATAGATAAAACAGTGATAAATCAAGGCACATTTCAAATACACTGGTGGAAACATCAAGTAGTTGGGTTACAGCAAAGCAGGGAAATCCTCAGCTGCTAGCCGCGGGTGTTATCTGGTGACACGCTTAGCATTTTCGTTGGTGGAAACCAAGGATCTGTTAAGTTAAAAGATTCACAAAGATTTTTATGTGTGAGTCAAAGGATATTGGATCAGGCATAGAGACAGGCACCATCTATTGAGTGGGTCATTTGTTTTCTTTCTTCTTTGTTTTTTGAGTAGTTTATATATTCTGGAAATCAATGCTTTGTCAGATGTTTCTGCAGTGAAGGTTTCCTCCCACTCTGTGGGATTTCTCTTCACTCCCTTGATTGTTTCTTTTGATGTACAGAAGCTTTTGAGTTTAATGAGGTCCCATTTGTCAACTGTCGACCTTAATTCTTGTGCAGCTGCTGTCTGATTTAGGAAGTCTTTTCCTACACCCATGTCTTGTAGTCTGCTGCCCACTTTTTCTTCTATTGCCTTCAGAGTTTGGGCTTTCACATTGAGGTCTTTGATCCATCTGGAGTTGACTTTTGTACAGAGTGAGAGGTAGGGTTTTAATTTCATTCTTCTACAAGTGGTGATCCAGTTTTGCCAACACCACTTGCTGAAGATGCTGTCTTTTCTCCATTGTGTCTTCTTGGCCCCCTTGTCAAATATGAGATGGCTGAAATTGTTATGTGCTCAGGTTTGGATCTTCAGTTTTGAACAATTTTTAGGATGTTTCTCAGCCATCTCTATTTCCTCACTTGTGAAGTCTCTGTTCAGCTCTTTACTCCATCTTTTGAGTGAGTCATTTTTTTTCTTCTTTGTTTTTTGAGTAGTTTATATATTCTGGAAATCAATGCTTTGTCAGATGTATCTGTGGTGAAGGTTTCCTCCCACTCTGTGGGTTTTCTCTTCACTTCATTGATTGTTTCTATGTATAGAAGCTTTTGAGTTTAATGAGGTCCCACTTGTCAATTGTTGACCTTATTTCCTATGTGGCTGCTGTCTGATTTAGAGTCTTTTCCTGTGCCTATGTCTTGTAGGTTGCTGCCAACGTTTTCTTCTATCACCTTCAGAGCTTCGGGTTTCACGTTGAAGTCTTTGATCCATTTGGAGTTGATTTTTATACAGGGTGAGAGAGAGGTAGGGGTTTAATTTTATTCTTCTACAAATGGTGATCCAGTTTTGCCAGCACCATTTGCTGAAGATGCTGTCCTTCCTCCATTGAGTGTGTCACACATCTTAACCATCCTCTTATACTTATGTTCTTGGCCTCTAAAAGTTCTTTGCATGTGTTTTGTCATTTTATTTGCTCCTTAAACTTGTTTGAAATGACATCTCTGTTTCTATTCACTTAGTGCCATCTTTTTATTTTAAGTGCTAGATAATGGGTCTTTCAGCCTTTGTGGCTCTTAGAATCCCTAAATGTTGAGAGTCTGCTTTAGGACCACTCCCATCTTGCTGACCCTTGGCTTGGGATTGTCTTTTGTCCTGAACACCCAGAACCTCCCAAACAGAAGTCCTCATGAGCATATCTTCAGGAGCCCTTGCACCAAGGTGGCTTCAATGACTTTGTTCTTTGCTTTCTCTCTGGTTCAAGTTTCTCCCTGAGACATGGGTTGCTACTTCCCCAGGCCCTTTCTAGCTCTTCAGTGCTGTTTCTATGTCCAGTAGGAAGTAGAAGTCCACCATCCCTGGAAATGGAAATCATAAAGTCAATTTTAGATTCCTCAAGCTTGAGGCTCCAAAGGGACACATTCGTTAAATGGCCACTATGTGTTGCACTCCATGAGGGTTAAACCACTGCTCTCCATCCACGTCCAGTTTACAGCTTGTTGCCACACTTCCCTGTGCCACAGCCAAGATGCCACGTCCTCTGAGATTGTGTGATTAGGAGTGAGTTGCTGTGGCAGGTGGAAAGCTGGGGATGATCCTGGGGAGACAGGATTGGTGGAGCAGATCTGTGATTGCTCTGTGTCTACTCATTCCTCAGATGAGTGCTCTGAGCCCCTCCTTCTTCTTCCTCTGTAGTTTATGGTAGTGTGGTGGCTGGTGGTGAGCTTGAACTTGGAAGGTAAGTTGGCCAGGTACATATCCCTGCTGCCCTGCTGGTTGGCTACATCACCTGGGACTTCCACGCTTCTGGGTCTAGACCTGAAGTACCAGGATGGTTGTACTAGGAGCTAGCTCAGAAAGTTTAGAGGACAATGTGTAAGGTAACAGCTACCTGTCCTTCAGGGGGCACTGGTGGGGAGTAGGCACTACAAAATCTGTTTGTCATCACTAGAAGTCAATGTGCTATCCATTGTGACACAAAGCCACTCTTACAAAATCCAGTTTTTTAATTTTTTGACTTATTTATTTTTTGATATGTGTATGAGTGTATTGTCTGCATCTGAGTAAGTGTACCCATGTCCTGCAAAGCCCAAGGAGAAGAGGGCTGTTTTCACCTTGCAGATAAAAACTAAGACCCAAACAGGGCAGGGGTTCAGCTAAGGCCAGCCATTGGGTGCTCAGGGGGGCAGGAGTTCGGGGAAGCAGGTGTCCAGGATTTGAGTTCTGTCGTTGCTGATGCTGTACAGCTGTGACCTAGTCTGATCTTTTCTGGCCTTGGTTTTCTTATTGATCAGCCAAGAGGAAGGTCTGGTCACCCTTCTGCTGGCCTCCAGCCCCATCTGACCCTTGGGGCGTGAATGCCACGACCAAGCCCATGGTCTGCGCAGGAAGGTGTCTAGAGGGAAGGGAGGTCATATTGCTTACATGACCAGAGAACCTTATGGGGGTGGGACATGCACAGTGGTTGATGTGAAGCTCCTGTCTCTAAGCTCACAGGTTCAAGGAGACACAGGCTCAGCTTGGCACACTCATAGCACTTACATATGTGTTGGTCAACACTGGCTTGGGTCAGGAGCTTCTCACCAGGAGCAGTGCACCCAGCACCTGAAGACAACATGCTGCTCCCCTGCAGTTGGGCTCTCTGGCCATTTGAGTCCTGCTTCCCTGGACTCTGGCTGGGCATTGGGAGCTGGCCGCTAACTGGGCCTCATACCAGCCCCTGCCTCTCTCTAGGCTCAGTCTCTGTTCAGTGAGATGGGACTGAGGAAGTATAGTAAGTCCAAGTGTCCTACCTGCCCTGCCCATCAAGCAGCAGTAATGGTCCCTCCTATGCCTGGTCTTGGTCTCTCTCTCCTACCTGGGTGTGGAAGGCAAGAGCTATTGAGTGTGAGTACTGGGACCAGGATCCCAAGCCGCCAAGCTTCCTGACTCTCTGGGCTTCATGTTGTTAATATCATGTTCTTCCCCATGCCCAGAGCACAGGGTTCCTGGAGGTCATTCACCCATAGCCTGACTTGGGGTCTCTGCTCAGCAATGCAAAAATAATTCCTGGCCTCTGCCCGCCCAGACTCAGGGCTGGAACCAGTTCCTGGAGCCAGAGGACCTTGGCTTGGGAGTTCTAGGGTTCTCTTGGGCTGGGGCTTCTTCTATACCCCATACCTGTCTCTGGACTAAGCCCTGAATTAGTTTTTAGTTGAGGTTCCCAGCCTGCAGGTAGGAAATTGTTTCATTAGTAAAACACAAAGACTTTAATGAGAATTAATTAGTGAGTGATGATTGCTGTAGCCACTTCTTTTTTTTTTTTTTTTTTTTTTTAATTGGTGTTTTTGAAACAGGGTCTCTGGAGCCCCGCTTCCTGGAGCTCACTCTGTAGACCAGGCTGGCCTTGAACTCACAGAGATCCACCTGCCTCTGCCTCCTGAATTCTGGGATTAAAGATGTGCACCACCACACCTGGCTAGGAGCCATTTCTTTTAGTGGACTGATTTTATTAGATGTTTAGGTTGTTGAGGGAAGCTGGTGTCTGTGGGTTCACATCCTTCAAGGCCCTAAGGAGAATGAAAGGCAAAGGATTATCACTGTAGCCGGCCTGCTCCTACCAGGAGGAAATAAACCTGCTTCTCTCAATCCACACTGCAAGACGCCATTACCATGCCCATTTTACAGATGAAGAAACTGAGGCTTGGAGAACTGATTCTCTTCCTTAGGGTCATACAATAAAGTAGAAATGACTCCTAGTGTGTCTCACTCCTAAGTACCCCCCCTTTTTTTGAGATAAGGTCTTGAGTACTCTTGAACTTGCTCCGTAGCTGAGACTGATCTTGAACTCCTGATGACAGGCGTGTACCATCCTGCCAGGCAGCATTTCTTCCTCGAGGCTTCTTAAGTTCCCTCTGTTTCCTTTTATGGCTGGGAGCTAAGGAGATGTTTCATAGCCCTCTCCCCTTGGCCTTGCTGGGGAGTGGACAGGGTTCTGCTCCCAGCAACTCTGATACCTAGCCACGAAAGAAGCCCTTATGCTGCAGACATGCAGGGCTGGCCTGCCTCCTGCAGCCCCTCTCCCACCCCTTACTCACTGGCTTAGTTATCTGCAAGTTCCAGATCTTTCTTCTGCCCACTTACCTCTCCTAGGATAGTGGCTCCACTCCAAGGTGCCCCCCCCCCCACAGCTGAGGATGGAAATCAGGTTCTTGGCAAGTGTTCTCCCATTCAGCCACACTTTCAACAAAACTTTTTAAAAGATTTATTTTCATTTTTTTGTTTCTATGTTATGTATATGTGTACCTGAATGAATGCCAGAAGAAAGTGTAGGGTCCCTTAGAGCTGAAGTTACAGGCAATTATGATCCACCTGACAAACGTGTGTGTGTGTGTGTGTGTGTGGTGTGTGTGTGTATGTGTGTGTGTCTTTATGTGTGTATGTACATGCCGAAGCACACTTGTAGAGTTGAGAACAACTTTTAGGAGTTGAACTCAGGCTCACTGGACTTGATGACTCCAAGTTTAACATTAAAATAAATATTTTTTTAATCTGTATGAGTGTGTTACACATATGTCTGTATATGTGTAAGTGTACCTAGATTGTGCAGTGCCCTCAGAGGTCAGAAGAAGGCTCCAGATCCCCTAGAACTGGATTTACAGAGGGTTGTTAGCCTCTACGTGGGTGCTGGGGGTCAAACCCTGGTCCTCTGCCAGAGCAGTCAGTGCTCTTAACTGCTGAGCCATCTCTCCAGCCTGTTAACTTTTAATTTTTGTGTTATGAGTAGCCCTTCAATCATTATGACTCATGTCCTAGCCATTCAAATCAGGGAAATTTTAAGGTAGGTTAATCAATTCAATTTGAAAATAAAATCCAAACAAAGTTTCAGCCCTAGTTCCAAGTTGGGAGTTTTGTGCTCTGTGACACTGTGACCGTGCTAGCTCTTCTCTGAGCTGTCTGTCATTCCAGCTGCTCTCAAGGCTAGTGTTACAGTTTTGCTGTGTCCAAACACAACAGTGCCTAAAGTGTCAGAGATGCTTGTCAAAGGGATATTACAAGTCAGTCAGAAAAGAGTAGATTAGAGGGTAGAGAGGGTTAGGATAGCTGGTCTCCAAAAGAAGCAGATAAAGTTAATCCCTTCTTTACATGAGGTACACATACATAAATACTCCAAATGGACTAAATGTTAACCAAAATTGACAGTGTTAGAAGAAAATACAGAAGAATTTATTAAAAAAATAATAACCCAGGAGAGATGGCTCAGGGTGGTTAAGAGCACTGACTGCTCTTGCAGAAGACCTAGGTTCCATTCCCAGCACCTACAGGGCAGCTAACAGCCATCCATGACTCTAGTGCCAGGGGATCTGAAGCACTCTTCTGGCCTCCTCAGGCTTTGTATGACACAGGTGCATCTACATACATGCAGGCAAAAGGCTCATACATGTAAAATCAAAATAAATAAATAAACAAGCTAAAAATAAGTAAAAAAAAAAATAACTAGGCCTCACTTCAGCCCCTGTCCCTCTCTGGGTCTAGTTCCTCCCTCAGCAACATCACATGGGGTGTATGGCAGGTAAGTCTTAGGGCCCACCTGTCCTGCCTGTTGGGCAAAGGTGTGGCAGTCCCTCTTTTCTGAGTATGACATGAAAACCAGGGGTCATGTGATTATATAATATTGTAAAGCTTTTCTATGAATAAAGACACACCAAGAAAACAGCTCAGTGGCATGTAGTAGGCACTGGGAGAGTGTTTATCTTATATCTGTTAAGGAATTAAGATTTTTTTTTTTTTTGGTCTTTTTGAGACAGGGTCTCCCTGTAGCTCTGGCTGTCCTGGAACTCACTCTATAGACCAGGCTGGCTTTGAAGTCACAGAGATCTGCCTGCCTCTGCCTCCCAAGTGCTAGGATTAAAGGTGTGCACCACCACGCCTGGCTATTAAGATTTTAATATGCAAAAGACTGTATATATTACTGGGAAAATTATAAAAAAAAACAATAAAATGGGGGCTGGAGAGATGGCCTAGTGGTTAAGAGTGCTGACTGTTCTTGCAGAGGACCTGGGTTCGATACCAGCACCCACATGGCGGCTGAGAACCATCTCTAACTCCAGTTCCAGGGGAATCCAACGCCCTCTTCTAAACTCCGCGTCATTGCACGACACAGGTGCACCAACCTACATGCAGACAGTACATTCATACACATAAAAAAATAAATAAAATAAAAAAACCCAATAAAATGGCTAAAAGTTGTAAACATTTCCTTCTTATTTTCTGGGGTTTTTTTGGGGGGCGGAGGGGGTTTGGTCTTTTTGAATAAAGGTTTCCCTGTAGCCCCAGCTGGCCTGGAACTTGCTATGTAGACCAGGCTGGCCTTGAATTCACAGAGATCTTCCCTCTGCCTCCCAAGTGCTGGGAGTAAACATTTATTTCATAGAAGAAATTGACATAGATCATGAACTTAGGAAATGATGCTGACTCATACTCAAATTAGAGACAGGCTCGTTCAAACAAGGAGATAGACCACCTTTGCTGGAGAAGCAAACGTTGGGAAGCTCATGGTATGAACTGGGTGCCAAGGAACACCCTGGAATTCTAGCACTTGGACGATGGAGATAGGAGGATCCGGAGTTCAAGGTCATCCTCAGCTATGTAGAGAGTTAGAGGCCAGACTGGACTGTACATCCTGTCTCAAAAAAATCAAAGAGAAAAGAAACAGTGAGAAATAAAAGAAGAAAATGCATGGTATGGCTTAATTAAAGCTTTTGTATGGTACTGTTGAGTTCTAAATTGTTACTATTTTTGTTGTTGTTGTTTTATTTTGGTCTTTTGAGACAGGGTCTTCTTGTAGCCCTGGCTGGCCTGGAACTCATTATGTAGATCACTATGTAGATCAGGTTGGCCTCCAACTCACAGAGATCTGCCTGCCTCTGCCTCCTAAGTGTTGGAGGGGTGCTCCACATTTCTCAGTCCAATTTTTACTAAATTTTAAGATGTAGCAATAAAAGTTGTATACTTATACAATATCTTTGATTTAGTAACCTTTTCCAGGAATGTATCCATCAGAAACAGCTATGTATGTGCCCAAGAACATAGCTAATTATTCAAAGTGTACTGAAAATGAAAAAAACTGCCTAGTTTTACCATCATTTTGTATGCTGTGCAGAATTATTGAACCAGCTAAAAAGAATGAACTAGAACTTTCTGTATCAATCTGAAATGTATGCATTATACCTTGGCAAGAATAAGGAAAGCTGCCGGGCATGGTGGCGCACACCTTTAAACCCAGCACTTGGGAGGCAGAGGCAGGTGGATCTCTGTGAGTTCAAGGCCAGCCTGGTCTGCAAAGTGAGTTCCAGGACAGCCGGAGCTACAGAGAGACCCTGTCTCAAAAAGACAAAAAAACAAAACAAAACAACAAAAAAACCTCTAGTGTAGCTGTTCTCAAGCACCGATACTGAGGTCTGCGGAATTACAAAAGTTAGACTCCCTGATACAAGTTTTAAAAAATTAAGCACATTAGAAGGGTCTTGTTGTGTTGAAATTTCACTTAAAGATATTTTTTTTATTAATTTTTTATTTATTTCTGTATGTGTATGAATGTACTGCCTGCATGCAAGTCTGTGCACCCATGTCGTGCAATGCCGCGGAGGTCAGAAGAGGGTCTCAGGTTCCCCTGGAACTGGAGTTCTCCTGGAATTGTTCAGTCTCAGATTCCCCTGGAACTGGAGTTCTCCTGGAATTGTTCAGTCTCAGATTCCCCTGGAACTGGAGTTCTCCTGGAATTGGAGTTTCAGACGGCTCTCGGCCGCCATGTGGGTGCTGGGGATCGAACCTGGGTCCTCTGCAAGAGCGGTCGGCGCTCTTAACCGCTAGGCCATCTCTCCAGCCCTCACTTAAAGATATTTAAGGAGGCGCTGGATCTGGTAGGGTAAGTCCTGCCCCACACGGTGTGGAGAGCTGGGAAGCTAGCTCTCCGGGGGTGGAAGAATCAAGGGGAGGGGGTCTCTCCCTACGCTGTAAATTATCAGATACTCCACTCTGGGTGAATTTCTGGACCCGTTTTTCCATCTACATACAACAGAGTAGTAACAATTCCGGGCTCCTGGAACGAACACTTGATGGTAACTGGAGAGCATTATGCTTTTTTGTTTTGTTTTGTTTCTGAGACAGGGTCTGCCTGTAGCCCCAGCTGTCCTGGAACTCACTACATAGACCAGGCTGGCCTTGAACTCACAGAGATCCACTTGCTTCTACCTCCCAAGTGCTGGAATTAAAGGTGTGAATTCTTATTAGCCCTTAATTCAGGCAATTTTTTTTTTTTTTGGTCTTTTCAAGACAGGGTCTCCCTGTGGCCCCAGCTGTCCTGGAACTCACTCTGTAGACCAGGCTGGCCTTGAACTCACAAAGATACTGCCTGCCTCTGCCTCCCAAGTGCTAGGGATTAAAGGACGTGTGCCACCATGCCCGGCGAAATTGCTTTTTGAAAATACAACTGTGCAGTTTCTGTGGCTTGCTTTCCTTCTTTTTTTTTTTTTTTTTTTTTTTTTTTTTTTGTCTTTTATGAGACAGGGTCTCTCTGTAGCTCCGGCTGTCCTGGAACTCACTTTGCAGACCAGGCTGGCCTTGAACTCACAGAGATCCACCTGCCTCTGCCTCCCAATGTTGGGTTAAAGGTGTTAAAGTTTGGCGCCACCATGCCCGGCAGCTTTCCTTATTCTTGCCAAGGTATAATGCATACATTTCAGATTGATACAGAAAGTTCTAGTTCATTCTTTTTAGCTGGTTCAATAATTCTGCACAGCATACAAAATGATGGTAAAACTAGGCAGTTTTTTTCATTTTCAGTACACTTTGAATAATTAGCTATGTTCTTGGGCACATACATAGCTGTTTCTGATGGATACATTCCTGGAAAAGGTTACTAAATCAAAGATATTGTATAAGTATACAACTTTTATTGCTACATCTTAAAATTTAGTAAAAATTGGACTGAGAAATGTGGAGCCACCCCTCCAACACTTAGAGGCAGAGGCAGGCAGATCTCTGTGAGTGAGAGGCCAACCTATCTACATAAGTGATCTACATAATGATTTCCAGGCCAGCCAGGCTACAAGAAGACCCTGTCTCAAAAGACCAAATAAAACAACAACAACAAAAATAGTAACAATTAGAACTCAACAGTACCATACAAAGCTTTAATTAAGCCATACCATGCCATTTTCTTCTTTATTCTCACTGTTCTTTTCTCTTTGATTTTTTGAGACAGGTTTATTTTGTAGTCCGCTGCGCCTCAGACTCATTAGTGGGATGACCTTGAACTCCGGATCCTCCTATCTCCATCGTCCAAGTGCTAGAATTCCAGGGTGTTCCTTGGCACCCAGTTCATACCATGAGCTTCCCAACGTTTGCTTCTCCAGCAAAGGTGGTCTATCTCCTTGTTTGAACGAGCCTGTCTCTAATTTGAGTATGAGTCAGCATCATTTCCTAAGTTCATGATCTATGTCAATTTCTTCTATGAAATAAATGTTTTACTCCCAGCACTTGGGAGGCAGAGAGAGAGACAGATCTCTGTGAATTTCAAGGCCACCGTGGTCTACATAGGCAAGTTCCAGGCCAGCTGGGCTACAGGGAAACCTTTATTCAAAAAGACCAAACCCCCTCCGCCCCCCAAAAAACCCCAGAAAATAGAAGGAAATGTTTCAACTTTTAGCCATTTTATTGGGTTTTTTTATTTTATTTATTTTTTTATGGTGTATGAATGTACTGTCTGCATGTAGGTTGGTGCACCTGTGTCGTGCAATGCCGGAGTTTGAGAAGAGGGCGTTGGATTCCCCTGGAACTGGAGTTAGAGATGGTTCTCAGCCGCCATGTGGGTGCTGGTATCGAACCAGGTCCTCTGCAAGAACAGTCAGCACTCTTAACATAGGCCATCTCTCCAGCCCCCTTTTATTGTTTTTTTTTATAATTTTCCCAGTAATATATACAGTCTTTTGCATATTAAAATCTGATAGCCTGCACGGCGTGGTGGTGCACACCTTTAATCCTAGCACTGGGAGGCAGAGGCAGGCAGATCCCTGTGACGTCAAAGCCAGCCTGGTCTATAGAGTGAGTTCCAGGACAGCCAGCAGCTACAGGAGACACCCTGTCTCAAAAAGACCAAAAAAAAAAAAAATTTCTAATTCCTTAACAGATATAAGATAACACTCTCCCAGTGCCTACTACATGCCACTGAGCTGTTTTCTTGGTGTGTCTTTATTCATAGAAAAGCTTTACAATATTATATAATCACATGACCCCTGGTTTTCATGTCATACTCAGAAAAGAGGGACTGCCACACCTTTGCCCAACAGGCAGGACAGGTGGGCCCTAAGACTTACCTGCCATACACCCCATGTGATGTTGCTGAGGGAGGAACTAGACCCAGAGAGGGACAGGGGCTGAAGTGAGGCCTAGTTATTTTTTTTTTACTTATTTTTTAGCTTGTTATTTATTTTTTTGATTTTACATGTATAGCCTTTTGCCTGCATGTATGTAGATGCACCTGTGTCATACAAAGCCTGAGGAGCCAGAAGAGTGCTTCAGATCCCCTGGCACTAGAGTCATGGATGGCTGTTAGCTGCCCTGTAGGTGCTGGGAATGGAACCTAGGTCTTCTGCAAGAGCAGTCAGTTGCTCTTAACCACCCTGAGCCATCTCTCCTGGGTTTTAATTTTTTTAATAAATTCTTCTTGTATTTTCTTCTAACACTGTCAATTTTGGTTAACATTTAGTCCATTTGGAGTATTTATGTATGTGTACCTCATGTAAAGAAGGGATTAACTTTATCTGCTTCTTTTGGAGACCAGCTATCCTAACCCTCTCTACCCTCTAATCTACTCTTTTCTGACTGACTTGTAATATCCCTTTGACAAGCATCTCTGACACTTTAGGCACTGTTGTGTTTGGACACAGCAAAACTGTAACACTAGCCTTGAGAGCAGCTGGAATGACAGACAGCTCAGAGAAGAGCTAGCACGGTCACAGTGTCACAGAGCACAAAACTCCCAACTTGGAACTAGGGCTGAAACTTTGTTTGGATTTTATTTTCAAATTGAATTGATTAACCTACCTTAAAATTTCCCTGATTTGAATGGCTAGGACATGAGTCATAATGATTGAAGGGCTACTCATAAACAAAAATTAAAAGTTACAAGGCTGGAGTAGATGGCTCAGCGTTCAAGAGCACTGAACTGCCTGTGCAGAGACCAGGTTTGACCCCAGCACACCACGTGAGGGCTAAAAAACCCGCTGTAAATCCAGTTCTAGGGGATCTGAGCCTTTCCCCCCCCTTTCTGACCTCTAGGGCATGCACAATCTAGTACACTTACACATATACAGGACAATGTGTAACACACTCATACAGATTAAAAAAATATTTATTTTAATGTTAACACGTCGGGAGTCATCAAGTCCAGTGAGCCTGGAAGTTCACCCTAAGTATGTTTCAACCTCCTCAATTTCTTTTTTTCTGGCCACTCTCACCTATCTTCCCTAAGGTACCTACACACATACCGCCACACCCACCACCTACACCCACACCCACCCCACCCCCACGATTGTCAGGTGCTCTAATGCCTGTAACTTCAGCCCTAAGGACCCTACACTTTCTCTGGCATTCATTCAGGTACCACCTTACTACACATAGTAAACAGAAAAAATGAAAATAAATCTTTTAAACAATTTTGATTGAAATGTGGCTGAATGGAGATAACACTGTGCCAATGAACCTGATTTCCATCCCTCAGCTGTGGGGGGGGGGGCACCTTGGAGTGGAGCCACTATCCTAGGAGAGGTAAGTGGGCAGAAGAAAGATCTGGAACTTGCAGATAACTAAGCCAGTGAGTAAGGGGTGGAAGGGGCTGCAGGAGGCAGGCCACCCTGCATGTCTGCAGCATAAGGGCTTCTTTCGTGGCTAGGTATCAGAGTTGCTGGGAGCAGAACCCTGTCCACTCCCCAGCAAGGCCAAGGGGAGAGGGCTATGAAACATCTCCCTTAGCTCCCAGCCAAAAAGGAAACAAGAGGGAACTTAGAAGCCTCGAGGAGAAATGCTGCCTGGCAGTATGGTACAGCCTGTCATCAGGAGTTCAAGATCAGTCTCAGTCTACGCGAGGCAAGTTCCAAGAGTACTCAAGACTTATCTCAAAAAAAGGGGGGGTACTTAGGAGTGAGACACACTAGGAGTCATTTTACTTTTTGTATAGACCTAAGGAAGAGAATCGTTCTCCAAGCCTCCGTTTCTCTCATCTGTTAAATGGCAATGGTAATGGCGTCTTGCAGTGTGGATTGAGAGAAGCAGGTTTATTTCCTCCTGGTAGGAGCAGGCCGGCTACAGTGATAATCCTTTGCCTTTCATTCTCCTTAGGGCCTTGAAGGATGTGAACCCACAGACACCAGCTTCCCTCAACAACCTAAACATCTAATAAAATCAGTCCACTAAAAGAAATGGCTCCTAGCCAGGTGTGTGGGTGCACATCTTTAATCCCAGAATTTCAGGAGGGCAGAGGCAGGTGGATCTCTGTGAGTTCAAGGCCAGCCCTGGTCTACAGAGTGAGCCTTCCAGGCCAGCTGGAGCTACCAGGAGACCCTGTCTCAAAAACACGAATTAAAAAAAAAAAAAAAAAAAAAAAGAAGTGCTACAGGCAGAATCACACTCACATACATAATTCTCATTAAAAGTCTTTTGTGTTTTTACTAATGAAAAAAACAATTCCTACCTGCAGGCTGGGAACCTCAACTAAAAACTAATTCAGGGCTTAGTCCAGAGACAGGTATGGGGTATAGAAGAAGCCCCAGCCCAAGAGAACCCTAGAACTCCCAAGCCAAGGTCCTCTGGCTCCAGGAACTGGTTCCAGCCCTGAGTCTGGGCGGGCAGAGGCCAGGAATTATTTTTGCATTGCTGAGCAGAGACCCCAAGTCAGGCTATGGGTGAATGACCTCCAGGAACCCTGTGCTCTGGGCATGGGGAAGAACATGATATTAACAACATGAAGCCCAGAGAGTCAGGAAGCTTGGCGGCTTGGGATCCTGGTCCCAGTACTCACACTCAATAGCTCTTGCCTTCCACACCCAGGTAGGAGAGAGAGACCAAGACCAGGCATAGGAGGGACCATTACTGCTGCTTGATGGGCAGGGCAGGTAGGACACTTGGACTTACTATACTTCCTCAGTCCCATCTCACTGAACAGAGACTGAGCCTAGAGAGAGGCAGGGGCTGGTATGAGGCCCAGTTAGCGGCCAGCTCCCAATGCCCAGCCAGAGTCCAGGGAAGCAGGACTCAAATGGCCAGAGAGCCCAACTGCAGGGGAGCAGCATGTTGTCTTCAGGTGCTGGGTGCACTGCTCCTGGTGAGAAGCTCCTGACCCAAGCCAGTGTTGACCAACACATATGTAAGTGCTATGAGTGTGCCAAGCTGAGCCTGTGTCTCCTTGAACCTGTGAGCTTAGAGACAGGAGCTTCACACATCAAACCCCTGTGCATTCCCACCCCCATAAAGGTTCTCTGGTCATGTAAGCAATATGACCTCCCTTCCCTCTAGACACCTTCCTGCGCAGACCATGGGCTTGGTCGTGGCATTCACGCCCCAAGGGTCAGATGGGGCTGGAGGCCAGCAGAAGGGTGACCAGACCTTCCTCTTGGCTGATCAATAAGAAAACCAAGGCCAGAAAGATTCAGACTATGGTCACAGCTGCTATACAGCATCAGCAACGACAGAACTCAAATCCTGGACACCTGCTTCCCCGAACTCCTGCCCCCCTGAGCACCCAATGGCTGGCCTTAGCTGAACCCCTGCCCTGTTTGGGTCTTAGTTTTTATCTGCAAGGTGAAAACAGCCCTCTTCTCCTTGGGCTTTGCAGGACATGGGCTTACACTTACTCAGATGCAGACAATACATCATACACATATCAAAAAATAAATAGTCAAAAAATTAAAAAAAAACTTGATTTTTGTAAGAGTGGCTTTGTGTCACAATGGATAGCACATTGACTTCTAGTGATGACAAACAGATTTTGTAGTGCCTACTCCCCACCAGTGCCCCCTGAAGGACAGGTAGCTGTTACCTTACACATTGTCCTCTAAACTTTCTGAGCTAGCTCCTAGTACAACCATCCTGGTACTTCAGGTCTAGACCCAGAAGCGTGGAAGTCCCAGGTGATGTAGCCAACCAGCAGGGCAGCAGGGATATGTACCTGGCCAACTTACCTTCCAAGTTCAAGCTCACCACCAGCCACCACACTACCATAAACTACAGAGGAAGAAGAAGGAAGGGGCTCAGAGCACTCATCTGAGGAATGAGTAGACACAGAGCAATCACAGATCTGCTCCACCAATCCTGTCTCCCCAGGATCATCCCCAGCTTTCCACCTGCCACAGCAACTCACTCCTAATCACACAATCTCAGAGGACGTGGCATCTTGGCTGTGGCACAGGGAAGTGTGGCAACAAGCTGTAAACTGGACGTGGATGGAGAGCAGTGGTTTAACCCTCATGGAGTGCAACACATAGTGGCCATTTAACGAATGTGTCCCTTTGGAGCCTCAAGCTTGAGGAATCTAAAATTGACTTTATGATTTCCATTTCCAGGGATGGTGGACTTCTACTTCCTACTGGACATAGAAACAGCACTGAAGAGCTAGAAAGGGCCTGGGGAAGTAGCAACCCATGTCTCAGGGAGAAACTTGAACCAGAGAGAAAGCAAAGAACAAAGTCATTGAAGCCACCTTGGTGCAAGGGCTCCTGAAGATATGCTCATGAGGACTTCTGTTTGGGAGGTTCTGGGTGTTCAGGACAAAAGACAATCCCAAGCCAAGGGTCAGCAAGATGGGAGTGGTCCTAAAGCAGACTCTCAACATTTAGGGATTCTAAGAGCCACAAAGGCTGAAAGACCCATTATCTAGCACTTAAAATAAAAAGATGGCACTAAGTGAATAGAAACAGAGATGTCATTTCAAACAAGTTTAAGGAGCAAATAAAATGACAAAACACATGCAAAGAACTTTTAGAGGCCAAGAACATAAGTATAAGAGGATGGTTAAGATGTGTAACACACTCAATGGAGGAAAGGACAGCATCTTCAGCAAATGGTGCTGGCAAAAACTGGATTCACCATTGTAGAAGAATAAAATTAAAGCCCTACCTCTTCTCTCACCCTGTATTAAAAACAACTCCAAATGCGATTTTCAAAGACTTCCAACGTTGAAACCCGAAGCTCTGAAGGTGAATAGAAGAAAACGTTGGCAGGAACCTACAAGACATAGGCACAGGAAAAGACTCTAAATCAGACAGCAGCCACATAGGAAATAAAGGTTTCAACAATTGACAAGTGGGGACTCATTAAACTCAAAAGCTTCTTATACATAGAAAACAATCAGGGAAGTTGAAGAGAAAACCCACAGAGTGGGAGGAAAAACCTTCACCCCACAGATACATCTGACAAAGCATTGATTTCCAGAATATATAAAACTAACTCAAAAAAACAAAGAAGAAAAAAAATGACTCACTCAAAAGATGGAGTAAAGAGCTGAACAAGAGAACTTCACAAGTGAAGGAAATAAAGATGGCTGAAAACATCCTAAAAATTGTTCAAAACTGAAGATCCAAACCTGAGCACATAAACAATTTTCGCGCATCTCATATTTGACAAGGGGCGCCAAGAAGACACAATGGAGAAAGACAGCATCTTCAGCAAGTGTGTTGGCAAAACTGGATCACCACTTGTAGAAGAGAGAAATTAAAACCCTACCTCTTACTCTGTACAAAAGTCAACTTCCAGATGGATCAAAGACCTCAATGGAAAACCCCAAACTCTTGAAGGAATAGAAGAAAAGTGGCAGCAGACTACAAGACATGGTGTAGGAAAAGACTTTCCCTAAATCAGACAGCAGCTGCACCAAAAATTAAAGTCGACAGTTTGACAAATGGGACCTCATTAAACTCAAAAGGTTCTGTAAATCAAAGAAACAATCAAGGAGTGAAGAGAAATCCCACAGAGTGGGAAGGAAACCTTCCTGCAAGAAACATCTGACAAAGCATTGATTTCCTGAATATATAAACTACTCAAAAAAACAAAGAAGAGAAAACAAATGACCCACTCAATAGATGGAGCAAAGAACTGAACAGAGACTTACACAAGTTGAGGATTTAGAGATGTTTGAGAAACACCTTAAGAAGTTTCAACATCACTAATCATTAAGGAAAATGCAAAACAGAAACCACTTTAAATATCATCTTACTCCCAATAAGACTGGCTAGGTCAAGAAAACAAAATTGACACCAAGTGCTGGAGAGGTGCTGGGGAAAGGGGAACACTCATCCACTGCTGGTGGGAAGTAAACTCGTTGGCAAGCCACTATGGAAAGCAGTGTGGAGAACCCGTGGAAGACTTGGAAATGAACTTGCCACCCGCCCCAGCCATACCACTCCTAGGCATGTACCCTCAAGGACTCACCCCACAGCAGAGATACGTGCACGGCCAATTTATTCCAGCTCTCATCACAATAGCAAATAGTTGGAAACCAACCCAACATGCCCCTCAACTGATGAGTGGATAGAGAAAATTGTGGTACATCTACACAATGGAGTTCTATGGCAGCCAGTAAAGAAAAGACAACATCATGAGCTTTGCAGGAAAATGGCTGGAGCTTAGAGGACATCATGCTGAGTTGAATAACACGCCCCAGAAAAACAAACGAAGAATGGATCCCTCATCTGTGGATCTAGTGCCAATTACCTAGTAACTTGTGCACGGGGCCCGGGGCCCCTCTTGAGCTTTGTCCAAGCAGTTGGGATGAGGCATATTGAAACGAACAACAATGACAACAGCAACAAACAACAACAACAACCAGAAAGGACTGCCATCAAAGAACTGACTGAAACAGTGAACTTCTCCTCAAAACAGTCAAACTTCTGCATGGAGAATATTGAGAAAAGACTGAGAAAGAAGATGAAAAGCATGTTTGGCAGAATGCCATGAGCTCTGGTTGGGGTGGGGGAGGATGAGGTGGGACATGGGTCTAGATTTGATAAAACTATATATATAAAATAAATAAAGTGTTCAACCCCGGGTGTGGTCACGCACCCATTTAATCCTAGCACTTGGGAGGCAGAGGCAAGCGGATTGCTGTGAGTTCAAGGCCAGCCTGGTCTACAGAGTGAGCTCTAGTCCAGCTGAGACTAAAGGGAGACCCTGTCTCAAAAATACCAAAAAAAAGTGTTCAACATTGCTAATAATTAAGGAAATGTAAATTAAAACCACTTTAAGATATCTCACTCTGATAAGGCTCGCTATGATCAAGAAAACAAACGATTATCAAAGTCTGGAGGTTGTGGCGGAAAGGGGAACACTCATCCATTTCCGGTGGAAATGTAAACTCGTAACAACCACTATGGAAAAGTTAACTGTGGAGAACCCTAAAAATGACAGCATGGAATAGCCAAAAAGATAGGCCTGTAGGACCAAAGAAAGCCTGTGCTAGAGTTTCGAGAACTCACCCCCGCCATCGAGCAAGGAAGGCTAGTTTCACTTCTCTTCCTCCGCATAAGATAAGCCTAAGGATGTTCCAGCCCACAGGACATTCCAAGCTTATCTTCCCCTCCTCACTTCCTACCTTTACTAACACGATAATTAGGGACTATGCTAGGAAGGGAAGGGATTGAATCAATTAGGGACTTGTAAATTAAGCCTTCTAAAAGGACCAATTAGGAAGAGACACATACCCCAGTAGGGAAGCCGGCACGGCCTATAAACCTCTGTAACCTGCAATAAAGTGAGCTTGAGCTATAACACCCTGACTCGACTCCATGCCGTGGTTACTTTCGGTTCGTCAGCGCACTTACTCTCCCCAGCCCCACTCCGTCGCAGGCCGACAGAGTGAAGATCTTCGGCGGCGAGGAAACTGGAGAGGGTGGTCTTTGCCAACCACCTCTCTACAACCCCCGCATCTGGCGCCCAACGTGGAGCTCGAAGACAACCCCCCCCCCCGAGACCCTAACGGCTAGCAATACGGCTGGGGCCAATCTGTCTTTCGGGTAAGTGAGTCCCCGTGATGGGAAATGCAACGGGAAAAAATAAGGACCCAGCGCTTAAAGGGCTGAGATTGATGTTACAATCCAGGGGTTAGAACTGACCGATGAGGTTATGGAGTCTGCCTGGGACCACGTCCTCTTTCTGGCCCCCCTGGGTAAGAGGGGCCAACCTTTTCTCCTGGGAAGTTTGCGGGCAAATAGAAAAGCTGGCAAGAAAAAGAGAAAGGATTCTCAGAGCAGAATCCCTTTGGGCTTTTACCCCATGATTGTGGCGCTTAAAGCCACTTTTCACCCCAACTCCCTTCCACCTCCTGGGTGAATAGCCAAGCTTCGGAAAGAGGTGAGCAGATCCCCTGGTCTCGGGGAGGAGGATATGGCCTGGGACGCCTTTGCAACTGAATGGGTGGTAGACAAGGGATCAACCCCTGAGTGTCCAGACTCCACGGGCCCCATCCCTTCCCCCTAATCAGCTTTGAGGCAGAGGCCAGAGAGACAAGAACAACGCTTCTCTGAGGAACTCTCCCCACCGGCTTACGCCGAGGTGCGAAAAGGGGGGTCACTCCTAAATTAATTCAAGCCTTTCCGGTTAATATCAATCCCACCCCTGTCCGGACCCTTGGACTGTTACCCCTGGGAGGCCAAGGAACTAAAAGAACTCAAAAAAGGGCTGTGGCAGAGAGATTTGGTCCCAACTCCCCAGGGCAACACCTCCTACAGGATGTCGGCCTATCATCCCTGTGTGGCCAAGGACTGGTATGGATGCCGCCAAAGCGGTACTTCCTAATCCCATCTTTACTAGATGGGTCGCTCTATTCCGGGAGGAATGCAGGGAACAGGCTGAAGCCAATGCCGCTGTTAACCCCCCAGTAGCCATCACTTTGGGGAATGCTGGTAGGAACCCAAACTGGTTATACTACCGGGCTTGAACAATCTCGGGTACAGATTCCCCAATATAGGGAGCAAGTCCGAGACTGCGGACTTCAGGCGTGGGCTAAGCTAGACACCAGGCCCACAGAAAACCCCATGGCAGGGATGCGGCAGAGGTCCGAGGAGATTTACCATCATTTATCGACAGGGTAGAGCGGAGCATAAAGTGTAAGTTGCCTCCTGGGGACATAAGAGATCAGTTTATTAAGCTGACTGTTTGGGAAGATATGAATGGTGACCATAGACAGGCCTGTGCCGGCCTCAGCGACCAGACAATGCATTCCTGCATAATAGCCACCCAGGACGTGAACTCAATCTCACAAAGTTCAAGCCCTCACGGGGGCTTTGGCCCAAGCTTTATCTCTCAAAAAGGAAGCAAAGACCACAGAGAGGGCCGAATCAAGAGGGAAATGTTTTGCCTGTGGTAAGGAAGGTCACTTTCGCAGGGAATGCCTGGAAAAAGAAAGACCAGATAAAGGACAGAGGAATCAGGAATTGCCCCCCGCTCCTTGCCCTAGATGTAAGAAGGGGTATCACTGGAAACGTGACTGCCAGTCCAAATACGATATCAATGGGAGGCCTTTAAACTAGAGAGGGATCGGCCTCTAGCCCCATTACAACCAAGGAGGCAAGGCCCTGATATTGGTCCTATTAGACCAAATCCTTGCCCAGTCAACTGGACCGTTCCTCTATGTGACTTTACCCGTCCTAAGACAGTCATCGCTATTGGGGGACAAAGTTTCAAATGACTCTTGGATACAGGGGCTGATAGAACTGTCTTAAAAAAGGAAGAGGTTCCCAATCATTGGGAGCTAGTCCCTGGACCTCACGTATCCGGAGTAGGAGGGACTTCCAAAGCTCAGGAAACCGCCTCTTATCTCCCTTGAATGGGGCCTGAGGGTGAACGAGGGCGTATTCACCCCCTGGTAGTACAAGGACTAAAGGATAATTTGGCCAGAAAAGACATAATGGCCCAGATGGATGTAGTTCTTACCACCGACCACAACAGGTTCTTTGAAGACCCATTAGAGAGTATACCCGGCCCCTCGGACGGGGTTAGGAAAGGTCTTGTTAAGGTGTACCCCCAAGTCTAAAGGCCACTGCCCCCTGCGTTCCACCAATTATATGGAAACTGGGTAAACCAGTCTGGGTGGAGCTGTGGCCCCTCAAGGAAGAGAAGCTGATGGCCCTCAAGGGCATTGTCGATGACTTGTTGGCCTGAGGGCATATCCGTCCCTCGATGAGCCCATGGAATACCCCTGTGTTCGTAATAAAAAACCCCTCAGGCAAATGGAGGATGTTACAAGACTTGAGAAAAATAAACGACAGGATGGATATCACTGGGGCCCCCCTAAGGGGAATGCCCTGAGTTCCTGCAATACCCACTGAGTTCCATCTAGCAGTAATATACCTTAAGGATTGTTTTTTCTCCAACCCCCTCCATCCAGAAGACTGTCATAAATTCGCATTCTCTGTCCCTTCAACTAACTTTGCATGCCCTGACCAAAGGTACGAGTGGGTGGTCCTTTCTCAGGGGATGGCAAACAGTCCGGCCTTTTGTCAAAATTATCTGGCCACATTACTACAGGACTTTTTCTATGGTGACCCTGACATCCTTATATACGCATATATAATATGGATGATCTTATCTTGGGCCACAAACTCCATCAGTTAATGGACAAAATTTCAGAGCGCCTTGGGGAGGCTGGTTTTGTCATTGCCCCTGAGAAGGTACAATGGGTGCCCCCGCTCAAGGTACTGGGCGGGGAACTTCACCTACTGCTGTCAGACTTCTCCTCCCCTCCATCTCTATCCCTAAGAACCTTGAAATCACCAATTACAAAAGGTGTTGGGGAGATAAATTGGCTCAGGCCCTGGGTTGGAATCTCTACTGAAACCCTCCTCCCCCTCATTTTCCCTCCTCGAGAAGGGGATGCCCTGTGGAGGGGAGGTTGAGCTCTCAGAACAACATTTACAAATCTTTGATCAATTCTCTAGGGCCCTATTTTCTGCCAAGCTAAAGAGGTTCGATAAAAGAAAAGACCTTACATTTTGGATTTTTCCGGGAAAGGAGCTTGCCATGGCCGTGTTAGTCCAAAAAGGAAAACCATTGGAATGGGTGCATACCTCTCTTGGCGGAACACCGAGAGTATACACGGTCTTAGATCAAATAACTGATGCTATAAAAAAGGGCAGAAATTTAGCAATCATACACTATGGTAAAGACCCTGATACTATAGCCATACCCCTCCGAATGGAAGATATGGAATGGGCATTAAATACCCACCCTCGGTTACCGCTAGCCCTGGAGGAATTCCTGGGTAGTCTGGACTGACATTTCGGCCCTTCTCCATGGACCACACTCCTCCAACGACTACCCAATAAATTAGTAGCCAACAACCTCTTTTCCAAAAAGATTCTGGCCGATGCCTTATATGTTTTCACTGATGGAGGAAAAGGAGGGGGGCCTTACATTGCCTATTCCCCAGAAAAACCTGATGTCCCAGTAAAGGTCCGGACCCAAGACGTACAAGGGTCCCCACAATACAAGGAATTACTAGCGGCCACAATGGCACTCCGGGACTTCACCCAACCCTTTAATCTTATATCTGATAGCCTATACGTGACAAATCTTCTGCCAGCTCTCCCATGAGCACATATAAGACTGGACAGAAACCCCTTATCAGCTCTCATGATACAAGCTCGGTCTCTTTTGGAGGGCCGGGCAGAGTCCATTTATATCCAACATGTAAGGAGTCATTCTCATCTGCCTGGGTTCCTCGCCAAGGGGAATGCCATGGCAGATAGATTAGCGTCTCAAATTAATATTGTTGATGTAACTGAACCAAATAAACTTCACGAGTTGACCCATCTAAACTGGAGGGGATTACAGGTAAGATTCCCCCATATACCGATCTCAGAACTTAAGAAAATTATACATACCTGCAAATCTTGTAAAACTTTTCTCAATGTTCCGCCTCTGCAGGGGCCCGGAGTAAATCCCCGAAGCCTTCAACCCAACATCATCTGGCAGATAGATGTCACCCACTACCCGGCTTTTGGGAAACTCAAATATGTCTTTGTCTCAGTAGATACATATTCAGGAGAAAAAGCCACCCATGCAAAATCACACTTTATACAAAGTTTTTCAACCCTGGGCCTACATAAACAGGTCAAAACAGACAAATGGGCCTTGCTTTACATCTAAGTCCCTAAGCCAATTTTTTAACAGATGGAATATCAAACACATCACCGTTATTCCTTATAACCCACAAGGACAAGAGATCATTGAAAGAACTCACCAGAACTTTAAAACAAACAAATACAAAAAACAAAAAGGGGAGAGGACTGGTACCGCAGTCCACACCTGCAGCTGGCAGGGGCCTTATTAAACATAAATATTTTAAATTTTTCCAAAAATGTACATTACAATAGATGTCAAAAACACTGGGGACAGTTACCCCAGACACCAGCAATACATGTCCGGTGGAGAGATCCTCTAACCCAACAATGGCGAGGCCCGGACCCGCTTATAACCACAGGCTGAGGTTTCAGCTGTATTATGCCAACAGACTCGAATACACCTATCTAGGTCCCAGCAAGGAACATCAAATATGACCTCCCGGAAACTTCTTAACCCCCAAACCTAAGGATGAACTCCTTAAGGTAAATCCCCTTGTTCTTACAGAAATGAATTTTGATTTCTCCTGGCCTTCGGAAATTCTACTCCGATGGTAAGGCTGCAGTCATCAGACAATCATACAGGCCTCGCCACCATCAGTCTGTCAGTGTGTGAACATGCTACTGAAATTTTCGTCAAGGCTGTCTGAAATAAAGGAACAACAGAGAGTGTCTGGCCTACTCTCCAAACCAATTTCTGCTCGTTAGCAGACGGTTACTTCAATGGACAATGGGAACAGTGCCGAAGGGAGGTGGATAGACTAAATGCTAGAAAGTGGGAATGTTATGTATGCCCCGGGACTAACCCCTTGTGGCAACCTAGAAGCTGTAAAGACAAGTAATGACTCTTGTGCATTATACCACCCAGCAGGAGGCCCTTCAGTTTCTAGACATAAAAGAGAGATAGGAACTGCCCTTGCCCTGGCGGGCATAACAGGAGTGGGAATCGCAGGCGCAGCTACTGGAGGAACAGCTCTATTACTAACACAACAATGGAATGAGAGGCTCAGACAGCAACTAGATAAAGATATAGAAAAAGCCTTGGCTTGCTCAACCGGGTTATAAGGTTCACTAGAAAACAGGCAGAAGAAGTCCAACTAATGGCCTTACGGGCAAAGTATGAGCCCCTCCCCCTCTTCAATACCTACAAAAAGCAGCATCAGACTCCAAAAACGGGTAAGGGCTTTTTTGGTCGGCCAACCTAAGACAGTGGGATAGCCAAAGCTGCTATCTACCCAAAGACGGGTAAGAGCTGAGCCCAGTAAAAGCACCCACCTAAGACAGGAGCTATGCTAAATAAAGCAAAAAGGGGGAAATGACGGTATGGAATAGCCGAGAAGATATGCCTGAAGGACAAAAGAAAGACTGTGCTAGAGTTTCGTGAAACTCACCCCGCCCAATTTGAGCGAAGGAAGCTAGTTTCACTTCTCTTCACTCCGCATTTAAATAAAAGCCTCAGGATGTACCAGCCCACAGGACATTCCAAGTTTATCTTCATGTCCTGCCCTTCCCCTCCTTGCTTCCTACCTTTACTAACATTATAATTAGGGACTATGCTAGGAAGGGAGGGATTGGATCAATTAGGGGACTTGTAAATTAAGCCTCCTAAAAGGGCCAATTAGGAAGAGACACATACCACAGTAGGGAAGCCGGCACGGCTTATAAACCTCTGTAAACCTGCAATAAAGTGAGCTTGAGCTGTAACACCCTGACTCGACTCCCTGTCGTGGTTACTTTCGGCAGCACACTTACTCTCCCCAGCCCCACTCCGTCGCAGGCCGACAGAGTGAAGATCTTCGGCGGCGAGGAAACTGGAGAGGGTGGTCTTTGCCAACCACCTCTCTACAACCCCTGCACTTAAAAGACTCAAAATGATGTTTAATATACACATATTTACTTTTATTAAGTCCTAAAACACCATGTAACCTGTAAGAGTCTGGGCAAAATTGGATACTTGTTGAACTCATGTCAATTAAAATTAAATACAGGGGGGTCGCACGGGAGACGCCATAATGCGCCAGGGCAGGTACACAGTTCTACAGATCTAGGCGTGTCTCTGGGGGGCAGCTGGGAGAGAGGTCTCGCTCTGAACCCGTCTACGGGGTCCCCGGCCCAACGGGACCCACGCCAGGGTGCGCGGAGGGTCGCGTTTCCCTCTGCTCTGGTCCCAGCTGACTTTGACGGGAACCCGGGTTCGCAGGGGAGATGCCATAATGTGCCAGGGCAGGTACACAGTTCTACAGCTCTAGGCGTGGTCGGCGGGGGCGAAAGCTGGGAGAGGGTCACGCTCTGAACCCGTCTACGGGGGTCCCCGGCCCAGAGGAACCACGCTCGGGTGAGCAGGCAGGTCGCGTTCCCTCTGCTCTGGTCCCTGTTGGACTTGTGGGCGGGAAACCGGGTCGCAGGGGAGACGCCATAAACGCGCCAGGCAGGGTACACAGTTTCTACAGCTCTAGGCGTGGCCTGCCGGGGGGCAGCTGGGAAAGGGTCTCGCTCTACCCGTCTTTTCAACGGGTCCCCGGCCCAAGGGACCACGGGCACGGCTAGATCAGGCACACAATACACCCCCCCCACACCAAGTGAATTTGCTAAGATCCAAGTGGTCTTTCCTTTGGAGAACCGTCAGAACAGAAAGAGAAGACCAACTTAGGCTTCCAACATCCCAAATATATACGCAAAACTGAAAACCTGAAACATAGCCAAGTCAATACACCATAAAGATGGCCTACGGTTAAGAGCACCGACACTCTTACAGAGGACCCGGTTCGATCCCCAGCACCACATGGTGCCGAGAACCATCTGAAACTCCAATTCCAGGAGAAGAACTCCGTTCCAGGAATCCGACACCCTCTTCTGCACCACCGCAGCATTTGCACGACACGGATGCACAAAAAAAAAAAAAAAAAAAAAAAAAAAAAAAAAATGGAAATAAAAAAATTAAAAAAAAAAAAGGAGGAGGAAAGGGGGCGGGAAAGCATCGGAAGGAGGCAAGCAAAACCATTCGCTAATATAGTGAAAAGTCGGTTGTGACTTGAACCACAAAAAGGGAATCCATATGCCAGGACACGACGAAGGGACAACATGGGAAAGGCACCAGATACTGCCCACACCAGGCCCTACCAAACCTTGAGGAGATAGCCACAATGATCCCCTTGGAGGAGACCCAAGGAAACAGAGCTTAGACGAATAATCACAGACATACGCAGAGAAATTAAAGAAAAAAAGAAGAAGTCTATGCGAACTAAAAGAGAGAGAATGAAAAACTCAAAAAGGACCTAGAGGGATAACAATGACAAACTTCGAAAATAACTAAAGAAACAGAATGACCAAACTCCAGAAAAGAAACTAGAGGAGAAAAAACAAACTCCGAATGGAAAGTTAGAAACACTGAAAAAGGAAGCCAACCAAAGAAGAAAGGAGCACCAAGAAGAGATTGAGAAGCACAAAGAAGAGATTGAGAGCTCAAAAAGAAATGGAAGGTACTAAGAAAACACAGGAGGAAACAAAAAAGGAATTAGAACGCTCAGTCAATTCAAGAAGAAAGAAAAGGGAAAAAGCCTCAGAAGTGAATGAGGAAGCAGACAAAAGAATATCAGGACCTGGAAGGATAACCACAGAGCAATTAAAAAGCTCAAATAAAATTATGAAAAATTTTAAAAATACACAAAAGTAACAACCAGGAATATGGGACACTAGTTGAAAAGACCAAAACCCTCCGCATCATAGGAATAGAGGAAGGGAGAATCTCAAGAGAATAGTATTATCAGATACGTCACACTCATAATATAGATGAAAATTTCCCAAACTAAAATAATAGACAAACCCAAGGAACTAATAGAGAATACTAAGGGAGAAGGAAGCAGCATGGCAGATAAGGAACCCCAAGATGTAAGGATCTAGAAAGATACACAGAAAGAAACAGCGACGCGAAACACGGAGCCAAAATAAGAAGGTCGAATGGAAATGTAGAGGAATGAGCTAGAGGACTGGGCCCAAAAACAAAAGACAAAATTCTGAGGGCCCACAAAAGAAAAACAATCACATACAAAAGGGAAACCATCAGAATCACACGGGACTTCTGCCATCAAAACCATGAAAGCAAGAAGAACATGGAGCAAAGCATTCCCTGTGTTAAGGGACTATGGATGCCAAACCAGAATACTTTACCCAGCAAAAAATGTCGGAGAGAGAAAAATCTTCCATGACATAAAACAAGATGATGGAATACAATGGTGCTGGGAAAAACCAACTCTATCAAAAATTACTTTGAAGCAAATTCAAAGGGCAGAAAAGAGAAGCAACAATCCTCACAAACACCTAGGAAAAGAAACTATAAACAAAACAACTAAACCATAGGAGCAAAATCAAAGCTAGAAGTCCAAATTAGATAATAAAGTGAAAAGGAAGCAACATCCATCTTCAATTGTAACCTTAAATAATAATNCCCCCCCCCACCGAACTCAGCTCCACAACCTGACCACAGAACCTTGTGTGTGGAAGAGTGTCACTTAAGTAAACAACTCTAAGACTGTACTTCCAGGGATCATTTCTATAGTATGTTACTAGAGAGGTTTCTCTGACTGTGTAGAGTACCAGAAACCACGAGGAGACGTAGCATTCTCTCCTGAGCATGAAGCCGGCTCTTGGTGCTGCTTTACCGCAACTGCCACTCGCCATTGGTGATCGTTCTTCTCTCCTTCGGGAGAGCAGATGGAGAGAGTGCAGTCTGGGTGGGAAAAAATAAACAACTACCAAAAGCCACTTAAAATTCAAACTGATAAAAAAAGACTCAGAACCAAAAGTTGGGGTTCCCTGCAGACTCCTCCTCACAGTTTAATTCTCATTGTGGCTGCCTTTGGGCAATAAATAACATGCCTAGTCTGCTGTTTCTTGATGTATTAACTTTGGACGTTATCTATAGACTTCTGCTGGTACTCAAAAGCCAGATAATCTTCTTCCTCTTCCTGTTGCCTGGCTTCTTAACCAGAAGCCAGTTGCTGTAACGGCTGCAGCCTGGACCCTGGGCTGGGCACTTTGCAGCCTTGCTCCCAAGACTTGCCCAAGGTCTAGGACTCCAACCCTGATGGGATCAGTGTGAAGAGAAAACCAGGTCTGCCTGACTTCCAGGCCGGCCTGTCTCTTCACAGGAGCTGCAGGGCTCAGCATGGCTGGGTGGGTACCGTGGGTGAGTGCCCATCAGAGGCTGGTAGAGGCCTCTTGCTGTGCAGAAGCATTGGCAGGTTCATCTTAGAGGGCCAGGTAAAGCTGCCAGTTTGAGCAGCAGAGGTTTTATTCTCCACTACTGGCTCAGATGTTATCCTAGGGGGCCTCTGCACGCCTGGTCTCCCGTTACAGCCCCCGGGTCTCCAGAGGAAAGGTGAGCCAGTGGCATGTGACACCCAAGGCCCTCGGGAAGAAAGTACTGCCTTCCCATTGCCAAGCTCTGGGTCACCTGGTAGTGGGGGCACTCTCAAGGACAGGATTAACATGGGTGCCGTTTCAAACCAGTTAAGTCCGAGACTGTGCTGGGAGGCCTTGGGGCTGAATGGCAAGTTCCCAGAAAGGACAGTGACCAGCAGAGGCCACACAGCTGCTGTAGAAAGACACGAAAGCCTTTGTATCTCAGAGAGAGACAAGCCGGGTAGGAAGGCAGGCAATGGAAGAAATCCAAAGTCGAGGTTCAAACTGGGTCTAATAGGGGGCCCTGGCAAGGAAGAGAGGCCTTGTCTGTCATAGAGTAGCCCCTGAAAGGGCCCGGATAGTCTTGTCCCCAAGCAGATAGTCTCTTCTCCCCCTAGGTGATAAGTACCTTGCAACTTTGTTAGAGTTAGAAGAAAGATTCCATTTGTGTGTCTGCAACTACAGAGGCTGCTGATGTGGGAAGTCACAGACGCTGAGCCGCCACACCCTGATCTGTTCAATGGGTGTATGTACAGAGGGGAGTGGAGGGTGAGGATTCTGGTTTTGAAATTGTGAACTGTGTGGGTGGCTCAATGGTAAAGCACTTGTCTAGCATATTCAAGATCCTGGCTTCTATCCCAGCATCAAAATAAGTAACTAACTAAGTAACTAACTAACTAAATAAATAAACAAACAAATGTAAAAAGAGAGAAATTATGACTACTGAGGAAGATTCTAGCTCCCATGCCAGGTGGGTGGTCACTATGGCTAGTCTAACAGAGACAGAGTAATGGTCAGACAGAATGTTCCGGGCTGTCCAGGGTGAGTGTGGACATGCCAGGGCACCAGGCATGCATATCTTTCTTCTTTTGTCCCCTACCACTAGGATCTGATCTTCATCCAGGTCTATGGCCATGGATGTGGTGTCCTTATTCTGATGAGTAACTGGGGGACACAAGTAAGTGGCTTGATGCATCTTTAAAATGAAAACAAAATGTTTGTTTATTTTTCATGTGTTTGTGACATTGCATACTTGGCACGTGTATGAAGATCAGAGACTAACTTTCAGGAGTCTTCCACCACGTGGGTCCCAGGAATCAGTCTGGTTGTCAGGCTCGGTGGCAAGCACCTTTTCCCACTGAGCTACCTTGCTGGCCCAGGCTTCTTCTGTTTATGAAGGAGGCCCTCAGTGCAGGCTTGGCTTTCAGTGGCCACCTGTTGGTCAGAGCTCAGTCACATGACTACCCTTAACTGCAAGGATGCTTGGACCCATCTGAAAGCTGGACACTATTCCTAACGGGGCAGTGGTGAGGAGGAACACCTAGCATTGACAGTCTAAAGGGGCCGCTGGAGCCAGGGCTGGCCTCTTACCTTGGATGGGCTTCGTTTGATTTCTGATGACTTTCGATCCTTCAGTTAATTCCCAACTGCTAATAATTCAGATTTTTTAATATAAAATCATTTTTTTAATGTGTATGAGTGTATTGTCTGCATGCAGGTCTGTGCACCTGTGTCTTGCAATGCCTCGAAGTTCAGAAGAGGGTGTCAGATTCCCCTGGAACTGGAGTTAAAGACAGTTCTTAGCTGCCATGTGGGTGCTGGGAATCGAACTCGGGTCCTCTGCAAGAGCAGTGGGTGCTCTTAACTGCTGAGCCATCTCTCCTGCCCCATAAAATCATATTTCTGACTTTTCTTACAAAGGCTGAGGATTGTATCATACTTTGTTTTTTCCTTCTTTTCTTTTTTTTTCTCAGTCTTTTTGAGACAGGGTCTCCCTGTAGCCCCAGCTGTCCTGGAACTTACTATGTAGACCAGGCTGGCCTTGAACTCACAGAGATCTGCCTGCCTCTGCCTCCCAAGTGCTAGGATTAAAGGTGTGGGTCACCATGCCTGGCCTGTACCATACTTTTTTTTTTTTGTCTTTTCGAGACAGGGTCTCCCTGTAGCCCCAGCTGTCCTGGAACTCACTCTGTAGACCAGGCTGGCCTTGAACTCACAAAGATCCACCTGCCTCTACCTCCCAAGTGCTAGGATTAAAGGCATGCACCACCATGCCTGGCCATACTTTCTTATATTCACAGGAGTGACCTTTCTCTGAGCTGGGTAGTGTCACCAAGGCACTGTGCTCCAGTTTACTACCTACTCACTACTGTCTGCCCTACTTCCCTCGTGCTGGCCAGCATTACTGCCTGGCCCAATGGCACCATAGTTTTTAACTCCTTCCCCAGTCCAGATGACAGCTTCCATAGACAAAGAAACAGGCCAGAGAAACAGGGGACCTGCCTCTAGAAAGACCTTGACACACCTCCTGCCACAAGGCCTCCCGGAGCTCAGTCGGGTGTTCCTGAGCTGGGGGAGGATGGCACCCCAGCTGATAAGCCTGCAGGCTGGAGTCTGGCAGCCTGGACTCCAGTCTGGATTCTGCCGCTTTCCAGAACATCAGCTACCTGATCCTCATCTTTAATTTTTTTTTTTTTAATTTATGGTAACAAGATAACAGACTCTGCCTTCCTCTGGCTCAACTCACCTTGTACCAGATGTAGTGACTGGTGTGACAGGAACTCAGTGGTGAGTGGAAAAGCAAAGGGCTTTATGCTTATGTGACTGGGAGGGGCTGTGGCCACCACTTCTGTGTAAGGGGCACAGTTTCTTCCCATGGAGGCTGTGGCAGCCCTGATGTGCTAAAGCCACTGTGAGGTGAAAACAGCACTTGACAAGCACTGCACATAGGGCCTGAGCGGAGGTTGGGCTAGGCTGGCCTGCAAACACATTCTCTCCAATATAGGAGCTGGGCTGCCAGCCTCCCATTTCTCTAGCCTTTGGAGCCATCTGCTGGGGTTTTGGTCCTGCCGTCAGCTGGCACAGTCTCAGGAGACCCAGCTCCCTCTCAGGTCAGCTGCTCTAAGGAACGCCATGCTTCAGAAGGGTTCAGCCTCTGCTGTACCTCACACCGCAGCCCATACCTGGTTTCAGTCTTTCTTTAGATAATCGATGTATCTGTCTATATACTTATGGTTTGGTTTTGAGTGCACAAACATTTGAAAAGCCACAATAGCATCTAAAGTGGCTTTTAGAATGTACCCACAGTCCCCCTCGGTTCTGCATTCTGACAGCATGGCCTGAGAGCTTGCAGAAGCCAGGCACAGCCACAGTGAAAAGGACACAGCTCGAGGTCAGCTCTTCAAGGTCGCTTGAATCCGGGTCTCGGGTCCAGCCCTTGACACTCTGCAAAGTGTTTCTCTGCAGCCCCACACCTTTGCAGCTCTCTCGTGTTTGGCCCAGAAATGCAAATTCTACATTATCACTTGCTGGGTAGAGGATTGCTGAGTGGCCCTGGGTGCCAGCCCTGCCTCAGAGAAGAAACAGATCCCTGAGATGGGCAGAGACATAACCGTTGTGCTTTCTTTATTTCCACTGAATTTAGCACCACGTTAAGTATTTTGTTGTTGTTGTCATTGTGACCACGGGTTCGAATATGTCCTAGCGTGCCCGGAGCTTTCCCTGCAGGGATAATCCTGTGCAAAATGAGACATTGTTTACCCTCCAGGGACAAAGCTGGGATGAGGTGATTTTTCTTCAGGCTCTGGGCAGGTGGACTATTTCCGGCTTGGCAGTCCTGTCACAGCCACTTGTCACCATAGCATCCCTTTCTCGGGGTCCTCCCTGGGATAACATCAGGTTTTTTGAGCTTCTCAGAGGACAAGCACAGGACTGAAACCCATACTGTCTCCTGTCCCTCATCTGAGACTATGGGAAGCTGGCTGGGACCCAGGGCCTAGCTGAGGGGAGGAGAGGGTCCATGGCAGGTGGGGACCTTCTTATCTGGCTCACAAGATGAATCTAAATGTTTGGACCATCTGTGAGTTGATTGTTAGCCACTGTGAAAGCACAGGGCTGGAATAGCTCAGTGGCAGAGTACTTGCCTAGCAGGCAGGAAGCCTGGGTTCTAGTTCTAGAAGCCACACCACCAGCCTCCCATTTGTCTAGTCCTTAGAGCCCCTGCTAGTTCTAGCTTTGGCTGGCAGTTTCAGGAGACCCAGCTCCTTCTTGGGTCAGCTGTACTGAGAAATGGTGTGTTTCAGAACTGGGTTCAGCCTCTGCCGTGCTCCGTACCACATTTGGTTTCAGTCTCTGTTTAGATAATTGATGTACCTACACATTAATGGTTTAGGTTTTGAGTACACAGACAGCATTTGAACAGTCACGATGGAAATAATTTATAGTGATTCTTAGAGTGCACACTCACTCAGAATTACAGCTGGGCATGGTGGCATGTGCCTGTAGTCCCGTTTACTTTAGAGGCTGAGGCAGGCGGGTCCTGTTTCCAAAAGTGGGCCGGGGGGGGGGGTGTCGTGGGAGGAATTGAATTACAAGGAAGTGAAAACTCAAATTTCAGTACTTTCTAGTATTGTTTTTCTTTATTTCTGAGACGGTGTCTCACCAGGTAGACCAGGCTGGCCTTGAACTCACAAAGATTCACCTGCCTCTGGCTCTGCCTCCTAAGTATGCTACCAGGCCCAGCATATACAACACTTTCTAGTGATCATGATTTGCTATCATCTGTCACCAGCATTCAATTTGTGTCTGCCTTTGTTCCAAGTCATAGGTTTAAGTACTAACTCTGAGCTCATCAGGATGTGTGTAGACAGGGTCTTTCCAGAGCTAATCAAGTCAGCAGGAAGTTCTTAGGATCTAGTAGGATTCGTATCGTTACAAAACAGAGAACGTGGGCCCAGAGCGGCACACAGGTTAGATAGAGAGAGAGCGATGTTTCTGTTGCCATCTAGGGGTCTTGATTGGGTTCATTTTCTCTACCAGTTAAAGAATTAAAAGGCAGGAAATGCATCTCAGACACAGCAGAGAGCAGCAGGAAAGCCACAGGTAACAAACTGCATTAGGAGAACTATACGTACATATGCACATTCACACACTCAGTAAAGTCTCCACAAGTGGAGACAGGATTCAGAAACCAAAAAATCCACTGCCCCCAGGAGGGCTTGGGCCTTTTAAGTGTGTTAGGGGGCAGGTAACCACTCCCCTAGTTTTATATTGGTCAACTTCAACAAAGAAGAGAGAGCTGATAGGTCAAATATGGTTCCAGACTGAGATATGTCAGGACTGGTCTTGGTCTAGTTTAAATTGGTCTGAATAGGCCAGCTGGAAAAGGGGTAGGAAGAGGGGCCCTGCCCTCAGGCCTTGGTCTGAAGTGGAAGAAGGAAGTCTGCCATGTTCCTTACTTCTCAGGGGCCCTCTCTGCTTATGAGCGATTTAGTCTCACTTCTACAGGACCAGAGATGCCAAAGATGGCCGCTACCCACCGGAAGCTAGGAAGAGGCTGGAACAGGGTCTCATGGTTCTCAGAAGAAATCAGCCCTGTTGAAACCTTGATCTTGAATTCTGGCCTCCAGACCCATCGATGCATTTCTGCTGTTTAAGTTGCTTAGTTAGCCTCTGGTACTTTGTAACAGCACCCTGGCAGACTTGTCTATCCACTTCTTTTGGTTGGTGGCATTTGCTCCATGGGTGTCATAGCAATATTATAGAATGCTGAGCACCTGGGCCTCTTTCCCCAGTTCTGCATCCAATGTTTGATGTCTTGACACTGGATGTGCTGAGAATGTGCACAGCATGGACATATCAAAGTGACAGAAGTCTGGCTGTGGTTTAATTTGCTGAGCCTCTGAATGGATTCAAGGAAGTGGTGGAGAAACTGTTAATAAGCCATATTCAAATCACCATGTCACAAATCATGACAAACAAAAGGAAACCATGATCTGTGACAGCCAATTATTGTAGTGCTTTGGAATCTATTCTCCAACTCAGAAAAAAAATTATTCACGTCCGTGATGATCAAATATAGCCTCAACACGTTTCATTCTACTTAATATAAATGAAAGCAGTACTCAGCACAGAGCAACAAAGAGTCTGTTGTTAATATTTTCCAGCCTATCACTGATGAGCAGAGAGAGCCTGGTTCTGGCCTGTCAGGACAAACAGGTCCAAGGCTGTGGAGGCCTGATAGAGGCCTGGCTTCTGGGCTCACTGTGTGGACTGGGTCAGTGTTTCTGCCCTGGGAGGGGGCTGTCTAACCTCTGCTCCCACCACTTAGCAGATGCCAGTTTTCCCACACTAGAGCTCCTTGCCTGCTCTGAGATTTTGCACGTGCTGTTCTTCCTGTCTGTGTGCTGTGCCCTTGGTCTACTCTTCCCAGAGCGAGCTCTTCCTTACCTCCTCCTAGAGGGCCTCCCTGATTTCACCCTCTTCATTGCTCTTACATTATATGTAAGTATTTGCCATCACACTTACTGAGTTACTTGATTAATTACTTCTCTCATTTCATAAATATTTATTTATTTATTATAATATGGAGGGACATGGATGGGGAGAAGGTCTAAACTTGAGTGAGAACTGTGCTATGAAACTACAAAAGCTGAATAAACAATATTTATTTAGAGGCTGTGTCTGGCTCCTCTGCTCTCACAGTCATTATAGTACACTGAGCTCCACAGAGACAGCACCTGGGCAAGTGAGAGGCACGTGGGCATGTCGCTGAGGGAAAAGAACCAAACATGGGCAAAGGAGATCCTAAGATGCCAACACGTAAAATGCCTAAACAATCTTTGTGCAAACTTGCCTGGAGGAGCACACAAAGCGGCCTGTGATGCCCCTTAGTCAGCATCTCGGAGTTTGATAAATGCTCAGAGACGTGGAAGACCATGTCTGTTAAAGAATAGGGAAAGTTTGAAAACATGGCAGAGGTGGAGAAAGCTTGTTAAGAAAGAGAAATGAAAACTTCTATCCCTCCCAAAGGGGAAACAAGAAAGTTCAAGGATCCCAGTGCACCAACAGGTCTTCTTCCGCCTTCTCGCCTGTTCGGACTATCACCCCCAAATCAAAGAACATCCCGCTCACCCTTGGCGATGTTGCAATGAAACTGGGAGCTGCAGACCCACACTGCTGCGGTGACAAACAACCTCATGAGAAGAAGGCTGCTGAGCTGAGGAAGAACGCAAAAGGACACCGCTGACCGCAGAGCTAAAGGAAAAGCCGGTGCAGCAAACAAGGGAGCTGTGGAGACTGCAGAAAGCACGAAGAGGAGGACGAAGACGACGACGAATGAGCTGTCCTGGCAGGTTTTCCTGGTCTATAAAGCCCTTCTGAGACTCATTCCTTTTATATTTGAATATCTTTATCTGTACTATATTTATTTTATGTGTATGAGTGCTTTGCTTGCACATATTCAAGTGTACCACATGCATGCAATCCCCAAAGAGGCCAGAAGAAGGCGTCAAATCCTCTGGAACTGGAGTTATAAATGGTTTTTAGCTGCTATGTGGGTGCTGGGAATGAAAACTGGGTCCTCTGCAAGAGCAGCCAGTGCTCTTAACTGCTGAGCCACATCTCCAGCCCACAACTCACTCCTTTTAAAGAGAAAAATTGAAATGTGAGCCTGTATATGATTCGTTTTAAACCTGTACCATCTCTTTTTTTGTATAGTTACCATACTACTGAATGTGTCTTTAGGTAGCCCTGTCCTGGAGGTAATTATAATAGCCACCAACCTTGCCTGGGGTTGTGTGTAAGGGGTCATGATTTGGCCTGGGAATTTGTTGTTGTTGTTTTTAATTTTTATTTATTTCTGTATGTGTATGAATGTACTGTCTGCATGCAGGTTTGTGCACCCGTGTCATGCAATGCCTCGGAGGTCAGAAGAGGGTGTCGGATTCCCCTGGAACTGGAGTTCTCCTGGAATTGGAGTTTCAGACAGTTCTCGGCCGCCATGTGGGTACTGGGGATCAAACCCGGGTCCTCTGTAAGAGCGGTCGGTGCTCTTAACCGCTAGGCCATCTCTCCAGCCCCTGGCCTGGGAATTTAAAGCAGGTTCTTATTGGTGCACAGCACAAGTTAGTTATATATGGGGGCAGCGGTTTTTTTCATCTTCATTTGTCCTTGATGCAGCTTATATGAAATAATTGTTCTGTTAACTGAAAACTCTGTAATTGCAAAAAAAAATTGCAGCTATTTTATTGACATTCTGAATGCTTCTACATAAATATAATTTTTATTAGTAAAAAATTATTTTATGTGTATGTATATGTGTTCATACATTATATGCACCATGTATGTGCAGGAAACTGTGGAGGTCAGAAGAGGGCATCAGATCCTCCTGAACTGAAGTTATGGACAGTTGTTATGACAGTTTTTGAGGCGTGATCTCTCTGTAGCCCCACATAGCCTGGAACTTGTTATGTAGACTAGGCTGGCCTCAATCTCACAGAGATCTGCCTACTTCTGCTTCCTCAGTGCTGGCATTAAAAGCATGCACAAAAATAAATAAATAAATAAATAAATAAATAAATAAAGGGGCTGGATTTTTAAAAAAAATCACCAAGTGGGACTGGAGAGATAGCCCAGCACTTAAGAGCGCTGACTGCTCTTGCAGAGGACCCAGGTTTGATCCCTGGCACCCACATGGCGGCTGAGAACCGTCTTTAACTCCAGTTCCAGGGGAATCTGGCGCCCTCTTCTGACCTCCATGGCTTTGCATGACACTGGTGCACAAACCTACATGCAGACAGTACATTCATACATCATAAATTAAATAAACTATATATTGTTTCTAATATTATTATATATATATATTATATATAAAAAAAGCGTGCACTACCGGGGCTGGAGAAATGGCTCAGAAATGGTTAAGAGCGCTGACTGCTGTTGCAGAGGACCTGGGTTAGATTCCCAGCACCCACAAGGTGGCTAAGAACTGTCTTTAAGGTGGGTGTGGTGGTGCACACCTTTAATCTTTGGTAGAAAGAGGCAGGCATATCTCTGTGAGTTCAAGGCCAGCCTGGTCTACAGAGTGAGTTCTAGGCCAGCTGGGGCTATAGGGAGACCCTGTTTCAAAAAAAAAAGTGTGCACCACCATATCTGGCTTACTTTCCTAATTTTTAAATTCCTTACCTCATTTCCTCATTAAACTCTAAGCCCTCTGAAGGTAGGGACAGTATCTATCTAGGTTGCTTGAGACCAATTTGACCTGACACTTGGAAAAATGTTTGTTGAATGAATGAATGAATAAATAAATAAAATGTTTGTTGAATGAATAAATAAATGAAGCTAAGAAGCTTCAAGGTCAAAATAAGCTAGGGACCTGTGTTTCCTTCAGATACTGCCCCTGACAGGGCTCAGCAATTCGACTATCTTTGGGCATCAGCCTTCTGGCCCACCATCCCTGATACAATTCAGATGCATCGGAGCCTTGGTGCTAGGAAGGGGCCTAGCTCATGCATGCCTTCTTACGGGTTAAGGCATGTAGGGTGGGGGCTGTCAGGGTAAGGGCTGGCTTCCTATGGGAGGGGAGAGGTACATAAGGGCAGATGGAGTTTCCCTGGCAGGGGTGGGTATGGAGGTGGATGGGGGGGGTCCCCTGTGCAGGCAGGGCAGCTGGTAAGCTGTGGAGGTGAACTCACTGTGCCTCTGCTCTGGGCTAGGCCCCTCTGTGCCTCTCTGCTCCGGCATGACATTTAGTTTCCACCTGTTTCCTGTGTCTGGTGGGCACAGGTCTAGTGTTGACTCTGAAACCCCAGTACAAGTGGGGGCTGCAAACATGACTCAGTCATCTCAACCTCAATCTTCAGTACTGTTACCTCAAGATACTGTGGTGACCTAGAGAGAGGCTCCTGTGCCTTTCAAAGACACCATTATGAAACTCGGGGGATGTGGCCCAATGCTGCTGACTCACAGTGGGTTGGCACACTGGCATTTCGCTTTTGGTTACCCTCAGTGTTCCCATCTGTAAAATGGGGACAGACATTCTCTTGGAGCTGCTGGGGCAGCATATCCCCCAGAAGTCCCCTGCCCTGCCCCCATATCACCCTGTGACTCACTTGAAAACACCACAGTCATAGATCTTATTGAACCAGTTTCACAGACTGAGGACGACTGAAGCTCAGAGAAAGCATCACAGGGGAGTGGCAGATATAGGACCCAGGGGCATCTCCTGACCCCAGAATAGGCACAGGTGGATGAGCCCATATTGCAGAACCCAGAAGGATAGACTTGGATGTGACCATAAGATGCAGAACTGAGAATGAGATCATGGTGAACGTATCTGAGTCAGGGTCTGTTACGTAGCTGGCCTTGAACTCTCCATCCTTCTGTCTCATCTTCTTGCTAGGAAGATAGTGAGAAACTACCACACACTTGGCCCACTTCCCAAGCGCAGGGTGATGTCCTCAGTCCCCCTTACTGTCTCCTTCCTGCAGAGCATGGTAAGGCTGCCAAGGCGACTCTGGAGCAGGGGCCTTGCATGCCCACACCTGTCATGGAGACTGTCTTCTGCCAGGAGTGACCAAAGGGAAGCAATGGGGACCACTTCCATTCAACAGGGGAGCAGCGCTGAGCACACGGAGGGCTGTTGAAAGCTAGTGACTAACCTTCCTTTCTGCACAGGGGATGTGGAACTATTACGGGACAAGTGTGTGGAAGCCATAGTCAAGAGGGCTTTAGCATCTCCCATTGGAACCCTCATAGCATGGACTGCAGCCCATAATCCCTGGATGTGCATGCTGAGATCAAGGGAGGTGACTGACTGACAGGTGGCGTGGCCCTAAGCAGTCTGCTCCAGGGCTCCAGCCTGACATCTCCGCTGCCTGCGCTATGGGGTGTTTGTTTTTTGGCACCTAGTACTTACTGGGCAAATATTAGCTTAGTGGAAGAATTCAGGAACTGTGAAAATGGCCCAAGCCAGTTAACCTGTGACTAGAAGGCTGTGTCAGAACCTATGCAGTCTTCACAGGGGATGCAGGCACCTTCTCTCAATGTCTCAGCTCAGCTAGATGGTGACTCCCTGCAGGGATGGGGAGCTCACTCCTGACCTTGGTAGCTCCAGCTCTGAGAGGGAGCCAAGCATGGCGTGTAGCCCCGCTACTGCCCCTCTGTGTCCCAGAAGGAAGAGCTCTGTGTTTCCCATTCCCCCTGATTGGAATGGGGTGAGTTGGCCTTATTCAGGGCCCTGGGACAGGTTTGGGGGTCAGGTGCCTGGGTGTGACCTCAGGCCTGTTCCTGGACCCCACTCTGTCTTGTCTGAGAACTGGCACCAGGCGGCTCCTCCCTCCAGGGTGGGGAGAGGAGTCAGTGTGACCCCCAGCTCAGGTTGGGCCCAGCATGGGTTGCCTGGATCATAGCCATTTATGACACATCTCCGAGGCCAGCAGGTCTGAGACTTAAACATACCCCTGTTATATTTAATTTACTTAACCCTCCATCCCAGGGGATGGGCTAGGGTTACCTGAGACCAAGCCCTCAGACTCACAAATGCTCTTCACGTGTGCTTAAATTGTCAGGACATGCTAAAGACCCTCCCCCCCAAGTCTTACTGCCTTTGGAAGACCATCAGAGCAAAAGTAGAGGTCCTCATTCGATAGATGACCTAAGGCCCAGAGAGGTCAAGCAACCTCCTCAAGAGCCCAGTTCCTGCTGTTAAGTGTAGACCTTGGGATTACATCACCAGGACCCTAGAGGACAGAGAAGAAGTGATGTGCAGGTGTCTGGAGTGAGGAAGTCACCGGCGGGTGTACCAGGAGTTGCTGGAACTCCCCTGCTGTCCTTATTGGGGTAGGTGACATCTCTGGGGTCGTGGGGAACACAGGAGTCAGGCCATCTCACTGTGGGTCCCTCTCTTTGACAGCCATCTTCCCCCACACCCATCACCTGTGCTCAGTCCAGGAGGCCCAGCTTCCTGCTAGGCAGAGCAGATGCGCATGCCCACACTACAGCGGAGGGGGTTCCAGCAGCTGTAAGTTTCCATGGGGAAGGGCCTGGGCAGAGCTGCTGCCGGAAGTACGTGCCTCCTTCCTTCTCGGGACTGGCAGCCTTGCCAACACTTTACCAGACCTTTACCAGCTCCCGTCTATCCCTCTGTCCATTCGGCTGGCCCCTTCCTAGCTCCCGTCTGTCCCTCTGTCCATTCGGCTGGCCCCTTCCTAGCCCCGTCTGTCCCTCTGTCCATTCGGCTGGCCCCTTCCTAGCTCCCGTCTGTTCCTCTGTCCATTCAGCTGGCCCCTTCCTAGCCCCGTCTGTCCCTCTGTCCATTCGGCTGGCCCCTTCCTAGCTCCCGTCTGTCCCTCTGTCCATTCGGCTGGCCCCTTCCTAGCTCCCGTCTGTCTCTCTGTCCATTCAGCCTTCCCATTCTTCCATGGTCTCATGTCTACTTTGGTTCCTTCATTCAGCCACACAGCAGCCTCTTCCTCATCCCTTAAGCCAGGCACCCACCACCTCAGGGCCTTTGCACGTGCTCTTCTCGCTACTGGAATGCTCCACTCCAGCCTTCCTCCCTACATGCCACTTATACTGTATCATTTCTCAAAGAGATCCCCAACCCTCATGCATTTATCACTCCTTCCCTCTGTTTTCACACTCAGCTCTTATCACAGTTCTAGATAGATTCATTTTTATTATTAATTTATGATCTGTCAACTAACTCATGGCTGCATCCCATCCATCCATCCATCCATCCATCCATCCATCCATCCTCCTTTCTTTCTTCACTCACCAGACCCTGGGGTGGTGATGGCCTCGGCACATAGACAGGAAAGCAGTGACCCTAACACTGAGGCAGTGTTCTGGTGGGTCGTGAGAAACAGTGGGAAGGGGCTTCACCTGGTGGGTCCTTCAGGAGTGGAACCCCCAAGGGCCTGGCCCTCAGCAGCATTTGATAACAGTTTGGCCAGGGGAGTAGCCTCTGCCTAGGTGGCTTCCTGGGAGGAGTTGGCTCAGCACTGAGCAGGACTCAGTACTGGGAGCTGGCTGGGCATCAGAAGGCCTGTACCTGGTTGTCAGTGATGGGAAGTGTGTGTGCAGGGGCCTCTCCATCCTGGGGTGGAGTCTTCCTGGACCTCTGCCTTGGTACCCTCCCAAGATACCTGGGGCAGCTGCTACCACCTGTGCCCAGGAAGACGCTCCCATCTCTGTCCTTACCCTGTGCCTGCTCTCCTTAGTCCTGCAGGATGCTGGGCATTTTGCTAGCCCTAGCCACGACCCTGGAGTTCTGCATCCAGCCAGCTGCTAGCTGTGGCTATTTTGTATTGCACTGCAGCAAATGGATATGGGGCGGGATTCAGGTGGGGCCCCAGCTCAGCACCCTTAGGAAAGAAGCCACAAAAGACTGGCAGTTTGCAGGTGTGTGCTGGGGGCGGGGGGAACAGGCCTCCTATAGCCTGAAAGGGTCTGTGAGGCTCAGAGACACGGTGACACCAGTTTCTTCCAGGAGCAACTCATGCTGTCCACAGTAGAGATGACAAAAGTCCCTGGAGGCTGAGGACCCAGTCAGGACTTCCAGGGAAACCTAGGAATGCCAGAGGGTGTTGTCCAGGGCTGCAGGCGCCGGAAGCTCCGCCGGCAGGCGGAGCCTCACCTGTGTGCAGCTCACAGCTGCCCTGACAAGCTCAGACTAGGCAGTGGGCACCTAGGACGAGAAGTAGGAGGTATTTGCAGGGGCGGTCAACAGAGCAGTCTGCCCAGACCTGGAGGTAAGAGTCTGCGGTTCAGGGTGGGAGACAGGGGAAAGCAGGCCAGCGGATATGGCTTCTGGCCCGGCCCACTTGACTGTGGCCTTGGGTTCCTCAGGTACAGCTAGTGCCCTGGGAGTTCCTGTGTGTGCGCCTGATCCCTAGTCTGCTCAAAGTCCTTCTCTGGTGTTTTCTGGGGAGTTACTGAGTTAGAGGCTCTGATCTGGGGTTACATCTTGCTGTTCAGAGTGTGGGCTGACCATGCTTACGTGGGGGTCATCACTGGGACACTGGCAAGGTGTGAGGTGTGTCCCCCAGGCTCAGAGGGAGGCCACAGGTGTGAGGGCCACGGAGAACTTGGATGTTGGTGTATGCATGAGCACAGACAGCATGGACTCCGTTTCCTGCCTTCTCCCCCAGTGATCCCTGAGCTGTTTCCTCTTGGGATCCGTGGGAAACCGGTTTGGCAGCAGGTCACCCTGGTTGTTTGATTTTTGATGAGAAGGTAGGCAGCCTTTCCTGGTAAGGCACCAAAGGGACAGAGCCCAGCTATTCTGGGCTCTGCTACTGCAAGCCAAGGGTCTCCCTGCCTCTTAGTTCAGGTCTGCTACCCAGAGTGAGGCCAGGGGAGACGGTCAAAGTCACCCCACTCGACTGGCTGCTCCCCTCCACAGTGGCCAAAGCTGCCCCTGGTCAGGGAGGAGAAGGTCAGGTCTGCCATGGCCTGTGTGGGACCCTGGCTTATCTGCTGTATGAGCCCATGTCTTTATCTTTACCATGAAGGAGGGGGACAGGGACCTGGTGTGGACAAAAACACAGCTTCTAGAACCCCAGTGCATTGCTCTCAGCTCCAGCTCATGCCCCCATCCAGACAGACAAAGGTGGGTGTCTGGCGCCACTGCTCTGCCTCTGCCAGCCTGGCTCCCCAAGGCCTGTGGGCTGCACAGTGGGCCCCTGCTAATGAGCGGCTGTCATGACTCCATTACACCTCCCGAGCCACCTGCGCCCCAGCACTTAGGGGGAGACCCCCGAGGCTCCCTGCCTGCTAGGCAGAGGCACATGCAGGAGGTAGGTGGTATGTGTGGGTCTCCTGGGATTGGGGGCCCCATTCTCTGTGGGATTTCCACGAAGTACTTAGGATTCTAGGTTTTTATCTTACCAAAAGAGAAGTGCTGGTACTGGGGGGCAGGGGTGGCGCAGGTCTGTAATCCAAGCACTCTCATGGCTGAGGTAGGGCAATTTGAGTTCCAGGCCAGCCTAGGATACAGAGGAAGACCCTGTCTCAAAGAGAGAGAGAGAGAGAGAGAGAGAGAGAGAGAGAGAGAGAGAGAGAGAGAGAGAATGGGGGAGGGTGCTGGTGTGGGAAGGGGTGGCAGTCTTGTGGGTTATCAGATGAGGAAACAAAGCTGAGTGTCCCACAGCAAACACCTCAACACATCTCTCTGTGTATTGAGAGGAGGAGGTGAGCACACAGAGAGGGACAGACTAAGACTCTGGATCCCGGAGACTCCGGTAGCGGGTGCGCTGCCGCAGTGCTCCCCGTAAGGTGCAGCAAGTCCTGCCATCTTTGCTCGGTTGTGCTGCCTTGTGGGTCGTCACTAGAGCTTTCTGGGTCTCATGCGCTATTTGGAAACAGGTGAGACAATGCTTCTCTGCTTGATCAGAGGGCAGCTGGCCTGACTCTGGTGTCTGAGCAGCTGCCACTCAAACCTCACAGGGAAAGACCTAGGGAGGGGCACAGTTAAAGGGCACAAATGTGGAGCAGTTGGTAGCAGCTGGCATGGCTTTGAAGGGGGCACTAGTCACTTCAGGCCAGGTCTACCTTTCTAGCTGTAGAGGGGTAAGCTCCTGTAGAAGAGTGAAGTCACTCTGCTCCTGCACACTGGGGGACATTTTAAGAGCAAATCTGTGAGGTTAGAGAGACAATTCAGTTGGTAAAATGCTTGCTATGCAAGCATGAAGACTTGAATTTGGTTCCCCAGCACCACAGACACAGCCAGACACAGCAGTACATGCGTGCCTGTATCGCAGCACTGGAGACAGGAGGATCCGTAGAGTTGCTGGTCAGCAAGTCTAGTAGAATCAGTGAGCTCCAGGTTCAGTGAGAGACCCTGCCTTGAAAGATAAGGTGAAGAGCCAGTGGGTTAAGCTGCTTTCCGTCAAACCTGACTTCTGGATCCTGCATGGAGGAAGTTGAGAACCAACTCCTGCAAGTCGTCCTTTGACGCTTGGGGCAGGATTTTCAGGATGGAGCTTTCCTGCTCTGCCCTCTTTAGGGCATCACTCCTGCCCAGTTCTCTGTTCAGAGGGAGCCTGGCCTGCGGAAGTCAGTGACTGAGTGGCTCCTCACCACTTCTTAGCACTCTGGGTCTCCATAGCATTACTCCAAAGCCCCCAAACTGGCCCTGCCACTTGTGCCTGTGCTCGCTTGTGTACTCTCTCTCTCTCTCTCTCACTAAGTAAATAAGTAAATGTCATTTTTTAAGTAAAAAAATAAGGTGGAGAGTGACAGAAAACATCTGAGTTGACTTCTGGCCTTCACCTGCATGTACGCACATGTGCACATGCACCCACACACATGAACATGTACATACACATATACCCTCCATGTACACTCAAGAGCTAAGCTTGCGGGTAGGAAGATGCTCTCATTTTACACATGAGAACACTGAGGCGCATAAAGGTCAAAGCGGGGAATTTGATGCCAGGCTCTCATGGCCATTTATGGGGGGCTCTGGGACATGCTCATGCTCGGGGGCACCAGAGTGGTGAGGAGCCGCTCAGTCACTGGGTTCTGCAGGCCAGGCAGCCTCTGAGCAGAGGGCTGGGCAGGGAGACACCATGAAGAGGCAGAGCAGGAAGGTTCCATCCTGAAAATCCTGCCCCGGCCACGTTGGCTGAGAGGGAACCTCTGTAGGACCTCACAGGAGGACCTTAGGCCTCTGGTTCCTGAAAGAGGCTTCCAAGCCGACAGATGTGGGACTGAGCTGTTGAGGGCTTGTTCATGATGCCCTGATTTGCCCTGGGTTCAGGGGTGTCTGAGTCGTTGAGAGGCATCGCTAGTTTGACTTTCTGGGCTTGTTCTGGCTGGATCCAGGCCGCCTGCCAGGTGCCCTTCAGGGGCTGGGTTGAAGATCAGACATTCTGTCATGCCATGCATGACATGAGCAGGAGGCCGTGGCCCAGGCTGCTCTTCTGTCTCGGGCTGCTGGGTACCCAGGCATGCCCACCTCCTGGGGCAGTCAGTGGGGGCAGCCTTGGGGGCAGCCTTGTGGGCAGCCAGCCTGAACTGGGCTAGGGAACAGCATACTGAAGGACCCCTTTCCCTCAGGCAGAAATGAGGGGAGCACAGAGAGAAAGAATGTATGTCTGTGCCAGGGCCTCGGGCCACTTCTTACTGGCACGTGCTCAAAATCTGTTGGAGCCAGAAGAGCATCCTGGGGAAAGAAACTAGTCTGAAAGTCAGACGGCGGTTCCAGTTTGTAACAGCGAACCTATTCTGGGTAAGGGATGGAGGGGGCCAGGTGGGATTGGAAGGGCGCCTACTGGCACCTGGGGGTGTGTCTTCTCAGATCTCAACTCTAGGGCTTTGGAAACCTGTTGAGGATAAATGTGGGCAGGGCACCTGCTTGGCTCCTCCCCTAGTGAGTTAAGGCGTGGACAACAGCCTTGAAGGTCCAAATAAGGTCTCAGAAAACAGGCGAAGTGGAGCAGGGCAGGTTCATCTCCCTCCTGTTTGTTAGGCCACTTACGCTGCACTGCACCCCAACCCAGGTTTGAATCCCCATGAGGCTCTGCCCACTTCAACGACTGAGAGAGACTCCTGCTTCCCCCATCTTGGACCTGTCAGCCTGCCTGCTACTCCCCAGCTAGAGGGTGGTGGGGGATGGCCCAGGGTGGGCAGGGCTGGCCTGGGCACGGGCACACAGCTGCCTTTGTGAGGGCGGCTGAGTCACATGAGCACCGCCATCCCTGATGGGCCCTGGGGCGTCGTGACGGAGGTGGCCTTGTCATGGGGCTGCGGCTGCCCCCGCACTTGTGGGAAGGCGGCTTTCCCACGGGAATGGAGGGGTGGGACATCAGGGAGGTGGCTGGGAGCACAGCCCTAAATGCACCTTCTGGGTCACAGGCTACCGGGGTGTGGGACGGCTTCAGGAACGTCTCTCTCTGCACTTCAGTCTCCCCCTCTGTAAAAAGGGGCCGGCACTTCACGTTGTGTAGAGAGGGTGCTGGATGTTTGCAGTCTGGGCCTTTGGCCACCATGTGGACTTTATCCTGTGTGTCGAGCATTGTGCTTAAGAATATATAAGGTCACTGAGCTTGCAAGAGAGGCTTGGACTTGAATGTCTCTTGTCCAGTCATAACTTACCGCTGAGTAGGCAGGAGCTATCTGACCTCTTGGCAAGGGTGGACACAGCTTTTCACTATCCACATGCTAAATTGTTCTCTGTGCCAAGCCTTGTCCCAGGCCTCAGACACAGTAGGCAGCAAGGCTTGTTGGCACCTTATCCACATCCTGGGTTTCACATGTCCCAAAGATCTCTCCTCAGTGCCCAGGGAGCAGGTGGTGCTATTTTTGTACTTGGCTGACAGTGAAGGGTGCCTGGGTAGAGATACTTGCCCCAGTCACCAGCTGGCAGAGCCTGCTGTGGCCAGTTGGCCTGGGCTCGGAATCACCATCGCCCTCTTCCATCTCTTTCAAGGAAGGGCACCGTCAGCTCTCTGCGCTGCCCACCCCATCCCTGTCTCCGTTATCAACCAACAATGCCTTCTACCATCTCCGGGCCTGCGGAGCCCCAGCTCATGACTGAGCCCTGGCATGGCGTTTCCAGTCACCATTGGAAGCAGAGAGTACACATGGGTCCCCTTGCAGCAGGGCCACTCCCATCCCACTACGCTAACCCCATCCCTACCCTACACAGCTGGACGCTTCTGATACCTCCCATCTCCCCATTGCAACTTTCCCCAGCCCTACTCTGGTCCCTTAGGCCAGAGTCTTCTCCCTAGTCTCCAGCTTCAAGGCCCCAGCTGGACCCTAGTCCCTCCCCACACCTCCTCACAGCACCCAACCTAGTTCAAGTCCCTAGAGCCAAACCTGGGCCTTCTTAAGCTTTGCCAGACACTGTAACCACCTGGGCATCTTGTTAAACCTCACCTGCTGGGTGTTTGCTGAGTGTCTGAGCCTTGGTTATGTCCTAGCTGTATGAGCTTGGTTAAATTACTCCTTGTCTTTGGTCATCTCATCTCATACAGTGGTGGTACCACTTGCCAGACGCTCCACACACAGCTTAGCATCGGACACTGTAAACTTCCTACATGGAAGTCCACCATCTCCCTTGTTACTAGACTCAGCAGTGGGTCACACTGGTCAACGGCAATTTATTGCATCCTCTCCTTAAGTTCATGGAGACTCTAGGGGTGCTGGGGTGATGAGAACTAACCCCAGGTATCATGGATGAGAGCCAGGCTCTGCACCCTGGCCGGACTCTGAGTGAGGCCTGGCAAGGGGTAGTTCTCTCAGAGGACAGCAGCTTGGCAAGGTCATCCTTACCCCAGCAGGCTGCCCCGTTGGCCCTTCCTAGGTGGCCAGGGTAGCACCTTGCTGCAGATACCACTTGCATGGAGGGTGCACCCTTACCTTTCTTTTTTTTTTTTTTTGAGACACGGTCTCCCTGTAGCTCTGGCTGTCCTGGAACTCACTCTGTAGACCAGGCTGGCCTCGAATTCACAGAGATCCACGTGCCTCTGCCTCCCAAGTGCTAGGATTAAAGGCGTGCGTCACCACGCCCGGCATTTATTTTTTTCTGTACATGTATCAATGTACTGTCTGCATGCAAGTCTGTGCACCCGTGTCGTGCAATGCCGCGGAGGTCAGAAGAGGGTGTCGGATTCCCCTGGAATCCTGGAGTTCTCCTGGAATTAGAGTTTCAGACGGTTCTCAACCGCCATGTGGGTGCTGGGGATCGAACCCGGGTCCTCTGTAAGAGTGGTCAGCGCTCTTAACCGCTAGGCCATCTCTCCAGCCCGCACCCTTACCTTTCTACCTGAGCTTTGCTACCAGCACCCCCTGGGGGATTGTAGCTTCCTTTTTGGCTCTCACCCCTCAGAAACAGCAGGGGAGACTCGTTTACTAGCTGGGCCTTGAAGGACCCACCTTGGGGACACTGAAGTCTAGAGGTGGCAGCCTGTCCTGAAAACATGGCCGATCAGGGACTTTGTCCTTTCATGGGTAACTCATTCTGTCATTCTTGCTAGCTCCTGGGTAGATGTCTGTTCCTGCCCTAGCAACAACCCAGTGCCCACTGTGGCATAGGGTAGGGCAATTGATGTGGACCAAGTGCCCACCCTGGCACTGTGTCCTAGGCTGTTAGAATGCAGGGCACAGGTGGTTTTCTGGAAGCTCAAACCTTGGGGGCCCTGCACTACAGGGTGGCTTCAGTTCCTTTCTCCTACTGCAGCTTGATTTGGGGTACAGTTCACTCCCAACAACCCCCGCCTCATAGGCTGTCCACAAAGATTCTTTTTGTGATATTTTCCCAGCACTTTCTGGAGTGCAGACCTCTGGCACAACCAGCCTCCACAGCAGAGGTCTAGTGAATAGAGCTGGCTGTGGAGCTGGAGCCAGACACCGGCCTCCTGACCATCACAGCCTCTTCTCCAGCTGTGTGATCCTGGACAAGTTAACGCCCTTCTCTGAGCTTCATGCCTCGCCCTCCCTTTCATCACCACATTCCTAGAGAACATTTATCGAGGACTCATTAAGTGTGGGCAGTGCTCTGGGGAAGGCTTGAGGGAGGTCTGGAGTCAGTAAGCTGGATTGTTGTGATTCTATTACTGTCATTACTGTGATTGTCACCACTTGCCTTCCTTAGGTTGTGAAACCCTCAAAGCACTTGTGACCTGAGAATTGTTTATGCACACTCTATGGGTTAGGGCAGATGGGAGACCACACTCTGTGAGGGTTTCCTACCTGCCCCTGGGCTGTGCAGACCCTGTGAACCCCTGCAGCGGAGGCGCAGCCAACACAGAAGGTGGCCAGAGCAGGCACGGTAGAGTTGGCCCATTTCCAAATTGCTCGGAGTTGTCGGAGTCGTTGGGAAGGGCTCTTTACTTGGACCTCTGCTTCCCTTTTGGCTTAGCGAACAGAATAAAGAGGCCATTTCCAGAAGCCCCTAGGATCTCAGGGCCCAGGACTTGAATTTTGATAGGTTAAAACTGCAGAAGAGTAGGGTGCCCGGGCCGGACTCCCTGCTGAGAAGACAGCTCAGACTTGGGTCAGCCGTCAGCCATGCATGGCCTCACGCCAAGCAGTTTGACACCCCCTTCCTCCTGATGTGCCTTCCGCTTGGCCAGTCAGCACTGGCTCCTGCCTGCTGGCAAGGAGGTTGGATTGTCCTTCAGGAAGGGGCAGTTGTTGCCTAGGTGGGGTGGGGGGAAGGGGAGGGAGGTAGCATCTGAATAGCCTGTAGCCATGGCAACCTGGCTTCTTCGCCAGAACTTCATGGAAGCATCCCCCAGGGACATAAGAATTGAGGGGTGAGCAGGCAGAGTGAGCGCAGTCCATGTCCATCCCTGATTGGGACCTGGGTGCTGGGGTAGAGAAGGGTGGGGTCCTGGTCTCCACTTGCTGGCCTGAGTCATGGGCATCCTCCAGGATCTCCGCCATATCTCTGTCAGCCCTGGCTCCTGCTGCCTCCCTCTGAGAATCCATGACTCACAGTAGCCAGTCATGTCATCTCCAGTGTGGCAGTGTGGAGGAGGAGCTGAGCTCAGGCAGGAGGGTGGCTGGGCCCTCCCCTGGCTCCACACAGGCTACCGCCCAGCTCTGCCGCCCAGCTCTGCCGCAGGAGAGGGGTTGCCTGCTGCCAGGAGCCTCCCCCAGCCCCCAGCCAGTGCACTTGCTAGCTCTCGCTCACTCTTGCTCACAGATCTAGACCCCCAGGTTCAGCTTCAGAAGTGAATCCTGAATGGGGGTCCAACTTCCTGGATCCTTCTAGGACCCTCCACCTGGCACCAGGTACTGGATTGAGGGCTGGTTAGTAGGTGGGGGGGTGGGGGGGAGGAGTTGTGTGGCTGCTGGGCAGAGGGTGTAGGATGTAAAGGGGAACTGGTGGGCTTGGATCTTGGGGGCTTTAGCCCTGATGAGAATGTCTGTGGTGTCTCCAGAGTAGGGGGTGTGTGAACTGGGACGTGCCTTGGAAGCGGATCGGGCTCAGAAGAGGAAGACCTCTTTGGAGCACTAAGTCACTGAAGCAGCTGGAAAACCAAGGCTCAGAGTGGTACAGTCCTTGGGCCCGGCAGTCTGGTATCTGCTCTCTGGGCTTTCAATCTCTGTTCCCAGCTGGATGTGGTAACATTATGCCTGTAATCATAGCACTTGGGAGGGCTGAGGCAGGAGGATTCCAAGTTGAAGACTGTCCTGGGAAATAGAGATTTCTGCTTCTGTTGCACACCTGGGAGAAGGAAGGCTTAGGAGGACAGGTGGCTTCCCTGAGGTCGTGCAGCAATCCAGAGACAGAGCACGAGTCTCCAAGAGGGGAGAGTACTGCAGGGGGCTTCCCCTAAGGCTGTCCTTGGGGACAGGACTGCTCCCTCCTCCTCCCCGCCAGAGAGCAGGGCAGACCAGCAACTTGTCACCTAGGAGGGAAGGCATGGGGTGGCAGTGGCTGAGCAGGAGGCACCTGGGACGGGATCCTAGGAAGCGAGGCTGAGGCCCCAAGAGGTCCTTGTCCGTTAACCACAAGACCACAGCTGCTTGTGCCTGATAGGACCTTCCTCCCCTTTCCTCTGGGGTAGGAAGCAAGGGTTCCTGTCCTCCGTGCTCCCCAACCAACCATCTGTATGTTGCGCCCATTAGGGCCTCCAAGGGGCTCATTTTACTGAGGGGTGGGGGAGGGAATGGAAGCAAAACCCCTCTTCTCCTGCCCCTCACCTGCGCAGCTGCGGCCTGGAGTGGGTGACATGGGTGGGGAAAGCCCCCTGTCTCCCTCAGAAGGCCAAGGAAGCTGCTTATTGAGAATTCATTGAGCATCTACTGTGTGCTCCCGACTGTTCCGAGGGCCTGGTGAGGTCGAGGGCAGGCCCCAGAGGTCAGAGACTGTGAGGAACAATAGTAGCCGTGGTCATCAAGCACTGCAGGCTGCTGAGAGGTCCCCAGAGTGCAGGCTAGTACTCCAGTCGGGTCGCCTCTCTGTGTCCCTGCCCTGTCCAGGAGCTGCACTAGCTTTTGGGGCCAGCCCTCATCTGCCTTTGCTGTCAGAACACCAGGAACCTAAGACACAGCCTGCCTTGGTCAAAACCACTTCACCTGGCCTTCCTCTGGGATGCTAAATGGGCACGGGGTGATCCTAGCTGCCCTGCCTCTGTGGGCAAGGCTCCAAGGGTATCAAGCCAGGGAATCCTGGCTTCTGGTATGATCTGAGACAAGGAGGCTATATGGGGTCGCCTGTGTTAGGGTGGCCTGGGCAGTATGTGACCCCTCTATCCTGTAAGGGACACAGATAAGCTGGTGAGGAGGTGCACTCCGGGAGGGAGATGAAAAGGCTGGAAGAGAGAGCAGGAGCTGGGGGTTCTGGGAGGGGAGATGGTAAGGTCAGCCCTGCAGTGAGCAGAGGAGGAGGCTGGGGTGTCCGAGCAGGGGTGGTGGGATGTCCATGGAGAGAGTTTGGGGAACAATAAGACCTGGAATCGTGGGGTCAGGGATGACACTATGGGTCTGGCATGCGTCACCTGTTAGTACTTGGTGTCATGCTTGAGGGTCCCAATGTACAGTGTGAGGAGAGCAGTGTTGAGGGATCGGGCATCAGGATGGGGAGGACAGGGGGTGAGTGCTGGGGGTCCGGCTAGGCTTCTCAGTCCCTGGCCGCTGGGTTGAGCCTCAGGCTCTGGGACAGCTTCCTGGATGAGGGGAAAGAGGTGGATGTGACAGCCCGACCATGAGGAAGGGAAGCGAAGGGACAGAGCTACGGCAGGGGATGTGTGTGCTGTGGGGGTGGCCTCCCTTGCAGGGTGCTGCCTGACAAGGTGGGCGGAGACCTGACCCAGACATCGTGAATGGGGATTTGGTGGATGTTACCACTTTGGTCTGAGACACAAGAGAGGGTCACCTTGATGGATGCAGGACAGGCTCTGAGGCAGTAGGGGAAGGGGTGGGGCCCTAACAGGCTGGGAGGCAGGCGTGGGGTGTCAGAGGTGTGGTGGGAAGTTGGGGTAAATGTGAAAATATAGGCCCCAAACCCCAGTGTTGCGTCTTCCCCACCAAAGCTCCACATCTCCATCCTTGTGCTCAGGACAGCCCCGTAAACCCTGCATCGTGACTCACAGCAGAAGGGGTATCATCATGTGAGTACCCCTGGCAGCCAAGGGTGACCAGCCTCCAGAGACCCAGCAGATGGCAAGTGGGGGTGGGGCAGGCTGGCACAAAGGGGCCTCTCAGATGCAGTGGGCGGGGCATGGGCAGGCCGTCCCTTGCTCCGGGCTCTGGTCCTCGGGGCCATCTGCAATCACTGGGGGCTCCTGGGGACCTGCAGATTCTGAGGCTGGGCTTGAGCAGACGAGGAGTGGGGTGAAGGCTAGCACACCATCCCCCGCCGGCCTGCGTGGCATGAGGGGGTCTGAGATACTGTCCCAAGTCCTTTGTGGCCCCAACTCTCCAGGGTATCTGAGAAACCCATCTTAGGTTAGAATGATCCTGAACTTACCATGACCTCAGACTCTCTTGGGCACTGGGCTCTGTTCTTGGTCTACCATGCCCACTTTAGAGACAGACACTGAGGCAAGGAAGCTTCCCCAGTGAGGGTACACATCTTCGGGGTTCCAGGTCTTACTGCTGGGTGCTTCTGCTTCTCTCATGGGTAAGGAGCTCCCTAGGGGGCCAGGCCCTGAACTGGATGTCAGGGGGCATGTGCCTGTGCGCTGGCACTGCCAAGCCCATGTTCCTAGGAAATGGGATACAAGCCAGCTTGCCCAGAGAGAAAGTGGCTGTACTCTCTAGTTGTGTGGGCTTGAGCATGGACCTTGGGCTCCTCATCTTTGGCCATACCTTTAAAAAATTATTTATAAAAAATTTATTTATATGGGCTGGAGAGAAGGCTCAGTGGTTAGGAGCACTGGTTGCTCTTTCAGAGGACCCGGGTTCAATTCCCAGCATCCACATGGCAGCTAACAACTGTCTATAACTCCAGTGTCAGGGGATCTATTAAAAAAATAACAAAATTTTAAAAATTATTTATTATTTTTATTTTATGTGTTTGAGTGTACTGCCTGCATGTAGGTAAGTGTACCCATGTTGTGCAATGCCCATAGAGGTCAGAAGAGGATATTGGATTCCCCTGGAACTGGATGGTTGTTAGCTACCATGTGGGTGCTGGGAGTCGAACCCTGTACTCTGTTCTCCAGCTCCTTTAACCATATTTTCTTCATGAGCATGACGTGGTTAACATATGAAAGGATTTAGAGTGGTGCTTGGTTCATGGGGGTCTTAGCATTTGTTATACCTGCTCCCATTGGGCTGACGGGCCTCTGAGGCCACAGATGTAACTTCTTCCATTCCTGCTGCCCCTGTGGGAGCTGGACCTAGATGGAGCCAGCCTGTCATGCCTAGCCTGATCTGCGTTGGCAGGGAGGCCAGCGTGGTGGGCTCCAGGCTCCTGGGCTGGCAGTGGCTTGGCTGTGTGTGGAGTGCTTGGCAGTTCCAGGCAAGCAGAGATAAGAGCTCCTTGCACTGGCAGATGAGCCTCTCAGCATTCATGGGAGATGGCTGGGTGTGCTTTATACTGTCCCAGGGCCAACTCCACTGCCCCATGGGCCAGTGGTTCTGTAGCATTCATGGGAGATGGCTGGGTGTGCTTTATGCTGTCCCAGGGCCAACTCCACTGCCCCGATGGGCCAGTGGTTCTGTAGCATTCATGGGAGATGGCCTGGGGGTGGTTTAGGCTGTCCCAGGGCCAACTCCACCCCCCCTGGTGGCCCAGTGGTTCTGTAGCTAATGCCTCCAATCTTCCTCCCTGTGTCAGGGCCACACTGACTCCAAAACGAACTGTGATGAGAGTGAAAAGTGTCCTTACCCCACATCTGTCCCCGGGCCTCTGCTCTTCTCTTCCCAGCAGCCTCCACTGGGATTGTCACTCCCCTTGGGGAAGAAAGTAGGCACTGGAACTTATATGATGCTGCCAAAGGTCACAGCTTCTCTGTGTCTTATTTTCCTTACCCGTGAACAAAAATAATGAGACTAACCTCCTGTCAGGGTTGAAACTTAGCGACCGGGTGCAAATGTAGACTTAGCATATTGAGAGTCCTCAGTAAGCCCTGCTCAAAGACTCAGATACAGGAGGGTCCTGGGTTGCTTGAATTAGAATGGAGATTGTTCCTTGAAAAGTGACTTTGAGCAAATGGTCCTCTCTCCTCTCCTTTTCGGCTTTTTTAAAAAAAATTATTTTTTTATGGGTATGAGTGTACTGTCTGCATGTAGGTTGGCGCACCCGTGTCGTGTGATGCTGTGGAGGTCGGAAGAGGGCATCGGATTCCCCTGGAACTGGAGTTAAAGACGGTTCTTAGACGCTATGTGGGTGCTAGGAATCGAACCCGGGTCCTCTGCAAGAGCAGTCGGTGCTCTTAACCACTGAGCCATCTCTCCAGCCCCTTTTTCATCTTTTAAACATAGGTCTTGCTATGTAACCCAGGCTGGCTTCAAACTTATGATCTTCCTGCTGCAGCCTCCCAAGTGCTGAGATTTTAAGTCTATGTCCTCATGCCCAGCAAGTAACTTCCTTGTTCTGAGCCTTATTTACATGGGCTCTAAGATGAGGGTGAAGATACTTAAATCTCTAAGAGATGCTATGTGGGTAGGCCCTGGGGCAGCCTGATTCCCTGTCAGCCCTATCAACACTGTGAATGTGGATGGTTATGTTAACCTCTCAGTGACTCCTTTTCTTCATCTTTAAACAGTAATAATGTCATCTTTGGAGATTTAGGGGTTAGGGCTTTTAAATGTGTTATGCTTTGTTTATTATAAGTGCTGTTATTATTGATATTTTTTCTGGGTGACCAGAACCTTCTTTTGGGGAGTAGCAGAGACTTTATCTCAGAGCAGCACCTCCCCTGTCAAGATGTCACTAGGAACAGCTCTAGTTGTTAGATGGCCCACCTCCTTAGGCTGCCCTACCCATGGGGTCTCACTTGCCGGTCTGAGGATCCATCGTTACAACTGGGACTCAGTCCTGCTTCCTCGACCTGTGGCCCTTGTACCAGACTTGTGTCTGCTGCTCTCCACTTCAAAGTCAATAGTCAAGAGAAGAGAGTATGTGGAAATAAAGTTAGCTTTATTTAAGGGCCACCTTTGGGGCTGTCTTCCTCAAAGTTCCATCTGGGTTCCTCAGATCCACAAAAACACCTTTAAAGCCAGGTATGGTGATGGTGCATGCCTTTATTTAAAAAAAAAATTTATTAATTTTATTTATTTCTGTATATGTATGAATGTGCTGTCTGCATGCAAGTCGGTGCACCCATGTTGTGCAATGCTGCAGAGGTCAGAAGAGGGTGTCAGATTCCCCTGGAACTGGAGTTCTCCTGGAACTGGAGTTTCAGACGGCTCTCGGCCGCCATGTGGGTGCTGGGGATTGAACCCGGGTCCTCTGCAAGAGCATCGGCGCTCCTAACCGCTAGGCCATCTCTCCGGCCCCGGTGCATGCCTTTAATCCCAGCACTTGGGAGGCAGAGGCAGAGGCAGGTGGATCTCTGTGAGTTCAAGGCCAGACTGGTCCACATAGCGAGTTCCAAGCCAACCAGGGCTATGTAGTGAGAGAGCCTGTCTCCCCAAAACTGAAACCAAAGAAACACAAACAAAAGCGCTTTCATGGAGAGCAAAGCAAGAGCAGTAACACGGTGGCAAGGCAGATTAGGTGCTGAGTGTCTTTGTTATCTGGGTGACGCTCCCACCCTTTTCTTCTGGGCTAGAACATCACAGTCGACCTTGACCTAGACCTATCTCCTGTAGCTCTTTAGACAGATGTTACTTTTCTGCAAGAGGAATCTCATGGTAGTTGATTGCTTGTCTTAGTTGGTGCGCAACTGCTCAGGAGTAGCAGGAACACTGTGCTTTCTGATGTTATCTGAGGGTCAGAGCCCAGAGAGAGAGGAGATTGTAGCTAGCATGGCAGTCATTAAGCTGCGGTTTCTCTTTACAATTTCTGCTGGGAAGAGGGAGAGAATGGCACCCTGCAGAAGGCATAGCAAGGGGCTGAGGGTCAGCCCCGGGGCCTGGGCTGAGCAGATCCTTCTGGGTCCCCAGCTGAGTCCAGACCTCAGGGTATATGGCTCTGTGTCTGACAGCCTTGTGGTAGAATGGTCAAACACCCAGACCCACCTGTCTTGATAGGGACAAGTGTGAGGGGGTGGATCCCAGAGTTTGGTAGGGCAGCTGAGTCACGCTGAGCCCTGGGCCCTGCTAATTCCCCCCTTGCTTGGTCTCCATCTGGGCATCTGCCAAATGGCTCCAGTTTGACCCATAGCCAATGCCCTCTCATTTACTTTACGGCCTAAGACCCTTTTTGAGTCTTGTGTACCTCTGGTACTCTAAGGCTTAAATCTTTATCCATATTTCAGAGCCAAGAAAGGAGGTCCAAGCTCCCTGGACAGTCCACAGCAGCAGGGGCCTGAACTCTGGTCTCCTCTCTCTGGGCCCAAACTAGTTTCTATTTGTTTCCCACGTGGCTGCTCCCACTGGAGGTAGTGAGCTCCCCATCCTTCCAGGCGTTCGAGTTGGTCAGGGAAACTATAGATGGGACTTGGGGGATCACGAGGCTTCTCTTCTCAGCACTCCCCAGCCCTGACCTTTCCCAGAGTCAGCAGTGACCATGTCTTCCAAAGTCAAGTGCTACACAGCACACCAATGGTTGAGTGCATCAAGCGATGTCTGTGGGTGACAGGGTGCCCCTCCATAGTCTTGCTAGTGGCCAACTGAGGTCCCCCGCTGGTACAGCCTGCGTTTCCAGGAGGAGCATGTAGGGAGCTGGAAGTGAGGGAAGGCGATGTGGACCAGAGGCAGACACCCACTTGCTGAGTCTCTTATATGCCTTATCCTACAGGCTTGAACCTGGGCAAGGTGTCTGTACCTTGCTATGCTTCCCCCTCCCACACACCTGCTGTGACATCACCTTGCTGGGAGCATGGGCAGTGGGCAGGGCAGGAAGGAACCCTCTCACCAGGCTCCTTAAAAGCTGTACTTATCTCTGCTGGTAACTGCTTGCTCCACCCTCTTTAAAGGACTCTGCCTTTTCTGTACATGTGAGGACTCCCATGGTAGGGTTTGGTCCCTGAACGTGGCCTAGGAAGAACCAGGACAGCCATGGTTGGGGAGGGCAGCTAATGCTTCTCCTTGGAGAGAAAACCCAGGGTTAGGTACTCGCAGGTGCAAGTGGGATTTCAGACATGTAATCCTTGAGTGTGACTCTGGCCCCAGGGGCTTAGGTAAAGCCTGGGTGCTTCAGGACTTATCACAGCTTTCACTGGACTGATGTGTGTTGAAGAGGAGTTAGCCTAGGGTTTCTGACACTCTTCCAGCTTTCAGGTTGTGTATGATCTTGAGATCCCTGTACTTGCCAATCACCTGGCAGAGGGGTGTGTGTGCGTGTGTATGTGTGTGTGTGTGTGTGTGTGTGTGTGTGTGTGTATGTATGTGTGCGTGCATGCCCCTCCCCTAGTAGAGGCTGGGAACAGCTCAGTGCTCTATCCATCCCTGTGCCCTGCTTTTATAAACTCTGGATCTGTAGTATCAGAGAGTGGCTGCTGGAAGGATCCTTGGAGCCTGCAGCCTGGCTTAGAGCCCCAGCTCCGTCCCATTCGTCCATCTGTTCAACCAGCAGCCCTGGGCAGCTGCTGTGGCCCCGGCACTTTGCCAGTGTGGGAGTCAGACGTGCCTAGCAAGAAAGACATGATAGCAAACACTGAGGAACAAGAAACAAGCAAATCTCAGGGTCATGGCAGACAGGGGTAGGGGTCCTCAAGATAAAATGGGTGACTTGGAAGATCCTGATGGGCACGGAAGACAACTGGAACAGGGGAGTCACAAAGGGCATCTTGAGAAAGGGATCGTTTGAGTGAAGGCCCAGGAAGGCCAGAGCACGCAGTGCTGAGGGGAAAGCGTGGAAAGGTCCTGAGGTGTGTTTGGACAGAAATCTAGAGGCCTTGCTGAATGGAAGGAAGGTACAGGACCAGAGTGGGGTCACTGGCTCGTGCTGACAGCTATATGACTCCATGAGCTTTAGAAGTCGAAGACACTCAAGTTCCTCCCTCCCCCCTGCTTTGAAGCATCATAGAAACAGTGAGAACAAGGCTCATCTGTCCTTGACTGTGGGCTCCTAACCAGCAATGAGCTGGTTTGAGGTTTCTCAGAGTTGGAGGTGGGTGGGAGGCTTAAGGGTTGCAGGTTGGACCAGGAGGCTGTGCTGTTTATTGCTGCAGAGTGTGGGTGCCAAGTGTGTGTAAAGGGCCTGTGGTACCCTCCCCTAGGTGCCCTGCCAGTTCCTTTGAGACCCAGGATCTTTTGATCCAACATGGCTGCCTTCCCAGCCAGTGGGCCCCCGGAGCCCTTTCCGGCAAGCAGGGGAAGGTCCCCCCCTCCCCCAGGCCAGCAACTCCTTTCTTTGCTTTCTTTTCCTCTTCCTCCAGACCCAAAATAGAGCCTGAATAGACCCAAGCTTTGGCAGCAGTGAGACAATAGCAGAGGCCTCCTGACCGCAGCAGCTTGCTGGCCCACGTCCATGGGCCAGAGACACAGGTCTGGTATGCCCAGGGCCCCAGGGCCTGCTGCCTTTCCCAGAGCACATGCCAGCCCTTCTGCCCCAGGCATAGGATGCCCTGGGGTTCCCACTGGGGTTCTGGGGAAGGGCATGTAGCCACCTGACTGAAACCTGGGGCCCTGTGTAGCCCCTGCCTCTCAGCATCCTTCTCTGCCCCTATTTGCAATGGTCTGGATATGGAGGTCTTGAGGGTCCCTCCTCAGCACTGCCTATTCTTGTCTGGAGACAGAAGGCCCCCTGATCCCCACCAAGGATAGGGTGTCTTTCCTCTTTGACTCAGTGGGTAGAAAGACTTTGTAGAGGTAAGAGCTGTGTTCTCTTGGAAGGAATTGAGCCCCTTGTCCTGGAGGATAACGAATCAAGTTTGGGTGTGCATAATGCTGGGATGGGACCAGAAGGATGCATGGATGCATTCCATTCCCCTCTCTTCCCAACTAGGTGGCCCTGAGCAGCTCACGTCCACTCCCCAGCCTCTTGGGTTCCATCTATAAAATAGGTTCAACAGGGCTCGCCATGGAGAATAGTGGAAACTGACTTCTGAATCCCAGTGTTAAGTGCCGAGACACATTTGGGTGGGGAGGGGTAGGAAGCCTTGTCTTTCTCCTGCTCTCTTCTGGAACTGGTAAAGACAGGTCCAGCAACTTCTTCTCTGACTAGGGAGTCCTAGAAGAATCTAGAAGAAAGGCAGGAGGAGTTGCCACAGAAGGAAAATTACAAGTGAGCTGGCGCAATCTAGGAAGGCTTCCAGGAGGAGGTAGACTCAAGTTTTGAGGGAAGGGTGGCGCGCATTCGGTATGGTACAACAAGGGATGGGTGTCCTAGGGTGTTCCACCTGGCTGGAGGCCAAGGCATGGGCTGGCAGCTACCAGTGCCAAGTTTAGTCTCAGTCTAGCTCAGAATCTGGTTCCTAACACATTTTGAAAAATGATTTGGTTTTAAAGTCATTGCTAAGGGTCAAGTGTGGTGATGTACAACTATAATCCCAGTACTTGGGAAGCTGAGGCTAGCCTGGGCTACACTGTAAGACCTTGTCTCAATCCTTCCATCTTACCTCCCACCTCCCCAAAGTCCATGTGGACATACTTGAAGATTTCATGCAAAAATATACCGTCCTGTTTTCAGAAGGATTTGGACTCTCGGGAGCTTTGGGGACCCTACGACTGGTGACCTCTAGTTCCACAGGGCCCACTTTTTGGACTTTGAGTCCTAATTATTCCTGCCAGCTTCTGCTCAGCCCAGACAGCCATGGGATGAAAGGACTCCGGGTACCAGACAAGTTAGGGAGCTCGTGCTCTAAGCCAGGCAGTGACGTAGTCTGTGCAGCTGCCAACGGTTGCCGGGGGAACGGTTGCCAGGGGCTGCTGTCACCTGCGCCCCTTCCTCCCCCTTGGCGCTGGAGGCCCCGCTTCTCAGCCTGGCTTCCCGCCTGCCCCCTTTGTTTGAAGCTATAGTAAGGGGGAAGGGGACAGGCCCCCCGGCTTCCATGTGACCTCCAGTCCCCTTGCACTGTGGGAAAGTGTCCCTCACCGGAGCAGTGTGCCGCCTGCAAACAAGAGAGTCTTCGCTCTTGTGGCTGGAAGAAGAGGCCAGGTAGCTTCTCCATCCTGTCCTCTCTTTTCTTTCTTCTCTTCCCCTTTCCTCCTTCTTTCCCTTCTAGCCAACCATCTCCCTCCTTCCCTTCTTAACCCTCTTTCCTCTTTTCTCATTCCCCTCTACTCATAACCCTTCTCCTCAAAGATGATGATGTAGTTAATGCTGGTGGGCTGCCAGGGACCTTGAGGGCCATATAACCGGTCTTCTAAAGGGACTCGAAGAGCAGCAGCCTGGAGAGGTACCAGGAAGTAGCTGGCAGGGGCCACATGTCCCTCCCTCTCTTGCTCCCTCCCACCCTCTGAGCTGAACATCATTTTTTGAGCCTGGGCTGCAGCCCTGGCCACAGAAAGGTCTCAGAGAAGGACTAGAGGAGGTGACCAGGCAAGGAGGGCTGGAAACACCATAGCTGTGGGCCAAGCCAGCGAGGAGCCGTAAGCCACAGTCACCTGTGGGTGGGTAAGTTTGCATAGTCCTCTGGCTGGGGCCTTGTGGGAACAGCAACCAGCTTCACCCCAGGAGACTCTGTCACTGTGATTTCTTTTTAAATATTTTAAATTAATTTATTACTTTTTATGTGTATGAATGTACTGACTGCATGTAGGTTGGTGCACCAGTGTTGTGCAATGCCGCGGAGGTCAGAAGAGGGTGTCGGATTCCCCTAGAACTGGAGTTAAAGATGGTTCTCAGCCACCATGTGGGTGCTGGGAATCGAACCCGGGTCCTCTGCAAGAGCAGTCGGTGCTCTTAACGGCTGAGTCATTTTTCCAGCCCCAGTCACTGTGATTTCTAAAGAGAGGTCTTTGCTACCAAGTGAGTTCTCGGGTCAAAAGTAGGCCTCCTCTAGAACTGGCTCTGGGGTCTCACCACCCTTCTCCGCTCGTTGTGGGACCCCATCAGGTGACCTGACTTCCTAGGGGCCTCATGTTTATTTGTTCAATGGGTCACGGTACTAATCTCATGGGTTTTTTAAGAAGGTTAAATGTGTTAGTGTAAGCCAGACCCATAATCCCAGCTCTCCACTTGGGAGGCCGAGGCAGGAGGATTACAAATCGATTGTCAGGCTGGGGCTACATAGAGAGACCCTTTCTCAAAACACAAATAAATGTGTTAATTATGCATAGAAATTTGAATCTACCCTGTGTTTCTGAAGCGGTTCCTTGCAGGGATAGGCTTCTGTCTATGGGTGTCGCGGAGGGGCTAAAGACCCTTTGTGCTGGGGATGGTGTGCATGCAGGAAGCTCAGAGGGGTTCGAGGAGGGACTCTATCTCCTCCCCACAAGGGCCTTGGACCTGGTCTTGGAAGCTTCTGGCTTTGTATCTCTGAGCTGGGGGCATCAAGGCCCTACAGGAGGAGGAAGAAAGGGAGGGTTGGTAGCTGGCCTTGGGAACAGAAAGATCCTACAGTCTACAGATGGGCACTCTGCCTGGTCCAGGGGAGCTGGCCGCAGCCCCCAGAGAGGCAGCAGATGCCAGCTGGGTTGACCTTGCAGGCCTGGCCTTGGGTGGATGAAGAGAGCAGATGGGAAAGGGGAACTTCAGGCAGACAGCGGAGACTGCTGTGGTCTGAAGGGGAAGAGTCAGTCTGGCCTGGCCTGGGCATCCTCTTTGCCCGTCACTACCACCTCGCAGGTAAGGCCTACCTTTACCTGCAGGTACCCTAAACCTTTCTGGGTGACAAGCAGGGGTAGGGACCAGAGTTTCCCATTTGACAGAGGAGGAAACCGAACACCAGAGAGAACAGAGCTGGCCCAAAGCTCTAGGCTGGGCAGCTGCAGAGAGCACCCGGCCCTGTGCCAGTAACTCCTGTCCCCTTACCCAGGCAGATGCTGGCTGGGTATACTCGTTCTGAGGCTGGTTCAAGTGGCTCCTGGTACAGGACTAGTTGTCAGATACTTGGCCTTGATCCTTGCCTGGCTTAGAAGACCCATGAACGAGAAGCTGACCAAGGAAGTCCCTGCCCAAGTCCTGGCCAACACTGGGCTAATTCTGGGCAGTAGGCGTGGGTCCCCTGGCCATTCTCCCACCCCTTCTTCCTTAGCTTCTAGTGCTCCCCACTTAGCCCCTGAATGCAACCAGGCATTAGGGTCAGCTCCTGGCCCTTGTCCTCTCGCTGTCCCCATTCTGTCCTTTCTGACATCCCCAGTGTCTTACCCACTTGAAGTTAGGACATGGACCCAGGTGGCTAGGGCAGGCTGTAATGGAATGGGCCACTTGGGGACAGGCCTGGCACTCCTGCCCCTGTCCCCATGAGCTGATACTGCTGGTGAAGGGAGGTGGGATGGACCTGAATATGGCTCAAGCTCACAGGGGACCTGTCGCCTGGAAGTGTCAGAGATGGTGATGATTGGCCCTGGGGAACACTGCTGTCTAAATGGCTCCAGCAGCCATCTTGTACTGGCTAATAGCTTTGGGGACAGCTCAGGGGAGACGTGAAGGGGCTGGAGATTGTGTGTGTGTGCGTGTGTGTGTGTGTGTGTGTGTGTGTGTGCACTCATGTCCATGTGGGAGCTTATACCCATGTGCACATATATTCCTGTAGGCTTCTGAGAGCTTGCTATTCTTTTTTTAAATTTTTTTATTTCGTATTTTTATGTGTATGAATGTACTGTCTGCATGTAGGTTGGTGTCATGCAATGCCACGGAGGTCAGAAGAGGGTGTCAGATTCCCCTGGAACTGGAGTTAAAGACGGTACTTAGCTGCCATGTAGGTGCTGGGAATTGAACCCAGGTCCTCTGCAAGAGCAGTTGGTGCTCTTAACCACTGAGCCGCCTCTTCAGCCCCGAGCTTGCTTTTCTGGCTCATGACAGGTGACAATGCTGAAAAGGTCCTACTGTCACATTGGGTGGGAAAAGGCTCCAACAAGCCTTGTGTGGTTCCTTCTTGCAGGACTTACCAGAGCCTTTGCTGTGCTAAAGGACAAGAGAAAGCAGGGCCAAAAGGTTTCTCTAATTGGAGACCTGTGGCAAGTTCCCTGAGGGTAAAGACACAGACTTGGCAGAGGGAAGGGGCACCGTGGGCTGTGAGGTCAGATGGACTCGGCTGAGTCCAGCCTCCTCACTTGGTCTATGCTCTTGGCCCCAACAGAGGTCCTTTGGATTTCAAGTTCTTTGAATGGGCTCTGTTTTCAGAGCTCCTGGGAGGCGGGTGGGACCACTGAGTGCTGTGAGGATCTGGCCAGCAGGAGGTGGCAGGGTCCTGCTGGTGCTGGCTCCTAGTGCTTGCTGGGGGAGGGAGGGGACCTGGATTCCAGAGTCCTTCTCAGTCCTAGACAGAGATCCACACACTGTCAGGTGCCTGCTGGCTACCCCAGAGCTATAGAGGAGGTGAAGGCCTAAGCCCAGGACCCTGGGCCCCTCACAGACATGTCACAAGTTAGTACTAAAACTTGTGTGCCAGAGGAAAGAAAGATGTGGCCGAGGCCAGCTCTGCCCTGCTCAGCAACAGGTCCTCGGTCTTGCTGGGGCTTGTAGGCACATGCCCAGCTCCAGTAGGCACATGCCCAGTTCTGGGTGGCCGGCTGCTAAGCCCTTGGCATCCCTTGTGCCCTCAGGCCCTCTGCTGGGCTGGCACACAGTACCCACATCTCCCCTTCCCCAATTTCCTATGGGGAAGGGCTGACAGAGGGACTCGTGGCCCATGGAGTCAGCCAGAAGCCTCAGGGAGGCCTGCGTCATTGCAAAGTCCTGCAGCAAAGTCCTGGTGCGTGCATGCACGTCAGCCTGGGTCAGGCATGATAGCTCATGCCTATAACCCCAGCACTCAGGAGTCTGAGGTAAGAGGATTGCTGTGTGCTAAGGCCAGCCTGGAGTAAGGGTGAGATCCTCACACACACACACACACATACACACACACGCACCACCATCTCCAACAACAACAAAAATGAGCCTTTCCTTACCCGTCAAGGCCTGGGCATCACCAGCCTCCAGGTCAGGGGCTAGCTTGGTTTTTAGTATTGTGTAGTCTATACAGATTCCAGAAACTTGAAGTTACTGTGCTGTCCAGTGACCCCAGAGCACCTTCTTGGTGGGAGGTAGGCATCACCTGGCTTGGTTATCAGTCACCCAGTTGTGGAGCAGCATGACCCTCAGCGTTTGTAAGTCACATGCTCAGGAGCTGAGGACATAGTCCTGTGAACTCTAGCTAGGCAGGCACCTGTCCCCTGGGTCCAGTGGGAATGTCCTGTAGCAGCTGGGTGTGTGGTGCTTCTAAAGAGGGACTTGCACTGATGGTCAAGCCTGGAAAGGGTTGGAGGGAGAATTTAGTCAGTCCTGTGCCCCTTGAGGTTACATTTGAGAGCCTGGCCCACCCCATGTGTGTCCACTCTGGCCTTGGAGATGTGTCCAAGCCCCCTGCTCCAGCTCACGCGGCCCTCCAGCCTTTCTCCTTCCCTGTTGTCCCTTGCATGCTCTTGGGCACGTGTGCTGGGACACAGCATCATGTATGGAGCAGTCTGCATGCTTACCCACTGCACGTCCCTGTCCTCCCATCGCCTCCCTGAGCCCCTACAACTCTCCAGAGTGTCTACAGTCCTGTGTGGGAGAGTGGCTGGTGCCAAGCTGAGGCCTCTCCTGAACATCTCCAGACAGGCCCTGGGTTGACAGGAGGCCCAGGCTCCAAGCCTGGCAATGGCGGCTCCCTCCTCCTTCCTTTGGGCTCTTTCTTCCTCTTTTGGATGTCCTGTGGGACCATGCATCCTCATCAGGGAAGGAACAGGAATTGTATGTGTGTGTGTGTGTGTGTGTGTGTGTGTGTGTGTGTGTTCCACTACCTCCAGTATTTGTGTCCTTTCACAGTCAGGTGACAGCAGAACAGGTCCCCACCCTGGCCTGACATCCCCCATGTCCAGCTACTGTGCACCCATGGTCCTAAATGTGGCCTTTCAGTCACCGGAACCTGCTGAAGCCAGTCTCTGAGTGCAGCTGAGATGCACAGGGCCCCAAATGTGTCTTGAAGCACCAGCCCAAGGGTGGTCCTGGCACACTGGCAGGTTTGGGGACCTCTGGTGGGACTGGCTCTTGGCAAAAAGGCACAGAACTGAATGTGGCTGGGTAATCTGGTGGGCATGCACAGTGAGCAGAAGCTGCTTAGAGGGCATGTCTCTACCTGTCCAAGGTGAGCTCGAAGGTCACAGTGCAGGACTGCCATTCAGAGCCCAGGATGGCCCAGCAAGGCCTAGACTGTGACAGGTAACTTTGAAATAAGCCGTGACCCCAGTGGGTGCACAGGGGAGAGGACAGGAGTGGGGACCAGGTCCTTACTGGGCACATGAGAAGTGGCCACTTGGGAAGGGTTAACCCAGTGCCCCTCCCAGTCCCAGCTACTCAACTTCCACCTTCCTCCTGGGAGGAAATGGGTTTTCCAGGAGCTGGAGCCGAGCTGACCGTGGCTGGGGTGACACACAGCTCTACACAGGATGGCAGAGGAAGTGACTCAGACCCTCAGGGAGAAAGTAAGCCCTGGGGTTACTGCCCACCAAGTGAGGGCAGGGTTAGGTACAGCTGAAGCCCCTTTCCCAGCAACCAGCCAGAGGAAATGGGGTTGCTGAGGCTCACAGTCCTGGCTGCCCTCTGTCTGGGGGACCCCTGGGGACCCATAACGGCTTACATTGTATCAGGCTGGATCAGCTTGTTCTATTCTCTGTGTGTTTACGGAAGGCTGAGGTCAAGGGTGGCCACTCCGGAAGGGGAGACGGAGGTGGGGGCTCCCCTGGGGGGGGGGCGCTGCCTGGCACCCTCTCTCCAGGTTGGACTCGCCTATGTGCCTGTAACTCCACAGCTCCCACTTTTCTCTACTCTTTGGGGGATCCCAAGGGGGCGGTAATATGCTTCAGAGACCTTTACCAATATAGCTGGGCCTTAAGGAAAGAGCTTGTCACTAGCTCCATGTGCTCTTGGGACAGATGGCTTTTCTCAAGCCTCAGTTTCTATTTCTATGAAATGGGTCATGCTCTAGAGGTTTGGGTGAGGCTACTGACCCCTTCTCAGTGAGTCCCCTGCCTTTGAACAGTGCTGTGGGAGGCCACAGGGCCTCAATATGGTACTAAGATACCGGTGGTCAAGGCCAGTCTGCTTTGCCGTTCACCTGCATAGGTCTCTGCTCTTCTATGGGGGTCATGGATAGTCTCCTGCTTCCGAGATTTGGTTTCTGGAACACAGGAGCCTCCCTTTCCTGGCTGGCCCACATAGCAGGCTGGGGAGGGAGTGACCAGATTTTAGGCATAGGCACTGCCTGTGTTCTTTGGGGGTGGGGCTGGGTGGCAGGTGCACATACGTGGACAGCCTGGGAGGAGTAGGCAGGCATATGTGGTACTAAGTGGGCATCAGGACAGTGTCCTCTGGCTCGTCTGGATGTCTCCTCCTTGTCTGCAGAGCACCTCCCCTTTGCTCCTGGGGGTCTGTGACGCTAAGGGCCAGCTAGGAGGAGGGAAGTTTCTGGGTGGAGTCACAGCATTCCCTGCTTTCCCGGAAGGGAGGCTCATGCTCCAGGAATTTCCCTTGAAGTGCTCCGGAGATTGAGCTAGCCACCTGCGCAGGACCGGGAAGCAGGGGATGGCAAGTGGGGGGGGGGAGTGCCAAGGACAGGCACACTCTGGTCAGAAGGTACACAGGGACAATCTGACTTCTGTTGTGTCTGCCATGTGTGCCCCTGGTCCCCATCTATCCCAGGGACCCCTGGGGACCTGTGACGGCCCCCACTGGATATCAGTAGTCCTAATCCCACAATGACATTGAAATGACATTGATTTATGATCCTCATTAGAGGTGAGGGAATTGAAGCCCAGAGATGGTGAGTAAGTAGCTAAAGGACACACAGGTGGTAAGTGTGGGAGCTGAGATTGGAACCCAGGTAATCTGGGTTCAGAATCCATTCCGATGACTAAGGGTGGCTTGGAGGGACCCAGTCAACCCTCATCAAATGCCAAGAATGTAGATGGGGTCACTTGTCCTCCTCAGTGTGGCTGCACGCAGTGGGGTGGAATAGAGAAGGGGAAGTGGCAGCGGGGTTTGGCCCCTGCCACTTGATCCCCTCCCTAGGTCCCAGCCTCACTTGTGTCCCTTCTGTGATGGACACACTTTCCCTTCCCTGCCTGTTTTGCTCAAGAGCCAATTTGCGAGGGTTAATACAGGATGGATCTGCCCTGTCCCAGGCCCTATCTGCTGACAGGGGTGGCTCATCTTGAGAAGTACATGGGTCGGGACCAGCCATGTGACCTCATGGGTTTCTCTGGGCCTTCGATCCAAACATAAAATGGAGATTGGACCAGATTCTCAAAGTGATTTGTGAGCTTCAAGTTCATGGGTGGATCCAGTGATCAAAGTGAGGAGTCTACCTAGAAGTGACATTTGGACTAAGAGTCGGATAGACAGTGACTGGGACTAACAGAAAGAAGGAAAGGGGCAGGGGGCTCTGGTCTGATCCCAGAGACCAGGCTTCCTTATGCGGCTCCGAGGTGACCAGAGGCAGTTTGACAAAGACACTGGGAAACCTTAAGCTCATGCTGTAGGAAGCAGCAGTTCTTCCCTAGAAGACTCTCCTCCTCTTCAGGGGCCCCATGATGCCCAGCACCAGATGAAGACCACTATGACTGGCCCCAAAGGCCTGGGAAATGGGGGTTCTGTTTCTCATGTTTGAGGGAGAGGGCTCTCGCTTGAGGGAGGCAGGGTGATTGAAGTGAGGCTAGCCCAGGAAGGAGACAACTAGATCCTACCTAGGCCACCTAGATCTCCAGTGCTGAGTTCAAAGGCCTCTTCTTGTAGAAGTTTCTCCTGGAGTCCTCCCAAGCTCAGGATCCTTGTGTGCCCTAGGTTCCCTTTGCCAGTATTGCAGCCAATGACTGTATCTGTACTGTGGTCAGACACTGCTCCCTTCAAGCTGAGAGATGGCAGTGAGGTATGTCAGCACCCAGCTTGGCCACTAGGTCAGTTTCAAGGGCCAAATCATGTCTTTTGAGTATCTGGCATGACAGTTCTTCAGGCAGGGAAGTTTCAGGCCTCTGAGTGTTCTGAGGCAAACTAAATAACTGTCTCCATTCCCCATGTGTGACGTAGACCAACAATGGACCCCGTCCTCCAGGCTGGTGTGGAGTTCATCAGGTGTGGATTGGAGAAGCGTCCAGGCTTTATAGCTATCCATGGAGTCAGAGGGTAGGACTCTGCATAGCTAGTCCAGCTCCACACACCCCTCAACCCAGGTTGGCTGGCTCCCCCTAGTGGCCAGACGGAAATCACCCTGTCCCTCTAGTTCCTTTAAAGGGCACAATGGCCACACTGAGCTTTCTAGTCCCTCGCTGTCTGTCCTTCAGCCTTCTGGCTGCAGTCTGTACACCTGGCATTGTCAATGGAAACCACCAGGAATCCTCTGCATGACTGAGGAGGGACTGACTGTGCCAGTCCGCAGAGGGAAAGAGGGCCCAGATAATGGGGCCAACCAAGGTAGCTGGGACTGATCCCTGGGCTGGGCTGAGTTGGGCTGACTTCTAGTAGCTAGGCCTCAGGGACTGTGACATGCGGTTCCTTGGGTAGAACTCTGGCAGCACGGTTTCCCAGGGGTCTCCTCTGGGCCTGGCAGAGCCAAGGCCATGGCTGCAGGAGGTTTCTGGACAAAGCATGCCCCCGCCACAACCCTACTCCATCCCCGCACACACACTGGGAGCTACCTACACTGTGTGATACAGCAGCAGAAGCCAGGGAGGTGGCTCTCCTCTCTTTTTTAAAATTTGTTTTTATTTTATATATATATATATATATATATATATATATATGTATTATGCCTGCATGTATGTAAGTGTATCCATGTTGTACAGTGCCCAGGGAAGACAGAGCAGGTGTCAGGTCCCCTGGAACTGGAGTTCTGAATGGTTGTTAGCCACCATATGGGTGCTGGAAATTGAACTCAGGTCTTCTATAAGAACAGCCAGTGTTTGGGACTGGAGAGATAGCCTAGCGGTTAAGAGCACCAACTGCTCTTGCAGAGGACCTGGGTTCGATCCCCAGCACCCACATGGAGGCTGAGAACCGTCCGTAACTCCAATTCCAGGAGAACTCTAGTTCCAGGGGAATCCAAGACCCTCTTCTGACCTCTGCGGCATTGCATGACATGGGTGCACAAACCTACATGCAGACAGTATATCCATACACATACAAAATATAAAATTTAAAAAAAGAACAGCCAGTGTTCTTAAACACTAAGCCATCTCTCCAGCCCCTCTATTTCCATCTAAAGAGTTCCTTTACCTCTAGACACTCTGGGGAGGCCCATGGCCATTTCCACAGAAACTCCAGCCTTGTACCCCACCTATGTGCACTGTGGTACTGGCCTGGTCGCCTCTGGTCCTAATGCCTTTGCTGTCCCTTGCAGGTGGTGAGAGCTCAGGGCGACCTCTGGGGAACACAATGGCTGTCCAGGTGCTGCAGCATATGGTACTCGTCCTGACTCTGCTCTGCCTGGCTCAAGGTAGGGTCCCTTGGGGTCTCTAGGACTATCGGGACTTTTGTTCAATGTCCCCATGTCCGGGGTGATTGCCAGCACGTGTGCTGACAGTTTGAGGTAGAAATGAGCCTGCGAATACAGCTTAGCTGGTGGAGGGCACCTTAGGGGAAACAGAAAGGCACCCCTTCCTTCTGGAAGATGTGGCCCATGAAGCGCAGCTTGGGGTGGAGAGCAGGAACTAGATTTCAGCCTCGCTCACCTTTTCGGGAAGCACTGTTTGATTTATTTTTATTTTGTGTATGAGTGTTTTGCCTGCAGTTTGTGAGTGTAATACCCACAGAGGCCAGAAGAGGGCATAAGATCCTCTGGAACTGGAGTTATAGATGGTTGTTAGCCACCTTGTGGGTGCAGGGAACCAAACCTGTGTCCTCTGCAAGAGTACTTAGTGCTCTTAACCACCGAGCCATCTCTCCAGCCCCTTTGGGGGACCATTCTTGAGCAGTGTACACTTGTTTAACAGTGTATGGCATTAAATACTTCAGTGCTATTAAAGTGTGCTTTTGCTTTTGAAATCATTCTCTTTTCACTCCTCTTGCTTCATCTTTTCATACTAGTAATTTTTGAGCAGGATAGACACTCTGTGGTAGATCCTCGAAGTGTTGGGCTTTGCAATGTGTGGGAGTCCCCAGTCCTGTCCCTCCCGTGGGGGTGGCTGGTCCCATCTATAGTCTCTGCCTCCTCAGGTGCCCATGGTGTCAGTCCCCGGGAAGACTTCCGTTTCTGCGGCCAGCGGAACCAGACAGTGCAGAGCATCCTTCATTATGACCAGTCTCCAGAGCTGCACATCCTCGTGTGGAACACAGAGGAGGCCCTCACGATCCGCGCCCCTTTCCCTGCGGCGGGCGAGGCCTCCTGGAATTTCCCGGAGCGCAGAGGTCTCTATCACTTCTGCCTCTACTGGAGCCGCCACACCGGGAAGCTCCACCTGCGCTATGGCAAGCACGACTACCTGCTGAGTAGCCGGGCCTCCAGCCTCCTCTGCTTCCGGAACCAGGAGCAGAGCCGGATGCAGGGGGCTCCACTGTTCGCCACATCTGTCAGCTCCTGGTGGAGCCCCCAGAATACCAGCCTGCCTGGGGCTCCAAGTTTTACCTTCTCCTTCCACAGTAAGGAGAGCTGAGTAGGTGGGGGCGGGGGTTGCCGGGACTGATGGAGGGAGTTCTGGAGACCTGGATTCCAAACCTGGGCGTCCTCCAGCAGTAGGTAGCCATGGCGGGTGTCTGAGGAAGGGGGGGGCACCAAGGAGAGGTTCTGAAAGCTCTGTGGGGAAGCAGAGGTGAGGGTAGGGAGATGGAGCTGTGTAGCAGGTGCCACAGGGGACTTCTTCATCAGCTTCTCTATGAACTGTTTGTCCCTTCAGTGATTAGGAGAGTGTCTTTGTTTCTTTTCCTGTTGCTGTGATAAAATACCCCGACAGAGCTGGGAGTTACTACGCCGGTAATCCCAGCAGAGGCACATGGATCTCTGGGAGTTCAAGGCCAGCCTGGTCTACACAGCGAGGTCCAAGGCTAGCTGGGGCTACAGACACATAAATGAAATATCTTTACGCCAGGTGTGGTAGCGCACACCTTTAATCCCAGCACTCGGGCGGCAGAGGCAGGTGAATCTGTGAATTCAAGGCCAGCCTGGTCTACACAGCGAGGTCCAAGGCTAGCTGGGGCTACAGACACATAAATGAAATATCTTTACGCCAGGTGTGGTAGCGCACACCTTTAATCCCAGCACTCGGGCGGCAGAGGCAGGTGAATCTCTGTGAGTTCCAGACCAGCTGGGACTAAAGGGAGACCCTGTCTTAAAAAGACCAAAAAAAAAAAAAAAAGTACAGGCAGAAGCAAAAGGAACTGTAGGCATTCCCTGCACTTGTGTCACTAACAGAGAAACTGAGGTACAGAGAGGCCCGCCCACAGCTGCACAGCTAACAGGTGGAGGGGTATGAATAGAGCATCTGATTGATGGGGGCAGGGAGAATAAGTGGGTCAAAGTTCAGGAAAGTAGAGAGGGTGGGGGGGGGCTGAGACCATGTCCTCTGCCAGACATGACAGGTGGGGCAGCCATGTGGCCTGTTCTTCCAATGGCACTAGGGTAGGGAACGGAGGATCTGGAGATACTTGTGGTTTCGTGGGGAGGGGGTGTCCTGGATTTTCTGACCTTGTTCTGTCCCTGCAGCTCAGTTTGAGGTCTGTAATGCCAGGCTGGGGGCAGAGAACCCATGATGTCACAGATCCCAACCCTGGAAGATCCAGGGGCGGAGGCGCCCGGCTGGGGCAGTTCCCAGCAGGAGCCCTAGCCTGGGAGAAGGTGGGATCTGGAAGAGCTGACAGCCCAGTCTGCTTGGCCCCAGACAGGGCTTAAAAACAGAGGATGCAGGGTTTCCTGTAACTAGAATCAGACTTCCTGGGCTACGGATTCAAAAAGTCAGGTTACCAGGCTACTTCCTCCCTGCCTACCTGTCTCACCTGGATCCCCTCAGGTCACTGAAGATACCTAAGTCCTCAAAGGCCTGGAGTCAGGGAGGCTAGAGGATATGGGGTCCCCAGATGGACCCATGTCCTTCTCAAGAACATCTGCTGGGCCTGGGCCCTCAGCCTTCCCTGCTCATGGGCTCTGAGATACAGAGGTCTGCCCCAATGATACACGCTTTGAGAGCACCGTTTAAGGGTTGCATAGAGGGGTATATTGGCATGGTTCTGGGTAGCAACCTCAGGCAGTCTATTGCCTCCCCAGACGGCCCTCAGAAGGTCTCCAACAATGCATCTGTGGACATGTGTGAACTCAAGAAGGAGCTGCAGCTGCTCAACAGGTTCCTGCAACATCCTCACAAGGCCTCCAGAAGGCCCTCCGCGTCGATCATCAGCCAGTGAGTTTGACCCACCACTTCCGGGCTGGGGGAAGATATGGTCTGGGTAGGGTTCTGAGAAACTGCGGAGTCTTCCCTGGGGCCGGAACTCCCTTGTTTGGGGCCTGGTGTCGCTGGGCTGTCAGTGAAGATAGATACCAATGCCCAGCCAGACAGTGCCTCGCCTTTTCTTCACTTTGTCCGTCATTCTGTCCATCCTGGAGTCTGGAAAACTGAGTCTGGAAGAAGTGGGTGAGAGAGATGGGCTGAGTCTCAGGACAGTGCGCCCACCACTTCCCTTCCTGCCCTCCCATCTCCACATTTAGTTGTCTCATTCATCCCTAAGGAGACCCCTGCCTTCTCTGTCCGTGCCTGTCCTGTGTACCGCATCCTTCGCCCCTCCATCTTTTCTCTTTTACCCATGATGCTCTCCTCTTCCTCACCAGGCAGCTGCAGAGTCTTGAGTCGAAGCTGGCCTCTGTGAACTTCTTGGGGGACACACTGTCCTTTGAGGAGGACCGGGTCAACGCCACAGTGTGGAAGCTGCCACCCACAGCTGGGCTGGAGGATCTGCACATCCACTCTGAGCAGGAGGTCAGGTTGCTGTGAGTGGGCCAGGCTAGAAGGGCAGGTGGGAACACCACACAGGGCACTGCCTCTTGGCTTCCCCTGGGCTTCCTGGAAACGGTCTGGACCCAGAGAGAAGCCAAAGCTGGATAGACAAGGCTGGAGCCTCAGACAGCAGGACTCCCTGAGGGTTTCCCAGCCTGTTTGCCAGGGGCCCTAGGCTCCTACCACAAGGCTCCCCTGTCATGGCCAGCGTGAAGCCAGATGGGTCAGGCCTGGTCTCTTGGCAGGTGACCAGAGCACGGCTTCCAGAAGGTCTGTGTTGTACTAGAAGGGATCTGGGGTTACTGTGGGCCAGGCTCTGAGGGTCCTTGGTCTGCAGGAGGAGCAGAGTGAGGTCCAGGCGTACTCAGTGTTGCTGCCCCGTGCGCTCTTCCAGCAAGCCCGGGGCCGGCGCCGCGAGGCTGCCAAGAGGCTCCTAGTGGTGGACTTCAGCAGCCAAGCCCTGTTTCAGGTATGGAGTTCTCCCCAACATATGCTCCTCTAGGAACTGATTTGGGGTGGGTGGGGGGAGTCTGGCAGAGAGATGGGAAGAGAACAGTCAATCTCCCTCTTCTAGAAGCCAAATCCTCTCATAAAGTCAGAAAGGGGGTCACAACATGCAAAGCTCCTGGAAGAGGTGTAAGCAGTGCTGTTCTCACTATCGTGTAAATGACCGCACAAGCAATGTACTGAGAGTGGCAGTGGTCTATAAAGAGGGTGTGAGGGACTTCTGAGTCTTTCTTACCAGCCTTGAACCTGTTCCCTCAACCTTGTATATCCAGGACAAAAATTCCAGCCAAGTCTTGGGTGAGAAGGTCCTGGGTATTGTTGTGCAGAACACCAAAGTAACCAACCTCTCAGAGCCGGTGGTGCTCACCTTCCAGCACCAGCCACAGCCGGTGAGTGGGAGCTAGCCAGCCAGGCCCCGAGTTCCCTGCGGCCACCTGTCCACCCCCGCCCCTCCCAACCTACTGTCTTTAATGGAAAGGTTGCCTGGCTGAGTGCATCCACCAGCCAGGTCCAGGTTGGGGTGTGGGGAGTAGAGGGGTGGGCTGTGGGTAGATCATGGAGGGTGGGCTGTGGATAGGTCATGGAGGGTGGGCTGTGGGTAGATCATGGAGGGTGGGCTGTGGGTAGATCATGGAGGGTGAGCTGTGGGTAGATCATGGAGGGTGGGCTGTGGATAGGTCATGGAGGGTGGGCTGTGGGTAGATCATGGAGGGTGGGCTGTGGGTAGATCATGGAGGGTGATCTGTGGGTAGATCATGGAGGGTGGGCTGTGGATAGGTCATGGAGGGTGGGCTGTGGGTAGGTCATGGAAGGTGGGCTGTGGATAGGACATGGAGGGTGGGCTGTGGGTAGATCATGGGGGTGATCTGTGGGTAGGTCATGGAGGGTGGGCTGTGGATAGGACATGGAGGGTGATCTGTGGGTAGGTCATGGAGGGTGGGCTGTGGGTATATCATGGAGGGTGATCTGTGGGTAGCTCATGGAGGGTGGGCTGTGGGTAGATCATGGAGGGTGGGCTGTGGGTAGGTCATGGAGGGTGGGCTGTGGGTAGGTCATGGAGGGTGGGCTGTGGGTAGGTCATGGAGGGTGGGCTGTGGGTAGGTCATGGAGGGTGGGCTGTGGGTAGATCATGGAGGGTGGGCTGTGGGTAGATCATGGAGGGTGGGCTGTGGGTAGATCATGGAGGGTGAGCTGTGGGTAGATCATGGAGGGTGGGCTGTGGGTAGGTCATGGAGGGTGAGCTGTGGGTAGATCATGGAGGGTGGGCTGTGGACAGATCATGGTGCGTGGGCTGTAGATAGATATGGAGGGTGGGCTGTGGATAGGTCATGGAGTGTGGGGAGAGGACATGGAGGGTAGGCTGTGGAAAGAACAGCCAGACAGACTGCCATGTCCCATGCTCTTCTTTCCTCATGCCCACAGAAGAATGTGACTCTACAATGTGTGTTCTGGGTTGAAGATCCAACACGTGAGTGTGGAGGGGCCTCTGAGTGGACAAGTATATGGAGGAGACATAGGGTGTTGTGGGGTAGGAACGATGGGGATCCCCAGGGCTGGGTTCCTGGAGAAGGTGGGCTTGGAGGAGGGAGTGATGGAAGCCAGGGTCTGCTGGTAGACAGAGGCCTGCAGGAATGAGCCGGTCATGTGTTGAGGGCTTGGTGGAGTTGATCAGATCCCCTGCTGTCCCCTCAGCAAGCAGCCCTGGAAGCTGGAGCAGCACAGGCTGTGAGACTATCCACAGAGAAACCCAGACGTCCTGCCTGTGCAGCCATCTGACCTACTTTGCAGTGCTGATGGTGGGTGTCCTCCCAGCCCCCTTGCAGCCACACTGCATACTAAGCCCTTGTCCTGTGCATGTGTCGCTTACTAACTCCATCCCAATAACCCTCTGATATGGTGCTTTATAGATAAGCTTTGAGAGCTCCAAATACAGAAGCTCAGAGAGGCTGAGTCACACGCCTGAGCTCACACAGTTCATTAACCAAAATGCTATTCTGTAAAGTTCTCATTCTTACTCTCAAGCCTTGGTATGTGAGAAAAACTTAGATCCTTGCTCCTAACCTAAAGGCCTGGGGCCAGGAGACAGTTTCTTATGTGCCCCCCAACCAGAAGCCCCTCAGGTGGGCTTCTGTATTCTCCAGATCTCAGAGGCTCCATGCCGCAGCCTCATGTCCCAGATCCCTTGGTTGGGAATCAATGGAGTTTATCCATGTTGAACATCATAGAAACAAAGATTCTTTTTGGCTTACAATGCAGTTGCATCCTGCGAGGGGAAAAAAAATACCCTAATCAAAAATGCACTGTATGTGCTTGACATTCTGACCAGTGGGTACGGCCCACATGGAGGTTACAAGGTGGAGGGAGTGTGTGGCTGTCCCCTGGGGCCACACACATCAGCTATCTGAGGAAGCGTACAAATTTCAAATTCCAAGCATGGCTGTCACTGTTACCATGCCCCGGAAGTGGCCTCATCTAGGACTTTGTGGGGCTCAGGCTGGACCAGAAGCCATTTCTCTCATAGCCTTTGTAAGTCAAACTGTGTGGGATGGGAGGAAGTCACAGAAGCCTCTAGAACACTCAGGTAGAAGGGGTTTGCTAGTTCCCAGCTGGGCAGGACCACAGCTGACCCTCAGCGGGGAGGGGGATGGTTAAGAGCACTGCCCTGTCTTTGCGCAGGTGTCCTCTGTGGAGGTGGAGGCCATTCACAAGCACTACCTCACATTCCTGTCCTATGTGGGCTGCGTCATCTCCGCGCTGGCCTGTGTCTTCACTGTTGCTGCCTATCTCTGTTCCAGGTAGGCCGGAGGGGCTGGGGAGGGTCCACTCCAGCCTGCGGGAGTGACTAGAGAGCTATGGATGGGCCATCTGCCGACTCCTTCCATGGTTGTTGGACGCCAGCATTAACAATGTTGGTTAATAATCCAGCGTGAGAACCAGGGGGTTCACATGGGGATCTGACAGTCACGTGTAAAACTGCAGATAACAGGTCAGTGGTGGGAATAGCACTAGGTGACCTCGCTGGACTGGACTGTCCATGTGCCACACACTGCTTTCAGTACTTTCTGAGGATGGATATCAGCCAACCCTACAGCACTCTAAGAAGGAGTACTCAGAGAGGGTAGTAGACTTGCCTAGACCACACAGTGAGTGGCAGAGACTGTCCACTCATCAGCATTTGGTATTGCCGACATTGAGGTCCATCTGGAGCTAGGCCCTAGGCCTACTTGAGTGGAAGACAGACGCACTTGCTCCGGGGGACATCAGCAGGTCCTCACTGTCTTGAGACATGTGCACCTACAGCTGTACACTGGGGCTAGGCAGGTGCTTCTGAGGGAGATGGACAGCAATGGGCATGGTGGAGGCTGGGGTGGGCCGATCACAGGTCACAATGGCAGGGACACGGGAACCGTATGGACGTGAGGGCTTCCCATGCCTTGGGCTTTACCAGCCTCAGCCTCAAGTTCCCACTGTGCAGAGGTAGAATCAGCCCCAGGCAATTGGACTGGGTAGTACAGGACAGGGAAGGGAATCAGTAATGGTTATAGTGTGGCCAGTGCCTTCTGGTGCACCGAATACTGGGGTGCAAGGGAACACACTGGCCTGCTGGTCAGATGCCCACACCCACTCACAGCCACAGGGGTAGCAGCACAGAGCAGGGGGCTTCCTGAAGGAAGGAAGACAGTGGAGGAGGATGAAGAGGAAGGAGGGGGAGCATTGTGGAGGGTCATCTCCCACTCCGGCACGGTCTCCCTGCAGGAGGAAGTCCCGAGACTACACCATCAAAGTTCACATGAACCTGCTGTTGGCAGTCTTCCTGCTGGACGTGGGCTTCCTGCTCAGTGAGCCTGTGGCACTGGCGGGCTCTGAAGCTGCCTGTCGTGCCAGTGCCATCTTCCTGCACTTCTCCCTCCTTGCCTGCCTTTCCTGGATGGGCCTCGAGGGCTACAATCTCTACCGACTGGTGGTTGAGGTCTTTGGCACCTACGTCCCTGGCTACATGTTGAAGCTGAGCTTTGTAGGCTGGGGTAAGTGAGGAGGGGGGAGGCCCCGGACCACCATCTCACCCACTGCCCACTCCACAGATGGGGAGGCCTCCCCTCCACCTATCAGGGAGACCAGCCAGCTCCCCGAGCTGGGCTGGGTTAGTGTGGATATGTGGACTGTGCACTCGGCTTGAGACAGTGCGGCCAAAGCCGCGGGAAGTCAGGCCCTGGCCCACTTACCTACCTGACTTGGTCTTGTGATGGCTCTGCCCCCCAAACCTCAGGTGCCAGGGTTCCTGTGGTTTGGGCATTTGTTCATAGCTGGTGGCACCTCATTTCACCTGTGGCTAAGACTTCCAGTGTCAGACTAGAGCCCAGAGGTTCACACCATGAGTCATTTGGACATTGCATGGACCCCACCTCCCCTTGTCCCTGAGCCCAACTTGCTGTTTTCCTGTGTACCTCTCATTCACCAGCCCCTCTAAGTTTCAGAAAACTGTAGCTGGATAGGGCAGCCCCAGCTGTATAGAACTCCCTCACCCACCACCCCAAGGCACCTTCCATTTCTACCTATCAAGTCCAGGGCAGACATTCCCTTTGCCAGAGTTCCCACTGTATCCCTTAGTATGCCCCATAACCCCTCTCTCCTCTCTGCCCTGTCCTGTGTGTCTACCCATCAGCAAGGAACCACAGACCCTTTCTCCTGGAGCACCTAGGAAGGACAGGGCAGGGTTGGGGGAGAGTCGGCCCCTATGGGAAGACTGTCCTCCCAGGTCCGCCTGGGAGCGGGGGAGCTGTCCTCAAAGGAGGAGACAGACCTTCCACCTGCTGTCCGCAGGTTTCCCCGTCTTCCTGGTCACACTGGTAGCCCTAGTTGATGTAAACAACTACGGCCCCATCATTCTGGCTGTGCACCGGACTCCAGAGCGCGTCATCTACCCCTCCATGTAAGTAGCCATGGCAGGGGGAGGAGGCAGGCTCTAAGCTCCAGGATGGAAGGATGGGCCTGAAGTGGTCAGAATTGCAGGTCAAGGGTCTCAGGGGTGAGAGGGCCCAGATCTGCTCCTCACTAGTCAGACACCTATGCTCAGAGCCTGGCCTTTGCTGAGTCTCAGTCTTCTCACTTGTGTAAGGAGGTATGGGTTGTCTCCCGTCATTCCTTGCAGCACCTTCCCAGTTCCCAGGCAGACGGAGGCCTGTGACCCAGAGCAGAAAGGGACCCCACCCTTGGCCACACTGAGGCTAATACACAGCTCAGCAGAGGGGAGGAATGGGGTTGAGATCAGCCCTCGTCCCTCTCCCTAACTTATGTGGCTGGCTGTGGACACCCTGAAACTATTCAGGAAGCTGGGTCTCCTGAGTGCATGTCGGGGAGAACAGTTTCCCCTGCCCCATGTTGGTTACATTTCCCCTCTCCACTCGCCTGGAGGTTTCGTTTCACCTCATTCTGTCAACATCATCATTTCCTTTATATCTTCCTTTAAATAATCTGACTGAGTAAACTCAGTGTGTCTTTTTAAAAATGACACCAAGGGCTGGAGAAATGGCTCAGCTATTAAGAGTTCTCACTACTCTTGCAGATCTGAGTTCGGTTCCTAGCACCCACATCAGGTAGTTCACAACCACCTATAACTTCAGCTCCAAGGGATCCAGGGCCTCCGGCCTCCATGGCCTCTGAGGACGTAGACCCACACATCGACATGCTAAAAATAATAACTAAAAATAATAAGACTAAATCTGAAGAACTAGTAGCTAAATGAAAGATGACACCAAAACCCAGAAAGCCAGCAGTGCTTGCTGTGAACAGTGAGCCAACCCAGGACGCAGCCGGTGTCCTCCAAGGCCCTGCGGCTCCAGCCAGTGAGTATCAAGCCTCCCATTGCTGGGCATCCCCTATACCAAGCCTCCCACTCTCAACCAGGTGCTGGATCCGGGACTCCCTGGTCAGCTATGTCACCAACTTGGGTCTCTTCAGCCTGGTGTTCCTGTTCAACATGGCCATGCTGGGCTCCATGGTGGTACAGATCCTGCGGCTCCACCCACACAGCCAGAAGTGGCCCCACGTTCTGACCCTGCTGGGCCTCAGTCTGGTTCTCGGCCTGCCCTGGGCCTTGGTCTTCTTCTCCTTTGCTTCTGGCACCTTTCAGCTTGTCGTCCTCTACCTCTTCAGCATCATCACTTCCTTCCAAGGTAGGCGTGGTGAAGGCTCCACCCGCAGCCCCGGAAGGCCCCACCTCCCACCCAGCAGTCCCTGCCCTTCCAGTTGGTAGGCTGTCCACACATGGAGCACAGAGTCCTCCAAGAGATGGGCAGGGAACCCAAAGGCTCTCTCCTCTGGGCCTGTCTTCTCATTTCAAAAATGGGAGCATCCAGGCCACAGCAGACAAGTCTTTATTGTGCATCTACTGCATGAGCCTATGATAAGCCCTGGGGCTATGGCATGGGCTGTCCACTCAGTTCTCTTGATGGAGATAGTGTGATAGCACGTAGCCATCTAAGGAGACCTTAGAGTAGCGAAGTCACAGTGGGCAATACCAAGTGTGCCACCCAGGTTGGGGAGGTGTTTTGGGGGGATGGACCTGGACCAGTAGCATCAGGATTATTGGGAGCTTATTGGAAATGCAAACTCTGGTCCACATGGACCTGCCAGTCTTAACTGCATCTTGACATGTCTGGGACATCCTATGTGTGTGTAGATTGGGGAGTCCTGGTCTAGGGAAGGAGCACCAGGTTAGGGGAGAAGTAGTAAGAAAGGCCCAGTGGTCCGAACAACGGGGAAGGCAGGGAGAGGGAGTGTCAGCTAGTAACAGCTAGAGGTGGGATCCTCAGGACCGTGGCTTTGAGACCAGTGCGGCCCTACCCCTAATAACCCTATTAGGTTATAAAAAGGTCATGCACCCCCAGCCCCCAGATAAAAAGGCACATGAAGCTTAAGTCATACCAGGAACATGCTTTACTTCCATGTGGAATTACCAGCAAGGGCCACCTGCAGACACGTGGTGGAACAGAGCAGCATTGGGGGGGGGAGTAGGAGAGCAGAGAGTTGTACTGCCTTTGCGCAGCAACCCAGTTTGAGGCAGTCTGCGAGCCTCGGAGGGTCCAGAACAATGAAGGGCTACGTCTGAGAGGAGCAGAGATGAGGGAGGACGTACAAGGGGCAGAAGCAGGAAGGGAGGGAAGGAGGGAGGGAGGAAGGGAGAGAGAGAGAGAGATAGAGACAGAGACAGAGACAGAGAGAGTGCACCTGGGGCCCCCCCACTTATAGCCATGGGGCAGGGCCTCAGGTACAGAGGAAGCGGTCATCAGAAGATTGACAGCCTCTGGAGGAAGTGGGCGGCTGTGTGCCTTGGGATTCTGGGAAGCCCAGACCTAACAACCCCACCCCCTGGACTCAGACACATAGGTATATGTGCTTGGCCACGCTGTCTGGGACAAGGGCTGCATGCCAGTTCAGAGTCCCATGTTGTAGAGAATTTTCCTCCCAGGGGCTGCCCACACATGTAGTCATGTGCACAAAGCATCCCACCCCCGCCTCTGCCAGTTATCAGTTCCTGTGGTTATTAGGCAAAGCAAAGAGAGGACTCTCCAATCTTAGTCGGACTAGATAATTTATTAGGCTTGCCTACAAAGTGATGGCGGAAAGTGTACACTCACATGAGCCACACAGCAATCCTTCCTTTCCAACATGGCCACCTGGCATGAATTCTGTGCCCTACCCCCTTGATGGTGAAATGGTGAGAGAGAGAGAGCCCCAGCCCCGAGTGGATGCCTCAGAGTCCCAGAGTTCTGTGCACCTTCCTGTGAGTAGAGCCGGGATGCCGGCATCATGGGAAGGTCCCTGAGGCTCGGCTCTGCCCTTAGCTCCTCCCTCTAAGTAAAGCAGATGGCATCTTTGTAGTTCCCCAGCTTGTCTAGGGATGAAACCATTTCAAAGAAGGTACATTTTATCCCACACTGCGGAAGTAGAATGAGGCTGCGGGGTATGTTACTAAATCTGGTTGTTTTGTCCAACACTGAGATAGGACATGTCACTGATGTGCAGTGCCAAGTGACTAGAAAACCCTAAGCAAGGCCTGACCCCTGGTGGGGGGACACAAAGAGGGGGTGGAGGACCAGATGGGGCCGTGCTACCTGATGACCCTGTGCCTTACTGCCCACAGGCTTCTTCATCTTCCTGTGGTACTGGTCCATGCGGCTGCAGGCCTGGGGGGGCCCCTCCCCTCTGAAGAGCAGCTCCGACAGTGCCAAGCTCCCCATCAGCTCCGGCAGTACCTCCTCCAGCCGCATCTAGGCCACTGTTCCACCTCCCCCAGGGAGGACACGCGCGTGGCACCTGCTCACACTGTCTGTGGCCCAGCGCTCTGCCCAGGCCTTGTTGGCTAGTGGCACACTTGAGAAAGCCCTGGTCCTTGGAGGTATGGGACTGTTGCTATGGTAGTTAGTTACCCAGCTGGTCTTAGGAACCGCTCATCTCCCAGGCCCAACTCTCAAAGGGCTCAAAAGCACACTGCCATGCTGGCTGTGGGACTGTCCCCACAGCCATCCTAACCTGGACCTGAGGCCTTGTCTTTCTGGCCACCTCTGGGCTCAGTCTTGGTTGGTAAGTGTTGAGACCTGCAGGCCCCAAGGTCAGGCTTGGATTTTGGAGGCCGACACATCCTGAACTCTGTCCCTGTCTGAGACACAGCTTCCTGGCTCTTTCTGAGGTGTCTTTGAGGTCACCAGTCAACACCGGCCTTTTGATGCTGAGGGTGGTGCTGAGGACAGATGGAGTTGAAGAAGCATTGGAGCCAAAGCCTTTCAGAAGGCGACTTGCCTCCTGAAGCAGAGCTGTGCCGTGGCTTGCTTCATCTGGGCCAGGCCTTCTCCCTGTGCCAGCCCTCCTCGTCCTCCCCCTCTTCCTTCCCTATCCACTCCTCTCCCGTGGTCCCCAACCCTCCACCCTCAGCCTGGAATTCCAGGTCCAATGCTGTGATTCATGGTAATGGTTCCCAGGAGCCTACCATAAGCTTCCATCTGCTGTGTGGGTCTGGGCCTGTCCCCAACTGCGGCTCAGGGCAGGCAGCTGGGTTGGTCCAGGCCTGCCTGCCTGCCTGCCTGTCTGTCTGTCTGTCTGTCTGTCTGTCTGTGTGGGCCTCTTTCCAAGCTGCCCCACCTTTGCTCACACCTTGGAGGGGCCTCTGGCTCTCCTGAAGCACCCTTGCAGCAAGAACTGTGGGGCTCAGCACTGGTTTTCAACTTGACATTCTAAAGCTGGAGAGGCCCTGCCCCCCCTCTGCTGACATGCCTGAGCCAGATGCTCTCCAAAGGAGTGGTCTTCAAATCACTGCAGATGGCTGAGGGTACTGGGCTGCCCATCATGATGAATTTTGCCTAGCACACACTAGCGAGATGCCAGCCTGTGCTAAGTGGTAGGGACACAGAGGACCAGACCTGGCAGTGATCCTGGCAAGCTCTCCCGAGTTTCCGAAGCTTCAGGCACAGGGCTGGGAATGCTGGAGGATGACCCAGAGGAGGCAACATTTCAACTTGACATCAGCCTTCAAGATGGAGAGGATATTCTTTTTAAATACCAATTCATTTGTCTTTTGATACTCAAAGAGGTTCATGCTCATTGTAGAGAGTTTGATAACTGTAGAAGAACATTGAGAAGAAAAATAAAAATTAGCTGTTATCTGCATCATGGCAAAGCAGTGCATTTTGGAGTTTCTTTCCTAGCTTTTTCTTGTACTTTCATTACAAGTATTGCTGATACAGATGTCTTGGGACCAGTCAGGAAATAGGAAAGAGGACAGTGGGCAGGAGGTATTGCCGGGTCCTCCGGCAGGTAGGGCAGGGAGGAGCCAGGCCAGCCTGTCTCTCCTCCAGGGCTGAGCAGGATGGCGAGTGTCGACGACCCAAAAAGAACCACATGGGGGGGGGGTCGGGAGTCTTGTCAAAGCAAGGACTCACTTTGTTGCATCAGGCAGCCGCTTATATTTGCTCGGCGGGAGGGGTGGAGAAAAGAAGGCGGGAGAGGAAATACGTAGAGTGAGGAGATAGCTTTGGGCCAATAGTAATTCACCACATCGGTTGTATCTGGGTAGAGGCGCTTTCAGGTCGGGCTATGCTGAGTCACTCCTATATGGAAGTGACCGGCCAGAGACAGGTCGCTAAACTCTAGTCAGGTCAGGGGGTTTCGGTAGGCCTCATTTTCCTCCACGTCCTGAGTATGGAGGGCCCACAGGTAGAGCATGAGTATGGAGGGCCCACAGGGCCCAACAATTCACCCTTTTGTTTTTGTAATGCAGGAGGACAAACATAGCCCCTGTCTTAGGTTGTCTGTTCTTGCAAATTCAGTCTTACCCTCTTTGGGATACAAACAGCTTAGGTTTGGCCCCTGTCTTAGGTTGACTGACTGCAGAAAGATCTTACCCATCATTGGGTGCTATGACTCCGGTCTGCTGAAGAGCCTCTCCATGCCCTGCCTTAGGTTGTCCTAGTCTCTCTGGGGTCCTACCTGTCATTGGGTAAGGAGGGTGGGGGTCGGGCGATCATATGAAGATGGCCATTCATAAGATTCTAGCTCCTGGTTAGCAAGCCTGTGATAGTAGACCTCGACCTGATGTAACTTTACTGCATCTAGCCTCCCCTGGATAAATTAAGTGATTTAGTTAATCATGCAGGGCCCGAGGGTAAGAATTAGGAAGAGTGTAGGAAGGGGTCCAAGCAGAGGGAGGAGGTAGGGCAGGAAGCCATGCAAGCCAATCCATAAGGGATTTTCTTGAAGTTCTCTATTTTGTTTCAGACAATTCCAGATCTACCCTCCGGGCATTGTCTGGCCGCATTGGGGTCTCTGAGTCCCCCATCACTGGGCAGGACGAGAGCCAGCAGCAGGAGGAGCAATGTCACTTTCATCCTGGGCTGCTCCTGAGGGAAGAGCAGAGGGGCCATCCTCAGGGGTGAAACACTCCCTGGAGGGGTCATTATCATTGTCTCTCTATTGGGGGAGATATTAGCTATAGGTGACAGATGAGGACCAGGGTTTCTGAAAATGGGATGTATGCCTGTCTTCCTTGGAAAATTTGAAAATATTTAGGGTGATCATGTGGGGGCATGGACTCCCCCTTTTGTTTTTGTAATTGAGCCTTGGGGGTTTGACTGTTGTCTGTTTTGATTTGAGTCTTTTCTCCAGTATGGGCAGATGCCCAGCAGGCGTGTGAGAACGTGTCAATGCTAAATGGGGCATAATGGGTAAATCTATCTGCCAGAGATGGTTAGGCCTGAGACCTCGGGGATTACTGCCCGAGGTTTGGAGGGGGGGGGGTCTGGAGGAAGAGCTGGCAGGACCAGCAGGTGCGGACGATCTTTTTTAGATCTTTAACTGCTACGTGAGGGTATTTATGCCTAAGTCCCCTCCAGTTTGTATGAGTTAGTTGGTGGCAATTAAATGTTCCTTAAAATTCTTTTACTAGACTGTGACTTCAGAGAAATCAAGTCCATTAACATATTTATTTGTATTTCTGTATAAATCTCTACTGAAATACCTCTATATAAATGTATAATACTTATTTCAAACATATCACTATAAATCTTATAAAGTAGGTTTATAATAAGCATTTTCCTTTCAGTCCTTGGAGGTGGTTTTTTCCAGGCCTGGCACAAAACCCTGTTTTAAAGATGCTTTACTTAGTTGTTAAATGTTTTACAATACACATTTAACCAAATTTTAAATTATATCTAAATTAAAATAAGATTATTGCTTAGAACCAATGTTAGTTTTTGTCTCAGGCGTTGAGGGAGTGTAGTTGATAGTGGTACCATACACCCATAAAGTAGCTAACTGTAACAGCATTTGTACAATCAGTAATTTTTTTTAGAATTTTTTAAAATTTTATTTATATCTGTATGTGTATGAATGTATTGTCTGCATGCAAGTTTGTGCACCCGTGTTGTGCAATGCCGTGGAGGTCAGAAGAGGGTTTCAGATTCCCCTGGAACTGGAGTTCTCCTGGAATTGGAGTTTCAGACGGTTCTCGGCCGCCATGTGGGTGCTGGGGATCAAACCCAGGTCCTCTGCAAGGGCGGTCAGTGCTCTTAACCACTAGGCCATCTCTCCAGCCCACAATCAGTAATTTTTTAATCAAGACAAGTAAATTACGCAAATGACCATAGAAGTTTAAGTAGTTAATAGAGGTGCATCCGAGTTGGAGGGGCCAGTTCCAGCTTGGAGGCTTTTTAGAATTGTACAAATGCATATTAACATTTACATAAATCCAGTTAAAGATTGTTAACACCAAAAGGTATAAACCAAGTTTTGTATAGGTTGAATCTGTAAAGTGAATTATAGTTGACCTTTTTAAAACACAGAAGTTTAGAAAGTTATAGGGGTTAAAACATAATGCTCATCATCCATACCCATATGTGCACACACACACATACATACAAGCATACACGAACATATGTACAAAGGAAAAAAAGTCATGAGATCAGGCTGTGGGAAGAAAGTCACATTATTGTCTTATACTCAATGAGAAAAGGTCATTTCTACAGTCTGTCTCCTGAGTATTGGAATCAAAGCTGCATCTTTAAAACACAATGAAAGATGAAGCACTGCCCTCAGGCAAGACTTTATGCTTCCCAATGAAACACAGAATAGTGTAAAGCCAGCCCTTCCCCGACCAGCCATCCACTGTTTCTGGAGCAGGAGAGGGGCACAGAACAAACACTGGCATATTTTGCCTTTGGTCTTTTCAAGGCAGAGCCTGCCCACAGTCAGAGCCAGCCCGGTAGACTAGGCTGGCCTTGAACTCACAGGCATCCACTTGGATTAAAGCCCTGGGCCACCAAGCCAGGTTCTACAAACCTGGAATTTAAAAGATCTTGGGGGAAGTTTAGCAGACAAAAGGAAACTACAGCAGAATTAAGCACTATTTTCCTCCGAGGCCCTCTGAGTGACCCCAGACACGGGATTCAGTAGGGCCCTCATCCAACTTCTTCCATGCCATCAGACCAATCACCATGACTTGATCTTGATAAGGGGCCGGGATGGCAGCCTGTTGAAGGCTGGTGGTATGTCGAGCATCCGTGCCCGAGAGCCTGCCATAGGTAATGGGTATGGGCGGCTGAGTGTTCTGGTTATGCTCTCCCTGTACCCGACACTCCTCCTGATAGAAGGTGACTCACTTAAGGAACATAGGGCCAGGGAGGATGGCCTTGGCCAGCCTGTACCAGTCCCAGGCCACACACGCCTGATGGGCCAACCCTTCAATGATGGCCTCTGCCCAGGGAGAGATGGAGCCATCCTCAAGTCACCGCCTTCTTGAGGTAGTCTCCCAGGGGTACCAGGCCACTGTGCGGTTACCTCCCGGGTTGACATTAACCGGGTAGAGGGTGGCAGCGCTGCCTTCAAGGAGGGAGGGGGCACTGATGGGTCCTGAAAGGGGTTGGTCAGCGGATCAGGTGGCGGCGGCCAGAGAGCACCCCCAAAAGGATCAAGGGGAGGATAAAGGGGTTGGGGTTACCAAGGGCTCAGAAACCCCATCTGGAGTTTGATCCAGGGCCTGATATTCTGGCTCCCTTGGAGGCGGAGCTTCCCAGGCCTTTTTTGAAGGCTGAGGGGGGAAGCAACCCTTCAGGGCTGAGACAATGGGGAGTGCCCCCAGAGGAGGGCTCTCTCCTTTTCTGAGATGTCTAAGCCCCTACTCTTGAGTAGAACTCGGAGGGATTCTAGGGCAGGGTTAGGTTTGGAAGCAGACTTCCCCATAATTTATGGAGGTACATTCACCTGCATACCGATTGGCCCGTCAGCGAACTTCTCGAAGGAAACCGTCCTCACATGAGGCACTAGCTTGCCGGATCCTCCAGCAGGTAGGGCAGGGAGGAGAGCCAGGCCAGCCTGTCTCTCCTGTGGGGTGGCAAATGTTGACGACCTGAAAAGAACCACATGGGAGGGGGGGTGTCGGGAGTCTCATCAAAGCAAGGACTCACTTTATTGCACCAGGAAGCCGCTTATATTTGCTTGGCGGGAGGGGTGGAGAAAAGAAGGCGGGAGAGGAAATACATAGAGTGAGGAGATAGCTTTGGGCCAATAGTAATTCGCCAATCGGTTGTATCCGGGTAGAGGCGCTTTATGCTGAGTCATTCCTATGTGGAAGTGACCGGCCAGAGACAGGTCGCTAAACTCTAGTCAGGCTCAGGGGGTTATGGTAGGCCTCATTTTCCTCCATGCCCTGAGTATGGAGGGCCCACAGGGCCCAACAAGAGATGTCACTGTCTAGTCACCTTCTCAACCTGGAAAACAGGAGGAGAAAAGGCCAACTGGTGTCTGTACTGGGAAGAGGCTGGGCAGAGGTCTGCACTGAAGTGGAGATTGCCTGGACACTGCTGGGTGGGCCGGAAGGCCCAGGTAGCCATAGCTTTTCATAGGCAGTCCAGACTGGCATGTAAATCCATTGATCTTAGAATTCTGCCACATGAGAAACCTCTGACCCAAAAGGTCATGTTTGACCTTGGCTGATCATGTGATACATGGGGCCAGTTTGCCCACAGACCTGAAACAGGTGGGCTACACGACTGGACCTTCCCCCCAAGCTGCCTTTAGCCCGCTCCTCAAACTTCTGTCTATCATGTGACATAGGTCAGACATCTCTTGGGTGTCTGTCCCCTCAGGGTATGAGGACTTGTCACTATTTGTGTTCAGGTATATAGAAAGGTATAAGAAATGGTACGTGGCATCTGCAAGTCCAGGCACTGGAGAGGCTGAGGATAGAGGACTGAGTTCAAGACCAGGTTGGGCTACAGAGACTTCTCTGAATGAATGAATGAATGAATGAATGAATGGATGGAATTTCACTGCATTTGGAGTCAGGCTTGTCCAAGTCCATGCTCTCCCTCTCCATCCCTCTCTAGCTACCCCAGGGGAAGCGTGAATGTGGCACATCCGGGGCGCTGCAGGCTGTCGTCGTGTGGGAGCTGCCTTTCTACTCCTCTGCTTCTGCCTTAGAGTTCTTATGTCCTGACCCCCGAGGTCAGAGCCAAACCTTCCTAAGACCTCTGCCTGAACACACAGTGTGACTGGGTACTCAGTGGAACCCCAGTGCTCGCTGGCCTCTAGGTCTTTGTGAGCCCCACTGACAGGTAGTCTCTTCCCTTCCACAGGCAGAAGGCATTGCCCCAATTTTCCTTTTTCTTGAACTTCCAGTTTTGAGGCTAGCTTAGGAAGGAGGATGGGGCCTCTGATGGCTTTTGGGGGGGCTCCCGTGACCCTAGTAGCTCTTCCTAGGCCTACCGGCTATAGACAGAATAGTCACATTCCCACCATGACAGGACAAGGGGGCCTCTGAAGACACGCTCTGGCATGGAAATATATGGGCTGGCCAGGTGACACTGGCTGAGTCTGACAGAGGGCTTGAGGAATTTCCCATGGGAGACATTGGAACAAGCTGGGCCTGTGAAGTGGCAGAAAGAACACTGTGGTTCCGTTGGCCTGGGAGTGGGGGCCCTGGGACTCTGCAAGGGACATTTGGTAGTACCTGTCCCATGGGGTTTTTCCAAGAAGTTCTATAAAGGGGGCTAGAGAGATGGCTCAAGTGATTAAGAGCACTGACTGCTCTTGCAGAGGACCTGGGTTTGGTTCCCAGCACCCGCATAACAGCAAACAACCATCTGTAACTCCAGTTTCAGGGGCTCTGACACCCTCTTCTGACCTCTGCAGGCATTGTACAGATAGATGATATACCTACATACATGCAGGCGAAACACTCATACAAATAATAATAATAATAACAACAACAATAATAACAATAAAAAAGCTCTGTAGAGCCTGGCTCTCCCCTGCCCCTTCCAGCTACCCCAGTCTGGCCTCCTGGGAACACAGGACACCACGTCTCCCCTGCAGCTCACTGGCCCTTTATCACATACTCATGAAGACTCTGGATCAAGGCTGAGCACGAGGCCTGGTGTGTTGCGTCCACCACCTCACCTTCCTTACCCTGGCTCACAGCTGAGAGGGAGGCCACAGGCAGTGCAAGGGGGGGGGGGCGCTGGCTGCAGGGGGCGAAGGCCCAGGTGCTCCCATCTTCCTGTTAGAGGAAGCTCTAGGACACAGGAACTCCTGTGTTCTGACCTGCGCTCCACACCGGATCCCCACCTACCCCCAACAGAACAGGAGTGACCTGTGTCATCCCTTCCCCACACCCCCTCAGGCCCAGAGGGCCCAGTAGGGGACCAATGGAAGGAAGGGGAAACAGGCTAGCCTCAGCTGGACAGCTCCCCAGTAGGAAACTGAGGTGGCAAGGCTGGCTCAGGCCTGGCAGGGGTGCTGGTGACAAAACTCCTTCCTCCATCAGAGTGGCTGTGGCCACACAAAGGGGCTAGCCATCTCCATGCCTTATTGAGGTCAGCAGACTTGGGGACTAGGTTGTGGGTTCCGCCTCTTCCATCAAGTGCGTGTGTGTGTGTGTGTGTGTGTGTGTGCACACGCACACGTGCATGTGTATGCATACTGTCCTTGCTTCCCACCTGGACTAGCAGTGACCAGCTGGGGGAGGGTGACCATAACTTCACACCAGTGATTGCCATCAAATGCCACCCCCCTCACAGAGCAGCTCCACAGGCCTCTTGTCATGAGTCCTTCCCATGCCTGTGAGAAGCACCAAGTAGCAGACAACTGATGCAGGGTCACCAGGCCAGACAGTGACCAAGAAAGATACCAGCCCATGCCTGATTACACCCTCCACTACCACAAGACCCACACTCCTGTTCTGCCTCCTACAGGAAGTCCTCCAGGATTTCCATCCCCCTGCCTGAAGCTCCGGGAGCTGTGAGAGCTCACCAGGGTCACTGTCTGTCCTTCCTGTTTTCCCGCCTTGTGGGAGAGACTGGAGACCTGCCCTGTCAGCACCTCTCTTCTTCCCTCCCCCATCCCAGCAGGCATATGTTTGCATCTGGCTTTGTTCAAACCACGGCCTCATCTCTGTGCCTTGGGTGGTTACCGTCCTCACCAAATCTGGATGCTCTGAAGAGCAGCTTGTGCTTTTGCTGTTGTTTACAGAGTCTAGAACAAGCCTTGAGAGTCTTGCTGTGGGAAGTGGAGCAGGAGCATCTGATCCCAAGTCCCAGGGCAGCCGTGCTGGGGGTGGGGGCTCATCCCAGCTCCCTCGGAAGGGAGTCTCAGTAGCAGGAGGTGACTGAGACTCATCGTACCGCCCATTTCCCCATAACCACCTTTCGAAATCCCACTGATGGCGCCATTGAGCAGGAAGAGCGAGAAAGAGGCCACAGGAAGTAGTGACCAGTGGCTGGGTGGCAGGCAGGAGGCAGGCCAGTTGGTCAGAGCCTGGGACCGGGAGACCACACAGCCTCAGGACTCTGCCGACCACTGATGGGGATAGCCAGGGGCCTGGGGGCCCTGTTGCTTCTTCTGATGGCCTCAGGTGAGCAAGCAGGGTTCCTCAGCCCCTCCTGCTAAGCTGGGGAGACCCTGTACTACAAAGGGCCTTGGGCAGCATGGGCAGAGACCCCGGGATGCACAGTGGATGGGCAAGTGGAAAGTCAGGGCGACGACCTCATCACCTCTCTGGCCTTGTCCCTCTCGGTGGGTCTTATTCTGCTAAATCCTATCACTCTGGGTCTCAGGTCCCTTTGTCATTCCACAGGACAGAGAATGTGGGGGAGCACAGAGTCTGGAGCCTGGTTCTAGGACATGATGGGCCAGACAAGTTATTCAGTTGGCCTCGGGGCTCCTGGGGAAGGAGTCAGGGCTGCTGGAAGACAAACCTGCTCTGTCTAGCAGGGGCTCTGTCTCCACAACCACCCCTCAGTCCACAGTGATAGGGTCCAGGACGCAGACTGCTGCTGTCCCACTCGCTCCGGCCTCACATACAGACACAAGGTACTCCAGTAGCCGCTGAAGAACCCGGTCTCATCTGCCCCAGGCCAGCCAGCCGCTGTCTCTGTCCCGGCTGTCTCTGTGTGTCCTTGGCTGCTGAGGGATGGCTCTCAGGTCCCCTAAGTGGGGAGGTACTCCCACCTCAGCACCTAGCCTGTCCTCGTTGGCTGCAGCTTCAGCAGGTGTTCTAAGTGTCCACCTCTCTCTGTGTCCATCCAGAATGGCCGTGTGACTAGCTACAGGGAATCAGCACCGTTGGGGCCCTCTGTTCTTCAGATGTTGGGGGATTTGGTGAAGGGCAGAGTTCAATGTCTGGCTTACAAATGAACTGGATACAGTGGCGCATCCTTGGACTTGGGCAGTGGAGACAGGAAGATGATGAATTCAAAGCTGGCTTCAGTCATATACTGAGTTTGAGGTCAGCCTGGGCTACCTCTCTTAAAAAAGAGACCCTATCTTTTTTTGTAGTCCCCCTCCCCCAACTTTGCCTCAGCTGCTCACAATGCACCAGCCACCCCCCCGGGGGGGGCACCATTTTGATCTCTCAATTCTTTTTTTTTTTAAACATTTCTATTGAAGTTTTGTGCAATGCACGCATCGTTTCTCAGTCCGGTCTAGACTCATCTCCCCTTCCATGCCCCCCACCCCATCCAAGTTCATGCACCCTGCCTTTCCTGCCCTGGATCTTTTTCTGATTCTTTCCAAAGTTTTTAAAGCAGAGGATTATTGTTCTTGGGGGAACTTTACTGTTTCAGTTGGTTCCCTGTCCCAGTTCCTCTGCTGTTGTAGTTCCCTCCAATCTGTATTGCTTCAACAGTCTGACTCCATTGTGTACATGTTCTACAATATCCATTCATCAGTTGAGGGACATTTAGGTTGTCTCCATGTCTAGCTATCGTGAAGAGAGCAGGCACAAACATGGATGCACAGGCATACGCCAAGGAGTGGTGTAACTGGATCATATGGTAGACTCATTTTTAGTTTTTATTTTGTCTTTTCGAGACAGGGTCTCCCTGTAGCCCCAGCTGTCCTGGAACTCACTCTGTAGACCAGGCTGGCCTTGAACTCACAAAGATCCACCTGCCTCTGCCTCCCAAGTGCTAGGATTAAAGGCGTGCGCCACCACGCCTGGCCATTTTTAGTTTTGGAGAATACTCCACGCTGCTTTTCATAGTGGTTGGACAAGTGACCCTATCTTCAAAAAGAAAAGTGGGGGCTGGAGAGATGGCCTAGAGGTTAAGAGCACTGACCGCTCTTGCAGAGGACCCGGGTTTGATCCCCAGCACCCACATGGCGGCTGAGAACTGTCTGTAACTTCAATTCCAGAAGAACTCCAGTTCCAGGGGAACTGGAGACCCTCTTCTGACCTCCACGGCATTGCATGACACGGGTGCACAGACCTACATGCAGACAGTACATTCATACACATACAGAAATAAATAATAAAAAATGTATTTGTTAAAAAAGAAAAGTGGCCAGCTGTGGCGGCACATACCTTTAATTCCGGCACTCTCAAGGCAGAGGCAAGAAGATCTCTGAATTTGAAGCCAGCCTGATCTGTATAGTGAGTTCAGGCCAGCCAGAGCTACATAGTGATACCCTGTCTCAAAAGTGAAATGAAGGAAGGAAGGAAGGAAGGAAAGAAGGGAAAGAGAAGAGAAGAGAAGAGAAGAGAAGAGAAGAGAAGAGAAGAGAAGAGAAGAGAAGAGAAGAGAAGAAGAGAAGAGTAGGCAGAAATGTGGCTAGGGGACATCCTGGGGCAAGAGCAGGCTGTCAGACAACCTTGGATGGATGACTTTAACATGATAACTAAGCAGCTACTGTTGAGGTGTGGCTATTGCCAGGTCTTATTGAGTGCCATCACAAGAGCTGTAATTCACAGGCTGGACCCTCACAGTTCCCCCAAGTGGTGATATGGACCCATGAGTAGCACGAGAACTCTTGAGTGGTGGTAAGGAGGCTCTGGGCAGTGGCACAGATACTCAGGGTTGGTTGGGTGAATGGTCAGTAATCTAAATGATGCAGGAGCTGGCCAGTTTATATTTAGATATTAGACTCCATCCTACATAGTCATTAGTAGGGCAGGTGCCATTTATCCATTTGCCTGCCTGCTCTTCACTCACATGTTCAATAAGCATGGATGGTGCTGAGCTCTGTGCTGGTACTATGTGGCCCCTGTCCCCAGGGACTTACAGGTACACTGGAAGGTGCTTTACCTCAGGGGTGAGGTAGGGGCCAGCCTGTGGTGACTGGGCTATGCTGGGATAGAGGAGAGCTCATGGGCAACAGAGATTTTATAATAGAACACTTTACCAAGGTACAGGGAAGGGGCACAAAAGGGGCAGCTATTTGCCTGAGGGGGTGTCTCTGCACCCTGAGCCTGAAGGGTGAGGATTGGGCTGTTCCCAGGCTATGGCTGCAGGAGAGAAGAGGGGCTGCTGGTGAGTGGAAGGGAGGGGCTGAAGGGACATGGTCAGTGGGGGGGGCACACAGGCAGACACCTGCCCCCCTAGCCTCTGACCTCCAGCCCATTCCCCCCGTTGTGCTCCCAACACTGAACCCACTGTGAGGTTTCAGAGTCAGTAGCCTGTGGTAGAGCCTTGAACGACAGAGACAAAGAGGGAGGGAGGGAAGGAGGGAGACAGGGCAGAAACAGAGAAGAAGCAGTGCTAATTCTGGGTTTCCTTGTCTGGGTGAACAGCTTTCAAAATTCTCCCAAAAATCATCAGACAGATGTTTAGCAGTCTTCTCAGCTGGATGTGCTGGTACACACCTGCTTTCCAGCACTCACAAGGATCTTGAGTTTGAGGCTAGCCTGAGCTACATAGCAAGAATGAAAAGGGCCAACCCCACAAAGACTATTCCCTGGCTTCTGTGTGCTGGCTGCTCACCAAGCCCTTCCCTGGACACCCAGCTGGAGTTCACAGTAGGATGGAGAGAAACCGTGCTCGCTTGCTCGCTCCCCCTGGGCTGTTAGCCTTATTCCTAATTCCCCCACACTCCCCCCTGATCGAGCCCTTCTTCCTTTCAGCCTCTCCCCTCATATTTGAAATTTGAATGTGGACAGTCTCATAGACTGTGCATCTAGCATCTGCCCTCAGGATATCATAGATACTTTTACAAACTAGCAGAAAGTCTGTACGTGAACTTAAACAGCACCGTCACATAACTTTATTCTACCATTTCTTTGCCATGTATTTTATTTTGTGTCCTAATGATTGAAAAAAACCATTTTCCCTTAAATTCAAAGTAATACTAACCATGATTTTTATCTTTATTTTTTAATTTATTTTTGGTCTTTTTGAGACAGGGTCTCCCTGTAGCCCCAGCTGTCCTGGAGCTTGCTATTACATCAGGCTGGCCTTGAACTCACAGAGATCTGCCTGGCTCTGCCTCCCGAGTGCTGGGATTAAAGGTGTGTGCCACCACACCCAGCTAACCATGATTTTTAAAAATCGAATACCAGCAAAAGGTATTTAGGAAGCAAGTGCCCCTGCCTTCTGCTCCCTTGGGATACCCCCACCTTAGAGGTGGCTCCGTCACAGCTCCCTGTGGGCTAACCTGATAGCAATAGCCATCAGTGATCAGAACCTTCCCTTACCTAGAGAGCACAAAGGACCCTGACAGACAGTTCACAGAAAGAGATCTGAAAATGGGCAGTATGGACACAGAGATGTCTACCTCCTTAAACTACTGTGAATTGGATTTGATCTCTCTAGTTGTCTAGGAAAAGCAGAAGCTTAGGGTGACCCGAGTTAATAGCGACTCTCACTTTCAGTGGGGATGTTCATAGGTGTCTCTCTTCTGAAGGGAAATTCAGAATATCAATACTTATTTGTTTCCAGTGGCAGGGATTAATACTCTATACCTACTAAATCATCCTCCCCTTGGGTGATAAGTATTGAATGGGAGACTTGCACACACCAGTAGATGCTCTCCAAGCTAGAGCCCAGCCCCCACACACCTAGTAAAAATTTCATCCAGGATTTTCAGGATATGTTGTCTTAGCACAAGCTCACAAAAATGCACACTCAAGAATTTTGAGAGAATAGTCAGGCATGGTGGCTCATACCTTTAATCCCAGCACTTTGAAGGCAGAGGCAGGTAGATCTCTGAGTTCAAGGCCAGCCTGGTCTCTCTAGTGAGTTCCAAGATAGCCAGGGCTATAGAGTGAGACCCTGACTTGAAGAAGAAGAAGAAGAAGGAGGAGGAAGAGGAGGAGGAGGAGGAGGAGGAGGAGGAGGAGGAGGAGGAGAAAAGAATACAGAGATTGTGCTAAGTTACTAGGGGACAGTGAAAAAGAACAAGGCAGAAATGGCCTCAAGACTTGTTGCTAAATTAATGATCTACCCAGGAAAATTTGCATATGCATGAGAAATGTTTTGAATTTGTAACAAATTGTTAAGGATGGTGACCCCTGGGTATGCTGAGGACCTGTGGGAAGAGGGACTTGAACTTACTATTTTACGCTTCTATGTATGATTTAGTCTTATTATTCTTATTAATATTGTTATTATCATTATTTGAGGGGATGTGTGTGCCACAGTGTGTGTGTGTGTGTGTGTGTGTGTGTGTGTGGTCAGAGGACAACCTTTGGAACTGGATTCTCCTTCTGCAGATTGAACTCTGGTCCTCACGCTTGTGTGGCAAGGTCCTTCACCAGCTGAGCCATCTCACTGGCTCTGATTTAGATACTTGAACTATACGCTCATAGTGCCTTTTGGGGGGGTCTTTTTGAGACAGGGTCTGTCTGTAGCTCTAGTTGTCCTGGAACTCACTATGTAGACCAGGCTGGCCTTGAACTCACAGAGATCTGCCTGCCTTTGCCTCCCGAGTGCTGAGATTAAAGGCATGCACCACCACTCCTGGCTTCGTATTGCTTTTGTATAGAGTCAAACAAATATGTAGATACACACATACATCTCACCTAAGTGGAAATGTATGTACATAATTTGACTTCAGGGGTTGGGGAGACAGCTCAGGGGGTGCTTACTGCTCAAGCATGGGGACCTGAATTCAGATCCTTGGCAACCCCATGAAAGCCAAGCACAGCCAGCAACATAAGACTATAATCCCAGTACTAGGGGAGCAGAGATGTGTGGATGTTAGGGGCTCGCTGGCCAGACATTCTAGTTGAAATCGGGAGCTCCAAGTTCAGTGAGAGACTCTAAAAAAAATAAGATGGAATGTGTTTATTTTCCCAACATTGAACTCTGGCCTCTACATGAACACATGTACACTTGTACACGAACACAAGTACACAGCATAAAACACACACACACACACACACACTTTGACTTTGATTAAAAGTCTCATCTCATCTTCTCAAACATATAACAACAGCTTCGTGACTACCTAAGATGGGCTCTCTTACCCTAAAACTTACAGGATAAGAAAATCGAGTCTCAGAGAGTTTGAGTAACTTACCCGAGGACGCACAGCTAGAAGTTTTACTCTGTAGCCCTTGGCCCTGAGAAAGATCTGAACTAGAAGGCACAGAAGCTGGTCTCCAGCCCTGGAGCAGCTTCCATCCACCCAGTGACTACTCAAGTCACTGCACTCTGGCCAGAGCCTGCTGCATCCTCCCCCTACCCAAGGAGGGAGCTGGGAGGCTGTGACTGCAAGGCTGAGGCAAAGCCAACCAGAATGCTTCTAAGAGTTACTGCTCTGTGAGAGCTTGGGGGCTCGGGAGGATCTGATGGAGCAACTGAGCAAAGCCAGGCAGGCTCCAGGAGGACGTGGACAGTGCAATAGTACTGAGAGCAGCACCTCTTATGACAGTGCGGTAGTACTGACAGTAGCACCTCTTATGACAGTGCAGTAGTACTGACAGCAGCACCTCTTATAACAGTGCAGTAGTACTGAGAGCAGCACCTCTTATGACAGTGTGGTAGTACTGACAGCAGCACCTCTTATGACAGTGCAGTAGTACTGACAGCAGCACCTCTTATGACAGTGCAGTAGTACCGACAGCAGCACCTCTTATGACAGTGCAGTAGTACTGACAGCAGCACCTCTTATGACAGTGCAGTAGTACTGACAGCAGCACCTCTTATGACAGTGCAGTAGTACTGACAGCAGCACCTCTTATGACAGTGCAGTAGTACTGACAGCAGCACCTCCTATGACAGCGCAGTAGTACTGACAGCAGCACCTTTTATGACAGCGCAGTAGTACTGACAGCAGCACCTCTTATGACAGTGCGGCAGTACTGACAGCAGCACCTCTTATGACAGTGCGGCAGTACTGACAGCAGCACCTGTTACTGAGCACGGCCGTACAGAGTATTTGTATCATATGCCATGCTTTCCCAGAGCATCTCACCAACCCTGTGAAGTAGGGGCACCTGCTTTCCCCTTGGACAGACAAGGCGAGTTGGCTGGAATGCAGCCAGGTGGGCATACAGGTGCAGCTCGGGAGACCCCCTTCTCCTACCCTGCTCCTCTCACTCCGCATCTTTCCTTTAGGTAATGATGTCACTGAAAAGCCCAGAAATGTCTGCCTGCTCACGCAGAGCCGCAAGTATGAGGACTTCGACTTGGATGAAGTCTCTGGGTGCTTCACAAAGTGCCGGGAGTCACAGGACAACACCTGCAATGTCGGGAACCTGCAAAGGTGAGGGGTGGACTCAAGGTCCCTGCCTGGGGGTGGAGGGGGCGTTTTCAGGAAGCCACGGGGCAGAGTGCTGCCAGGATGGAGAGCATGCTGCTGCTCTTTTCCCCTCCCATGTTCCCCCAATCCAGCCCACCCTGGGGGCCCCCACAGTAGGGGATAAAGAGGCAAATCATCCTATCTCTGCCCTATGGAGCAGCTGGAAAAATTGACACAAACCTATGAGGGATGGCTCCAGGGTGTGACCAGAGAGTGTAGAGCAAGGTCACAGCTTAGCCCAGAGGAGAGAAGTCTGCCAAGGGTTTTCCCAGGAGCCAGTCTGTGAAAAGGCTTTGAAGGATATAGAGGCGTTTTCCAACTGAACCCAGATGATGGTGGGTGATATGGCCACTTAGTTTCATAGTAATGGGAAAGGACTACAAGGCTTTGAACTGTGAGAGTGATAAGAAAAAGTTATATTCTTTTTTTTTTCTTTTTTGAAACAGGGTCTCCCTTTAGTCCCAGCTGGCCTGGAGCTCACTCTGTAAACCAGGCTGGCCTTGAACTCACAAAGATCTGCCTGCCTTTGCCTCCTGAGTACTGGGATTAAAGGTGTCTGCCACCACACCCAGCCTAAGACAGTTCTTAGCTGCCATGTGGGTGCTGGGAATCAAACCCTGGGTCCTCTGCAAGAGCAGTCAGTGCTCCTAACTGCTGAGCCATCTCTCCAGCTCAGAAAAGTTACATTCTTATAACTTTCTGTATTCATATATAATCTTTTAAAGCTTAAGCTATTTTGAAGTTTCCTCTGTTTTACTTACTAGGCAGATATCTTGAAATGACCCCTGGCTTCCTTTCCTATGGTTTATTGCTCTGTGACGCTTTGACTCCCTTGAGATGTTTTATTGTTCTATAACACCCTGAAGCTCTGTGATGCACTACACTCCCTACCTCTGACTGTACATAAAGATGTGAAGCTTAGAGAATGGAAAGTTAACCAAATGGTTTAATGAGAGACCTGGTCCAATTAGTCCAAGAAAAGTGTAGCTTGGGCAGGCGAGGCGGGTCCTGGCAGGAGGGTGGCGTCCACAGGGCGGGAGGCCTGGTGCTCCTTCTTCCTCCACACGTGGCTGGCCAGGGGTTGGTAGTTGGGTTCAAGCTCCGCTAGCCCTCCGCATCTCCTCAGGGTTCCTAGGGCTCCTGAGAGCCGTGTTGGTCTTCCTGCCCAACAGTAACTGAGCCGGCCGGCCCAGGGCATGGTCCAGAGGGAACCAGGTGATGCTGGGCGCTCAGTGGAGTGACAAAGGCCAGAGGAAGGTGGCGGATCTGCTGGTGCAACGTTGTACGCTGCCAGGGACGAAATAATGCTGGTCATACAGTGGTAGATTCTGTGGAATATGACTTTCATGTTTTACCCAGTGGAATAATTAACCCAAATGTTAGTGCAGTCACTGGAAATGGATGGTAATTCTTGTATCTGGACTATTTGAAGAAGCAGAGAAAAATGTTCAAAAGAGAAAAGGGCTAGATGTCTGGGAAAAAAGGCTTATCATATCGACAGAGCTCATTGTATTTGATTCTCATCAAGCAGCTGATGGTATCCAGGAATAACAAAGACCCAAACAAGCAGGGGAAAATTGGGGTGCCACAAAAAAAGACCATTGGCCCAGTGTATTCCCCCAAAGCTGCTCAGAGTGGACTTTGGATGTGTGATCTTGTTTCTGAAAGGCTCAACGTTCTAAATAAGTAGTATACATCTATATATCCTAATTTGGAAATGGACATTGAAGGTGAATTACAGAAACTCAAGAATTATATGGAAAGGATTAAACCAATGATGAGAGGTGGAGTTTATTTCCTATGTGAGGCCCTACATGGACCACCAAAAAAATAAAAACCTTTGGTAGAAGGTGCAAGTGCAGCATTATCAGATATTGATTTGGGGACTTCCCCTTTTGTAACCTCCTCACACTGCACTGTCAGAGGTGTTTGTACAGGTTTGGGTATGCCTCCTCAAAGTGTTGGAGAAGTGTATGAAGTTGTGAAAACTCATACCACTGGAGCTGGGATTGGTACCTTTCCCACAGAGCAAGACAATGAAATTGGAGAACTACTACTACAAACAAAGAGTAGAGAATTTGGTGTAACTCCTGGGAGGAAAAGGAGATGTGGCTGGCTGGAGCTCATGCTACTGAAACGTGCTCATATGATCAATGGATTTACCGTGTCGGCCCTTACCAAGTTGATATTTTGAACATGTTTATGGAAATCAAAGTTGGAGTAGCTTATGAATTAGATGGTGAAATCATCCCTCATTTTCCAGCAAACCAAAAAGTCTTAAATAAAGTGGAAGTTGGGTGTAAGACTCTCCAGGGTGCACCACAGATATATCAAATGCAAGCACGTTTAAAGGGCTGCCTGTCAGTGCACAAAATTATGTTCACTTTATTGACGATGAGCTTCACATTCCAGTTAGGTGAGTTGGCGTAGGTAAATCCAGAGGGTCTATGATTCAACTCTTCTAAGGATTGCCAGTAACATACGAAACACTCCTGGAAGGGAGGGAAAAGCTTTCTCAAACATTTCTCTATGACCTGCACATTAAAGAATAAAGGCATTGAAATGAGTCTTAAGCTGGCATTTGTCTAAAGTCTCTGAGGGATGGCTGTGGTGGAAACGGACTGGCATATCCCGTCCTCGGCTGGCATGACCGCAGATCATTCGCTGCTCCTGCTGCTCACGATGCCGCAGTCTCTTCCCATGTTTAGGAACAGTGTGATCACGGTTTGAAATCTAGAATACTTTCATCGTCATTTTCTTCATTCTCGGTGTTGTGTTTTAGTTTTCCCCCTACTAGACAGAACAGTTACTGCAGTTGTGCACAAACATTTTTACATTCCGATTATTCAGGTCTGTCACTGTAATCTTTGCTATTTTAGAAGAAAATGATAAAAAGCTAGGGGTTCATATTGAAGGGAAACCCAGTGCAAAAGTATACAGGACTCTGATAAAGGTGACTAGGGTTTATTTGGGGCATGGGACTGGGCATGTGACTGGCCTGCCTGACCCAGGAGCAGGATGACCAGTGTTAAAATGGCACTGAAGTGGCAGTTTTAAACCCAGGCATACAAGGAAGTGGGGGGGCAAGGAAGTGGGGTATAGGGTGTACTACGGGTGGACCTGTGGCTGCTATCAGACGGAGCATCTCCAGAGAAACCTGGGCCTGTGGCTGGTATCAGACAGAGCATCTCCAGAGGAACCAGGGCCTGTGTTCTTTGCCTCCTGTGAGGCATGATTGTAGGACATTGCAACAACCATTTCTCAGACTGCAAGAATACAATCCAGGGTGATTATTTCTCAGAACTCTGCCTTGGTTGGCTTTCTGGAATGCCTGACGTAGGTGGGCATTACAATTTAAACAGAATTCATAACATTACGAAAGTATACTTTGTAATGTTATGAATTCTGTTTAAATTGTGGACTGTTTATTTTCTGCTGAGTTTTGGCTGGAGGGAGGGAGTGTGTTCATGGGGTCTTTCAATTTGTACAGAACACAGATTTTTAGTTCTCTACAAATTATTTAATACAATGAACATTTAATTCAGTGTTCAAGAGAAAAGATGTTTCCTTGCAATCTTAATTTTTTTTTGGGGGGGGGCTTTTTGAGACCTGATCTCCCTGTAGCCCCAGCTGGCCTGGAACTCACTCTACTCACTCTGTAGACCAGGCTGGCCTTGAACTCACAGAGATCCACCTGCCTCTCCCTTCTGAGTGCTGGGATTAAAGACATGCACCACCACACCTGGCAAATGTTAAAAAATAGTTATTTAAAAAGTTGGGGGCTGGAGAGATGGCTCAGCAGTTAAGAGCACTGACTGCTCTTTCAGAGGACCCGGGTTTGATTCCCAGCACCCACATGGCGGCTAAGAACCATCTTTAACTCCAGTTCCAGGGGAATCCGACACCCTCTTCTGACCTCTGCAGCATTGCATGACACGGGTGCACCTACTTACATGGAGACAGTACACTCATACACATAAAATAATAAATAAAATTAAAAAATAAATAAATAAAAATAAAAAAAGAACTGTCTTAAGCCGGGTGTGGTGGGGCACGCCTGAAATCCCAGCACTCAGGAGGCAGAGACAGGCAGATCTCTGTGAGTTCAAGGTCAGCCTGGTCTACAAAGTGAGTTCCAGAACAGCTGAGGTTGCAGGGAGACCCTGTCTCAAAAAGACAAAAAACAAAACAAAACAAAACAAAAAACTTGTTGTGATATTTGGTGGATAGTTTACTTTATTTTCAGACATTGACTCATGTGTAATCGTTCTTTAAAAAAAAAACAAAAAAAAAACCCAAAAACCAAAAAAACCAAACATACTATTCTGAGTTCAGTGGGTTGAGTTTCGACATTGTGCCTGCCAATGTACCAACACAATCCTAAGTATTGTTAGTCATAATCTTGATCATGCTTTCATCTCAACTTTCTTGAAAAAACAAAGAGATGTTATTTTGATGTTAGGCTTAACATTGTGCTGTAGATCATCCTTCCATAAACTAGTAAATTTAAATTAGGTGCCATTTGAATTTATTTTATTATACCATCGATAGCTGATTAAAAAGAACCAAATATTTCCAGCAAAAAAAGAAGAGTGTAGATCAAACATGTCAGATATCTAAACTTCTGCCAGTAATATCCATTTTTCTAAACTGCAATTACCATTTGACCGATTCCTAGCCCAATTTACCTGGCCTAGCTATAAATCAAAAGGCAGCAGATGTCCTGACCCACACCTGAGAGATCTACTTTGTAAGCTATGATGACTGAGTGAAACCAAGAAGGGATCTTCCTGACATAACACGGCCCATCATGGAAAGAAACGGAGGGCCCGTGTTAGCCATAAAATGAAGATGGAAAAATGCCAATCTAATCTCTATCTGTTCAAGGCCCAGAAAATGTAGAAGCCTTAGTTTCTGATCTTGGGCCCTCATGCATGAGAAGGGGGGGAAAAACAAGTTTTCTGACTTTCTCTTGGGTGAATGCTTGGTCTTTTAGCTATTTGAAGAATCTTTGCACAACAAGAGTCCAGCATACTAGGGGCAGAGGCAGGAGTGATGAGGTGGGATGGTGGGGTAGAGCTGGAAGTAGGTGAGGACTCAGACGTAAGGCTCATATTCCATAGACCAGTCCTGGAACCCAGGGAAGTGGCATACTTGAGGCTGAGGAAAGATGAGGCCAACTTTGGATTGTAAAATGATTGCTTGGAGTTCCGGACGGGGCCTAGAGAGATGGCTCAGAGATTAAGAACAAAGGACCAGAGTTCAATTTCCAGCACACCTGTTAGATGGCTCTTAGCTATAGCTTCAACTCCAGAAGATCAGACACCTCAGGTGTGTATGTATGTGCACATGCCTACACACACACACACACACACACACACACACGCACACACACACATAATTAAAAATAAAATACATCTTTAGAATGATTGAGCTTCAGGGAAGGACTCGGGGTGGTGACGCAGGTGGGGATGGGATGAGGTGGGAGGCCACTGGACACCATGCACCTTTGCAGGAAACCTGCCTCAGAGAGGCCAGAGATAGACTCAGTGAGACCAAGAGGCTAGCTAGATGGAGTTGGTGGGGGTGGGGAAGAAGCTTCTGGATGTGGCCACTGGTGCAGTTGTTGGCTGGATAGCTCTGCCTTTCCCCTCTGCTTTCACTTCTATGAGTGCATTTCCTATTTGCGTGTAAGTGCACCATGTTGTGCAATGCCCATGGAGGTCAGAGAGGGCATTGGATTCTACCTGGAACTGGAGTTATGGACAGTTGTTAGTCATCATGCTGTTGGTGCTGGGAATGAAACCTAGATCCTCTGCAAGAGCAGCCAGTACTCTTTACCACTGAGCCATCTCTCCACGCCCCACCCCTGCTCTGGCTTCTAAGCAAAGGGTCCATAAATCACCCAGGACACCCACAAAAGTGCCTGGTTTACATCATAAATATTTGTTGTTCTGGATGAATTAAAGCCTGTTTCTGACTGGGTGTTAGGACAGCGATCCTACTGAAGCTTATTCTCTTGGTGGCCCAGAAATGCTCCCTGCCCCACCTGAAGCTACTCTGGCAGCTTCTTATCACCCCAAAGCCACTCAAGGGGCTCCCCTGTGTTGCTCTATGGCCTGGATAAGTGTCTTGGAGACTGCTGAGTCATCTCTCCATCCCTATTTTAGTTTTTGGAGGCAGGTTCTCATATAGCCCAGACTTTGCACTGTCTGTGTAGTTTAGGATGAACTTGAACACCTGATCCCCCTGCGTCTATCTCCTAAGTCCTGAGATCACAGCTATGCACCACCATGTTTAGCTTTTTGGTATCCTTGTTTGGGTGCAACTTCTATGCCATATACTGTGTACACTGTCGGGGGTCAGTAATTCTGACCATATTTATACAGTGTGACAGGGCACTACTGCAATCACTTTGGAGCATTTCACCCCCACTTCTCCCTGTCTGCAGCCGACTGCTAATCCTGCCCCACCAGTCAGCCTCTGGCCAGCCTCCTCCTTGCCAGTCTGATGCTCTGGCCAGTTTCTACCAAGGGAGCTCTCTACTATGTGGCCTTTGAAGTTGACCTTCCTTCATTTAGCAGAGTAAGACTCCTCCGTGTTTTAGTGTATTCATTTTAATACTGTTATATCAGGTAAATATATCACATTACATTATCTATCCAACAATTGATGGACATCTGAATTGGTTCCAGTTCTTGATTATTCTGAATATTGTTTCCATGAATGTTTGAATTCAAATCTTTGTGGACATATGTTTCCATCAAATGGAAACATATCCTAGGATGGGAATTGCTGGGACATCCATTGAATACATCCCGCACTTCATAAGAGTCTGCCAAGCTGGTTTCCAAAGCTGTTGTGCCATTTGTTTCTCGTCAACAGTGTAGGAAGGCCTGGGTTCAACACACTCCATACTGTTGATGTTCATAGTTCTGACTGTGCTAGTGCAGAGGGGGCATCTCGCCGAGGTTCTCATTTACATTTCATCAATGAGCAATGAGCCTCAGCATCTTTAAATATATTTTTATTGATTCTTTGAGAATTTCATGCAATGTATTTTGATCAAATTCAGACCCCCCATCTCTACCCCTCCCTTGCTACCCCTCCTCCCACCTGACTGCATGTCCTCTGTTTTGTCTCAAGCCCTATGGAGTCTAATTTGTGTTCCCAAGTGTTCTTCCCTGTGAGTTCATCGCGGGAGCATGGTCAATTTACTTAGCATCACGATCTTAAAGAAAACTGACTCTGCCTCTTCCAGCGGCTCTCAATTGCCAATAGTTCCTCAGCTAAGGTTGCAGCCTCTTGCCCACCTTCCCCATCTATGCTGGGCTTTTGTCTGGCTTGAGCTTGCATAGGTCTCATGCATGCTGTCACAACTGCCGTGAGTTCCTATGTGCAACTGCCTTGTAGTTGTCCACTACTTCGGACTCTTCCAGTCTGTGCAACATAGTCCACAATGCTCCCTGAGCCTTGGGAGGAAAGGGACTGATACAGGTGCCCCGTTTAGAGCTGAGCACTCTCTAGTCTCTTTATTTTCTGTATGCTGAGCAGTTGTAGGTCTCCCTCCCTCCCTCCCTCCCTCCCTCCCTCCCTTCCATCNAAAGGGACTGATACAGGTGCCCCGTTTAGAGCTGAGCACTCTCTAGTCTCTTTATTTTCTGTATGCTGAGCAGTTGTAGGTCTCCCTCCCTCCCTCCCTCCCTTCCTCCCTCCCTTCCATTCCCGGAGGTCCCACTGTGGCCAAGGGAATTATCTACATGGTCCATATGGGCTGTAGAGGTCGGTGGGGTTGGTCAAGTGTCTCATTTCTAGCGGTCTCCTACCCGGGTGCTCACCAGGAGTGTGTAGCATGGCATGGCTGTCTGATGGCTGTCTGCATTGGTCCCAGGGGAACACTGGAGGAGTGGGAGGTGTGGGAGCTTTCAGGATCCAGCCTCTGGCTGTGCGAAGGAAGGAAGACTGTGAGCTGGAGGTCGGCCTGGGCTACATTATGGGGCCCTGTCTCACTGAAGAAAAAGAGGGAAGGCACCAAAGCAATACAAAATCATGAGAATTCACTGAACCTGAGATCTGCACTGGGAAACCTTTCCTGGGGACAATGAATTGGACAGCTTTGTGGAGTCAAAAGTTTGGGCTGTTTTATTTTATTTATTTATTTATTTGTTGGTCTTTTCGAGACAGGGTCTCCCCGTAGCCCCAGCTGTCCTAGACCTCGCTCTGTAGACCAGGCTGGCCTTGAACTCACAAAGATCTGCCTGCCTCTGCCTCCCAAGTGCTAGGATTAACGGCATGCGCCACCACGCCTGGCTGGGCTGTTTTAGTGTACAAGGGTAGAAGTGTATACAAATAAATATTTAGGTCAGTATTTGCCATTTTATTTGGCCACAATTTTTATTTTTATATACTAATAATAAAAATTAACACTTCAGCCAGGTGTGGAGGTACATGCCTTTAATCCCAGCACTCAGGACGCAGAGGCAGGAGGATCTCTGTGAGTTTAAAGCAAGCCTGATCTACATAACAAGTTCCAGTCCAGTTGGGGCTACGGGAATCCCTGACTCAAAAAGACCCCAACCCCCCAATAAATACCCCCCCACTTCTCTGTCTAGCTATTTAAGGGTAAATAAAAGCTAGGATTGAGGGCTAGAGAGATGGCTCAGCAGTTAAGAGTGGATGCTGCTGGGGCTGGAGAGATAGACTAGTGGTTAAGAGCACCAACTGCTCTTGCAGAGGACCCGGGTTCAATCCCCAGCACCACAAGGCAGCTGAGAACCATCTGTAACTCCAATTCCAGGAGAACTCCAGTTCCAGGGGAATCCAACAAAGTGCTCTTGCAGAGGACCCGGGCTCAATCCCCAGCACCCACAAGGCAGCTGAGAACCATCTGTAATTCCAATTCCAGGAGAACTCCAGTTCCAGGGGAATCCAACGCCCTCTTCTGACCTCCGCGCATTGCACGACACGGGTGCACAGACCTGCATGCAGACAGTACATTCATACACATTGTGCTGGATAGCTTTAGTGTCAACTTGACACACCTGGGTTGAGGGAGCCTCAATTGGGGAATTTGCTCCATTGGATTGGCCTGTGGCCACATCTGTGGTGTATTGTCTTGATTGTTGAGCAGTGACAGTATAAGAAGGCAGGCTGGGCATGAGCCAGAGAGCAAGCCAGGAGCAAGCCAGTGGACAGCATTCCTCCATGGCCTGTGCTTCAGCTCCTGCCTCCAGGTTCCTGCCCTGAGTTCTTACCTTGGGCTCCCTGAGTGATCAACTGTGACCCAGGAGATGTAAGCTGAATAAACCCTTTCCTCCCCAAGTTGGTGTCGGTCAGAGTGTTTTGTCACAGCAATGGAAGACAAACTAGAACAGAAATTGGTACCAGAAGAGTGGGGTATTGCTGTGACAGACCTGACCTTGGTGTTTTGGGGAAGGATTGTGGAGGCGTTTGGAACTTTGGGCTGGGAAGATCATTGAATGCCTAAAGATCATTGCTGTGGAGCTTGGAGCAGTTTTGCTGAAGGAGTTGTAGAAGATGGAGGCCTGGCTTGTGAAGTTTCTAGTTTCAAAGGGGAGCAGAGATCATCAGGACTGTGTAATCTGTGGGTTCTGGTCAGCTGGGGCTGAAGAATCAGCTGTAAGTAACAAGAGACCAGAACCTGAAGTGAAATCTTTGTTGTACTGGGACAATTGATGCTGGTTAGCTGGGGCTGAAAAATCAGCTGTAAGTAACAAGAGACCAGCATCACTGTGGTGAAATCTTCTGGGAAGAATTTCTTCAGGGTCAGCACACAGAAGCTGTGATCCAGAAGGGGCCTGAGCCTCCATCTCAAGCCAGAAGCAGGACTTGGTAGTGTGTAAGAGTCTCCTATATGGTTCTGGTGTTGAAATTTGAGGGGGTCACAGAGAGCAGCCGAGGCTTGGCACTGTGAGAGGTCAGGAAAGACCATTGGTGGAAGTGCACCTCGGTTGCAGTGAAGACCCCAGGATTGCAGGGGTCATGGAGAGAAGCTGAGGCTTTGCACCAGGAGAGGTCAGAAGAGACCATTGGTGAAGGTGCTGCCTCAGTTTCAGTGGCGACCCCAGCTTTTTGGAGATGCCGGGACCCTGGGACGACCACCAAGAGCAGCGGTAGGTGTAGAATGGAGTCGGCCTGGGCCTGCGAGATGAGTGTGCCACGGACGGCAGAGTCGGAGAGAGGGAGCTGCCGAGACCCTTTGGAGCCCAGAAGATCGTGAGTGGATCCCAGGTGTCCAGCCTTGAGCTACTTGCTGGACTTAGGTTTTGTTTGAGAGTGCCTGATTCTTCCCTTTGAAATAAGACAGTACTTGTTTTGGATTTTGCAGCAGCCCACAGTTAGGAGACTTTTAATAGACTGGACTTTTAAGTGTTTGGACATTTTAAGGACTGTGAGGCTTTTGAGGTTGTACTGTCTTAGGTTGTGATTCATGTTAACATCATATTTTGGGGATAAGAACTGGAAAGGTGGTGGTTTAATAGTGATGTGTTTTGTGTGTCAAGTTGACAAGGGGTCAATTGTGCTGGATAGCTTTAGTGTCAACTTGACACACCTGGGTTGAGGGAGCCTCAATTGGGGAATTTGCTCCATTGGATTGGCCTGTGGCCACATCTGTGGTGTATTGTCTTGATTGTTGAGCAGTGACAGTATAAGAAGGCAGGCTGGGCATGAGCCAGAGAGCAAGCCAGGAGCAAGCCAGTGGACAGCATTCCTCCATGGCCTGTGCTTCAGCTCCTGCCTCCAGGTTCCTGCCCTGAGTTCTTACCTTGGGCTCCCTGAGTGATCAACTGTGACCCAGGAGATGTAAGCTGAATAAACCCTTTCCTCCCCAAGTTGGTGTCGGTCAGAGTGTTTTGTCACAGCAATGGAAGACAGACTAGAACACACATACATAAATAAATAAAAAAATTTTTAAAAGAGTGGTTGCTGCTCTTCCAGACGACCTGAGTTTGGTTCCTAGCACCTACATGGAACTGCTTACATCCTCCTATAACTCCAGCACCAGGGAATCCAACTCCTCCTGGGCTTCACAGGTACACGCCCCTCCAACACTATATCTTCAAAAAAAAGCTAAGAAAATAAGTGAAACTCAGTGATTTTGATAGTCTCATCCCTGTTCCTGGCTTGGTGATTTTTTAATATGTTTTATGTGTATGAATATACTATCTGCATATAGGTTTGTGCACCCCTGTCATGCAATGCCGCAGAGGTCAGAAGAGGGTGTTGGATTCCTCTGGAACTGGAGTTAAAGATGGTTCTCAGACGCTATGTGGGTGCTGGGGATCAAACCTGGGTCCTCTGCAAACGCTCTTAACTGCTAGGCTATCTCTGCAGCCCCGCTTGGTGATTTTTTAAAAATGTTTTTTCCACCCAAGAATATTTTTGTATATTTTCATGGTTTGCTTTTCTATTCTACAATATATTTCCATGGTCTCTCAAAGGTCTTTTCTCCTTGATAACTGTGACTGTTCAAAAGTGATGGCAAGAGCTGTGGGGTAACTCAATGGTAGAGCACTTGCCTAGCACGCCCAAGACTTTAGGTTCCATTCCCACACGAGAGAGAGAGAGAGAGAGAGAGAGAGAGAGAGAGAGAGAGAGAGAGAGAGAACCCTTTATCTCCTTAGCAACTCCTTTCCATAGCCTCGTTCTGGTTGCACCTCACTCTGCCCCACTTCTTTCCCATCAGTACCTCGGCCTTTACCTATCAGAACTCACTGGAAACATGAATAGCAAATTGTGACTAGTGGGCTAGGAAGGTGACTCGGTCAGTATAGTGCTTGCTGTACAAACACAAGGACCTGATTTCAGGTCCCTAGCACCAAATAAAAAAAGCTAGTGGGAGAGGATGATAGACAGCTTAGTAACAAAGGCTGTTACTGTGTAAGCCTGAAGTTATGAGTCCAATCCCAGAACCTACATTATGGAACTGACTCCTGCAAGATGTCCTCTCCCATGCATACCACGGCATACAGCACCCCTCCTAATAAATAAATGTAATAAAGTACTAAAAGCCAGAGATCTGGGTGTGGTGCTGCATGACTTTAATCCCAGTGCAGGAGGATCTCCCAGCCTGCTCTACTTAGTGAACTGCAGGCCAACTGGAGCTACAGGGAGACTCTGTCTCAAAAAGACAGAAAAAAAAAAAAAAAAAAAAGCCTGAAGTAGGTGATGTGTGAGTGTGACCTCAGGGTAAGGGAAGCACCAGTTAGGACCCAAAGCTGGGAAATAGAACCCAAGCACAGCGAAGGATCAGTATTTCAGCGCCGCGGAAAGAGACAACAGCTCTCCTCAGCTGTAAAAAGAGTGGCAATGACCCAGTAAGTTTTGTGTTTGGCTCCAACGGCAACTTAGCTCCTGCTCAGCCACTCCCAGCTCCTGTTCAGCCACTCCCAGCTCCTGCTCAGCCACTCCCAGCTCCTGCGCAGCCACTCCCTGCTCCTGCGCAGCCACTCCCTGCTCCTGCGCAGCCACTCCCAGCCCCTGCTCAGCCACTCCCAGCCCCTGCGCAGCCACTCCCTGCTCCTGCGCAGCCACTCCCAGCTCCTGCTCAGCCACTCCCAGCCCCTGCGCAGCCACTCCCAGCTCCTGCGCAGCCACTCCCTGCTCCTGCGCAGCCACTCCCTGCTCCTGCTCAGCCACTCCCTGCTCCTGCGCAGCCACTCCCTGCTCCTGCTCAGCCACTCCCAGCCCCTGCACAGCCACTCCCAGCTCCTGCGCAGCCACTCCCTGCTCCTGCTCAGCCACTCCCAGCTCCTGCGCAGCCACTCCCAGCTCCTGCGCAGCCACTCCCAGCTCCTGCGCAGCCACTCCCAGCTCCTGATCAGCCACTCCCAGCCCCTGCGCAGCCACTCCCAGCTCCTGCGCAGCCACTCCCTGCTCCTGCGCACCCACTCCCAGCTCCTGCGCAGCCACTCCCTGCTCCTGTGCACCCACTCCCTGCTCCTGCGCAGCCACTCCCTGCTCCTGCGCAGCCACTCCCTGCTCCTGCGCAGCCATTCCCAGCTCCTGTGCAGCCACTCCCTGCTCCTGTGCAGCCACTCCCAGCTCCTGTGCAGCCACTCCCAGCTCCTGTGCAGTCACTTCCCGCTCCTGTGCAGCCACTCCCAGCTCCTGCGCAGCCACTCCCAGCTCCTGCGCAGCCACTCCCCACTCCTGTGCAGTCACTCCCCATGTGGCTCAGTTTTCTTTTCTCTTCTCTTCTTTTCTTTTCTTTTTTAAAGATAATTATTCATTGTTGTGTGCATGATGGAGGGAGGGCAGGGCACACATGTGCCACAGTGGACGTCCAAGGATAACTTTGGGCGTTTGGTTCTCTCCTTCTACCTTTACCTGGTTCTAGGGATAACCTTAGGCACTTGCCGTGCAAGCCTGAAGACCTTTACCTGAGGATCCATGGCTCAGTCTTCAAAATTTGTAACTTTGTTTAAGCTTCTTTTCTTTTACACAGGCTTTCATGTAGCCCAGGCTGGCCTTGAACTGTCTATGTAGCCTGAATTTCTAGTATGCAGTTATCACTCAATAAATGTGCTGATGTGTTCAGATATTTCTTCCAATAAGATGTGCAAAGCTAAAAGCACATGAGAAGCTGCTCAATAACACAGTTACTAAAGAAAGGCAAACCAGAGCCACCACGAGCAGCCTCTGCATCCCCCAAAGGATGGTTACAAGTAAAAACGTTGCAAAAGGAAGCTGCTGAAAACCCCATATCCCAATAAGGCTGTGGGGAAATGAATTCTTCTACATTGTAGGTGTGAATGTGGAATGTCTCAGCTGTCACGGAAAACCACTTGGAAGCTGCTCAAGATGCTAACCACAAAGCAGGCATAGTGACATGAGCCTTAATCCCAGCACTCTGGAGGGAGAGGCAGGAAGACCTCCATGAGATCAAAGCCAGCCTGATCTACATAGTGAGATCAAGGTCAGCTGGGACTACAGGGAGAATCTGTCTCGGACCCCACCCCCCCAAAAAGAAAAAGAAATAGTAAAGAAGTTAGGTACAGATTGTTCAACTTAGCACATGTTCACATAAGCTAGAGTTTCTACTCCTATGTATATATCAAAAGAATTTAAAATAAGCTCTCAAAATTTCACATGTAAATTGGCATACCAGTACTATTCACAACAGCTGCAAGGAGAAAAAGACCCACGTGCCCATCAAGAGACAGGTGCACAGAGCCATCTCCCCATCAGTGAAGAGATGGGTAGATCCATCTGCTCATCAGTGGATGGATGCATACAATCATTCTTCATCAGTGGATGGATGTGTAGATCCATCTGCTCATCAGTAGAACGATGTGCAGAGCAATCTGCCCATCAGTGAAGAGATGCCTTTTGTCCAAAAAGACTGAAATCAGAGAGTGGGAGCAATGTGCTAAGTGGAAGAAGCCAGGCACAGAAGGTCCTATAGTGTGAGTCCATGTATTTGAAAATCAGGGTAGGTGAACTGTGGGCTGGGGCTCAGTCGACAAAGTTCTTGCCTAGCAATCCATAGCACCACATAAACTGGATGTGGCAATATACATCTGGAATCTCAGCACTCCAGAGGCAGAGGAGACCAGAGGATCAGGAGTTCAAGGTCATCCTTGGCTACATAGTGAGTTCAAGGCTAACTTGGGCTATATGAGATCCCATTTAAAAGAAAGGAAGCATAAGCAAATTCACAGAGACACAAAGCAGAGATTAATTGATCCAGGGGCTGGAGAAGAGAAGGGGGTGACTGTTAGAGAGCACAGGGTTTCTTTCAGTGGCCATGGAACTATTCTAAAGCACATGGTGGTGATGGCTCAACACTTCAAATGTACCCAGTATCACTAAATATTACATGCTAAAATGGTTAATATGGTGGATTCTGTGTGATATGAAAGACAAATACATGCCAGGCATGGTGGCTCACACCTTTAATCCCAGAACTCAGGAGGCAGAGGCAGGCAGATCTCTGTGAGTTCAAGGCCAGCCTGGTCTACAGAGCAAGCTCCAGGCCATCTGGGACTAAATGGAGACCCTGTCTCAAAAATACCCCCCCCCCAAAAAAAGAAAGACAAACACATAAAACACCCAGAGGACCTCCCTCAGCTAGAGCCCTCCAGGATCAGCCTGTTTGTTCCCAAGCCATCCTTTTTCCTTATGATGTGACCCCAGGGTTTCTAATAGCCTGGGTCAGCTATTACCACAAAAGTTTGGAGCGGTGGTTCAGCCTGCAAGCCCCTCCCTTCCTGATCTCTGGTCCCTTACAGATATTGGCTGAACTTTGAGTTCTACCTGGTGGAGAATTCTTTGGAGACGGTGGATATGACTTTTGTGAAGGCTTTGGTCCAGAACTTCAGCACTGACATCTCAGAAGACCTACTGTTCTCTCTGACACCCTCCCAGGTAAAGTGTTCCCTGAGGCCTGTTGGCTGGCTCAGGCCTCTGCCGGTGCCCATCAAAGCCTAACCTTCCCAGGGCCCACTGGGCAGAGTTCTATCACTCATTAATGAGAGAGTGAATTAAATGAATTTGTGGACTAGCTAATTAGTGGATTAGCAGGGTGCTAGGAGATCTCTAGATCTCTGAGTTGGCCCTCCCATGACTGCCCTGGGTGTCCTCAGAAAGTCCCCTCCCTCTCTGAGTGGAGTATTTTTTGTTTGTTTGTTTGAGACAGGATCTCCCTGTAACCCCAGCTGGCCTGGAACTATTCTGTAGACCAGGCTGGCCTTGAACTCACAGAGATCCGCCTGCCTCTGCCTCCTGAGTGCTGGGATTAAAGGCATGCACCACCACACCCAGCGTAAAGACAGTTCTTAGCAGCCATGTGGGTGCTGAGAATCGAACCCAGGTCCTCTGCAAGAGCAGTCAGCGCTCTTAACAGCTGAGCCATCTCTTCAGCCCCTTGAGTGGAGGATTATTATCTGCAAGAGGAGCTCTCAGGCTTCTCCAAGCCTGAAGTGCCCTTAACCTCTCAGCTGGGGCACACATTTGAAGTCAGGAAAGGGCATGCTTGGCCTCAGAGGGGTTGAATGGGAGGACTTGGCCTTTACACTGGCCAGATTCAAATTCCATCTCTGCCCTACAAAGCTAATACCACTGTGCACACATTGCTTTGCTGAGCCTCCATTTCCTCATCTGTAAATAACAGGAATATTGTTTTTATTTACTTTCAAGAGTATCAGAAGTCAGGCAGGGTGTCATATACCTATTCTCCCAACATTCAGGAGGCACAGACAGGAGGATTGGTCCTATGTTCCAGGCTAGCATGGGGTACACAGATAGGCCAAAACAAAACAAATAAAAAACTAATAATATTGAGAGGAGGGCTAGAGAGCTGGCTCAGTGGTTAAAAGTACTGGCTGCTCTTGCAGAGGACCTGGGTTCAAATCCCAGCACTCATGTGGAGGCTAACAACCATTTGTAACTCCAGTTCCATGGGATCCCGCACCCTATTCTGGCCTCTGCAGGTGCTGCATGACACAGGTATACTTACATACATGGAAGCACACAAAATAAACAATTTTTAACTAAAAATAAATATATTTGGAGCATGTGAATTAATGCACAAGGAATTCTTGGCCCCGTGAGGTCTCAGGAAGCCCTGCAGGATGAAGCTGAGGGCAGATGCTCAGCCTCAACTCTTAGCTCCTATGCACACTGATCCTTCCAGGACAGGGGTCCGGTGCTGCAGTCTGTAACCCCAGGAACCCAGAAGTCAGACTAGACAAAGCATGCTTGGTGATTTCTGTTCTAATGTTCTGACTACTCATAGTTTTGAAAGCACTTTGCTGTTGGGCAGGGAGGAGTCCTCATTCGATAGAACTTGTGGGTCCTTCATCCCTGTGTTGTTTCCTTCCACACTGACAAGCCAAATGTGGAAGCACATAGACATGCTCAGCTGGTCCCTGTGGTGTGGAAATTGGGGCTCTTCTGCAGAAGCCTGTCCAAGGCCCCAGAGCCTGGACTAAGCCCAGTGTCCTCACTGACCATCCTCAGCGCTGCCCATTCCACCCTGCCCTGTGCTACAGTTTCCCACCCAAGTGGGGCACTGGCAAAACCTGAATTGGGCCTGAAATTCCTCAGGGTAAAATGGAGGCTGCTGGGTCTGGTTGCAGATACCGAGGCAGGTGATGAGGGATGAGGACCAGCCCCCCGACAGAGTCCGACTTCCCAAGAGCTTGTTTCGAGCCCTGCCTGGCAATAAGTCTGCAGTTCGGTTTGCCATAACTGTTCTGGACATCGGTGTAGGGAATATCTTCAAGGTGAGAGGACCGCCGGGGGCCAGGGAAGCTGCAGGGCTCACTGGTCAGTTGGCCAGGGTCTCCAACTCCTGCCTGTGCTCCAAGATCATCTCTAATGCAGCCAGGTTGTCCCAGAGCCGTCACTATAGTCAGTGGACCTTGACACCAGCACCTCTCAGCTGTGTATGAAGTCCAAAGGTGTTCACGTATACTTGTGTATCCTTGTGCATGTATAAACACACATGCTCTTTTCTACTTCTGGGAAAACACAATCACATGTGCTCAGGTGTAACCATGTCCAAATGGGCACATGTTCTCACCCTTGCCAGTTCATTCCAGGTGTGTGTCCATCGATATGAGCTTAGATACCTCTATCCCTGGGTATGGACACCTTCACCCAGCTGGAGGTACCCAGTGACCCCACTACCTGGCTGGTCTTAACCTTGAGCTCTTCCAGTTCACTGGGCAGAAGGGCTGTGGGGGACAGTAGTGGACAGCTGTCAGGGGTCAACTTGTCAGCAAAGTGGTCTAGAGTCTAGAAACCAGCCCAGCCCAGCAGGCTACGGGGAGCAGCAGGAAGAAGGATGCCTCTGGTCCCCAGGCCTCAGAATATGACCCCAGGTGAGGGTCAGGTCCTGGAGTTTCCAGGACCCCCAGCTAGGGTAACTGAGGTCAGCCATTCTACAGCCTGGCCTTCTGCCATCTCCCCTCCCAGGGTCACCAGCTCCACCAGGACAGTGACAGCACTGTATTGAACAACCACATGGTGGGCTTGAGTGCGGGCCGGATGAATGTCACCGGGCTTCCAGAGCCTGTGGAGATCACCTTCTCCCACCAGCATCAACCTGTGAGTCCTCAGCCTGGAACTGGCAGTCACCATGGGGCACATAGTGCATGGACTCCGAGCAGATATGCATGGGACCTTGTGTCCCTTACCTTTTCACATACACCCAGGAAAAGGCATCAGGGCCATGTGCAGTCATGTCTAGAGACACCTGCTTGTCCCGTACATGTGTGCACAAACACTCCCACTCCCGTGTTCACAGAGGCTTGAGGACCTCGAGGACCTATCTGTGCCCACACTTTCCACACCTGCCCTGTGATGCTCTTGAAGGCACGCGCGAGGAGACGCGCAGACCTTCCCGTGTCATATTTGTGCACACATGCGCTCTCTCTCTCTAGCTCCCTAGCTCCCTCTCTCTGTCTCTCTGTCTCTCTGTCTCTCTGTCTCTCTCTCTCTCTCTCTCACACACACACACACACACACACACACACACACACACACACACAATGGTCCAGGAGACAATGACAGATTAACAGGTGCAGTCAGCTTCGTCTTGCAGCCCACAGAGGCTATCCTCCAACCACGCGTAGCCGGACCCTGGGGGGACACTGCTTCTCCCTCCTCCCCTCGCCCTGGCCTCTCCTTCCTCACTTAACTGTCACTCTGGTTTCAGAACATGATCCTCACCTGTGTATTCTGGGATGTGACTAAAGGTAGGGTCTGGAAGATCCTTTCTGGGGTGGGAAAAGGGGAGGCTACAGGCTCCCATAAGGTCGGGGTTTGGTACGGGCCAGCCCTCCCCTCCCTTCATCTCTCTTTTCTCTCACACCCTCACACTCCACTGCCCACAGGACACTGGGCTTCCCAAGGTTGCTCCACCATGGTCAGAGATACGGAGACTGTCTGCCACTGTGACCACCTGACTTTCTTCACCCTGCTCCTGGTAACAGTCCATGCCACCCTGATACCAATGGTCCAGCCTCTACCCGTAGGAGAAGCTGCCCAGTCGGTCAGGGTTTTGAGGGGCAGGGCAGGTGGGCCTGGCCTCTCAGTAATGTGATCCAGGCTTGGGGTCATTCACAGAGACCAGTCTTGGACCGAGCCACGGCACAGGCCCTGATTCGAATCTCCCAGGCAGGCTGCGGGGTCTCCATGATCTTCCTGGCCTTCACCCTGGTTCTCTATGCTGCTCTGAGGTGAGTGTCTCCACTTCCACTTCCTCTTGCCCTCAAGCAGGTGGCAAGTGCCTTTGTTCTGTGTCTTCTCTGCTCTGGCAGTCTGCTCACTGACAAGGACGGCCTGGGGTGTGAAGTATGTCGGGCTATTTCAGTGAAAGTGGCATAAACGCAACTCAGATTGGCCAAGATAAGGCCTGAGGAGTGATTTGTGAAACTGGGAAATGCATAATGTGTGGCCGTCAGGAAGGGCTAGAGCCAGCAGCTCCAGCCAAGCCGCCAGGATCTGTGCCTTCCTTCCTCAAGAAGCCCGTTTTACTCTTAGGACCTTGAGGGCTGCAAACTCATGTTCCAGCTCCTTAGATGTTCAGGTAGGAACGAAGGTGCAGAACCAAGGTCTTCTGAACAATTATTTTGAAATAATTGTAGACTAACTTGAGTTTGTGAGAACAGCACAGACCGTCTGTGTTCCCCTCCCTAAAGCTTCCCCTGGCGACGTCCTTTGTAACCATAGCGCTGTATCCAAGCCAGGAACTTGGCAGTGGAGAGCAAATCCCAAGTGGACTTGAGACGGCTTTCAGTTTTGCTGCTTCAAGCATCATTTGTGTATGTGCGTGTGGTGTGTGTGTGTGTGTGTGTGTGTGTGTGTGTGTGTGTGTATTCATCTATGTGTGTGCACATGCCTGCACAGGAGTAGGAAGGTGATACATAAGACCCTAAGATGAAACTACACAGCCCCTTGTTCAAAGAGTTCCCAGTCACAATGGATGGCAGACCCTTAGCCAGGCATGAGGCCCCTGTCTGTATAGGACACACCCCACAGGATGCTGGCTGTTCTTCATGTGTGAGGACTCTAGAGGTCATACCCCACAGGATGCTGGCTGTTCTTCATGTGTGAATGTTTACCTCACAAATACCCAGTTGTTTGGGGCACTGACTTGGAGCACAGGTCCACACCTGAACAGGCCACTGTGGTCACAAGGAGAATGCACAGGAAAGTCAGGCCTTGGATTTGAATAAGGGACTGGCTACAACCTCCCCTATTCTTTATGAGTGAGAGTGGAGGAGAGTGCCCTTCAGGGACACCAAGAGAAGAATGGGTACAGAACAGGCACAAGGGGCAGATAGCACTGGCACCTGCTTGCTCCACCAGGACCTGGGCAAGAAAGCCTCAGACCTCCTGACTTGAAAGAGCCTGTGGGAGCAGCCTTTACCCCAGCCTGTCTTATCCCTGGCTTCTGGAGCCCAAGCTAACAGGAACCTTCCTGCAGGAACCTTTCAGCCTCCTGTCCAGGGCTCCCCATTGTCCTGTGCCCCAGTCATCAAGCAGCCCTGAGCTGAAGCCCTGTGACCCCCACCCACTCCATCGTCCCTCTCTCCCACCTTTTAAGTCTTGTCCCCATCCCCATTCCCAATGTTCCCAATGAGCTGAGTGTGCTTTGCCAGCTGGCTGTGCTTCCGGGTCTTTGAGCTGGGCCTAGAGTGCAGAAGACATTGTTCCCAGCTCCCAAGGGTAGTGAGGAGCTGAGGTGGACCTTGCCTCTTATCTCCACTCCAGATAACCCTGTGCTCAGTCTCTCCAGCGGGAACCCTTCTTGCTCTCATTTACTAGGAATTCAGAGTGGAGGCCCCATAGAGAGGCAGGGAGCACTGCGTAGAAAGTCTGGGACTCGGGCTCTGGGACCTTGGGGGAATTGCCCTGCTACATCCTGGACTTCATCTGTCCACCATGTGCACATCCATTGCCCGAGGCCCAGCGTGGGAGGCCCCCCCGTAGCAAGGAGAGGTTAGAAAGTTCCGTTGTGCTGCTGAGAGACACCCAAATAAGCCTGGCTCATGGGTGTTCAGACAGGCTCTTCCTGAGGGAAACACGTAGTGTACTTATTACATAAATTCAGGCAAAATGCTCACACACATCTAATTAAAATATGTAAATTAAAAAGAAGGGGTGGAGCTAGGGAATACAGAGGGGAGCTGAGAGAGACAGGAGGACATGGTCAAGGCCAGGAGCCGTGAGAAAACAGGACGCTGTCAGTGTCGCACATTGGACAGTTTGACTAAAGAATCTAAGCTAGTAGCACCCAGAGCCCAGGCCCTGTGGCCCTGTGAGGGCTCATGGAGCTGAGTGTGAGTGTTCACACTCTAACTGCTGGCAGGGGTGAACCCTGGATGATCGGACAGGAGCTGGCCGTGGGGCTGAAAGCTACTGGCTGTGGGGTAGAACCTAGGTAGAGAGATGGACTAGCCCAGGCACCCCACCAGAGCTGTGGCTTTTTAGGGCTGCTCATAGGCCCTTCTTGCCCAGGCTTTCCCTACAGAGGTTCCAGTCGGAAGATGTACCCAAGATCCACGTGGCTCTGAGCAGCAGCCTGTTCCTCCTGAATCTCACCTTCTTGGTCAATGTGGGGAGTGGCTCACAGGGCTCTCCGGCTTCCTGCCGGGCCCTGGCTGCCATCTTCCACTACTTCCTGCTCTGCGTCTTCACCTGGATGGGGTTGGAAGCCTTCCACCTCTACCTGCTGGCCATCAGGGTCTTCAACACCTACTTTGGGCACTACTTCCTAAAGCTGAGCCTTCTGGGCTGGGGTAGGCACTGGCTGGAGGGGTGTCAGGAGGGAACGGAGGGCTAAAGGGGGGCAGCGTGAAGAAAGCCTGGCTTGAGGAATGGACAGCCGGAGGGGTCGGAGCCAAAGCCGCCAGGGGAGGCTGGAAATGACCACTTCCTCCTCTCCTGCTCAGGCCTGCCTGCTCTTATGGTTATTGGTGCCGGGAGTAGCAACAGCTATGGCATTTATAACATCCGTGACCAGGAGAACCGCACCTCGCTGGAGCTGTGAGTGGGACCAACCATGGGGAACACGGACCTGCCAGGCTTCACAGGAGGGAGGTTGGGGGAGAAGGGGACCCTAGGAAGAGGGCAGCAATATCAAGACTAGGAGGGTCCTCGGATCCAGCCAGCTTGTGGTACAGGTGATAAACTGAGGCAGGGAGACAGACATGAAAAGAGAGAGGAGGCTTGGGCAGAGGGAAGGAGAAGGGCGGGAGGCAGGGGACCCTGCTCTTGCTGGGGCCACCTCTAGCCCCGGCAGGATTGGGCAAAGTATCAAAGGCAGCTTTCCCATGTTTAGCCAGAGCTCAGGAGGGGGTGCTGGGTTTGGGCCCCCGCCTGCCCCCTCACCCAGACGCTCCCATATGCGGCATAACCCTTTCAAGTTTTCCTCCCTGGGGTATGGAGGAGCAGATCAGAGCTTCCAGATGTGCCCACCCCTGGGCTCCGTCCTTCACTGGAGGAGCTGGCTGAGACTTTCACCTGTTCCAGGGCCTAAAGGGCAAGGTCTAGAGAGGAAAGAGGCCACCCAAGTGTGTGTGGCCACAGGAAGGCTGGGGGGTGGGGAACTCGGGGTCGCTTTCTATGTCAGGGGCCCACTGACCCCTTTCCCCCAGGAGGGTGTCAGAGAGCTTCTGGGTAGATGGTTCTAGAAGGGAGGCAGGAAAGGGAATGTTGATGATAAACTTTGTGACTTTAGAAATGGCTGGCAACATAACACAGAGCAACTGAACTGTGTCTTGGGTTGACTTGGTTCTTGGACAGCACTGACCTAAGACACCAGGTTGGACTTGTGGACGGCACTTTGCCTAGCAGAAGGCAGGAATGAGTAGGTGGTAGTGAGGGGCGTCCTGTTCGTTGTCGAGGATCGTCCAGGAGAGACCACCTTGGGCTTGCTGGTCAGGGGTTTCCTCCCCAGCCCAGGGGCTTCCCACCTTCTCTAGATGCTGGTTCCAGAAAGAGCCTGCCCTTTACGCCACGGTCCATGGCTACTTCCTCGTCACCTTCCTTTTTGGTGCTGTGGTGCTGGCTCTGGTGGCTTGGAAGATCTTCACACTGTCCAGCGTTACAGCAGGCAAGAAACAGGGGCAGACCTGGAAGGCTGTCCTCACTGTGCTGGGCCTCTCAAGCCTGGTGGGCATCACCTGGGGGCTGGCCATCCTCACGCCTCTGGGCTCGTCTACCATCTACATCTTTGCCTTCTTCAACTCGCTACAAGGTGAGGCTCCAGGGAGGCCAAAGGCTGTGTCATGTGCACCAGGGGATGCTGGGAAGTTTGTAGGAAATGGAGTTCCATGGAGGCTAGCTAACATCAGAGCTACTGCGGGCTGGAGGGGTGGCTCAGCAGATAAGAGCGCTGGCTGCTCTTGTGGAGGAGCCAGGTTTGGTTCCCAGCACTCACATGGTGGCTAACAACCATCCATAACTCCAGTTCCAGGGGATCTGACACCCTCTTCTGATCTCCATGGGCGTTGTACAACACAGGTGCACTTACACACATGCAGGCAATACACTCATCACATTAATTGAAAATAATAAAATCTTTTTTAAAAATCAAAGGTACTGATTTTAGATGTGCAGGACTCTTGTGGGATCCAGGGCAGCAAAGTAGCTGAATTTCACTGGGATCAGGAAAAGCCACAGAAATCAATGCAGTTTCTTTCTCCACTTATTGTTTTAGAGCTAAGTGTTTCCTCTTATCTAGCCTTTGTAGCAACTCTGTCTTTAATCTTTACTTTCCAAAAATGGCTGCCTAACATGGCTGCCTTAAGCTTCTGTGCCTTAAATCAGATGACCATCATGGTCCCATCAGCTACAGTCAGGTCCAACCAGAAAGCAGACTTACATGATTTGATGTCCACAGGACAGTCCTTAAGGATCTGTTAGGCAGAAAGGAAATGATTGATTGTCATGTCTGCTCCAGCTGATCCAGACTCCAAGACGGAGGAAGAGTCCAGAGCACGGGTCATTTTCCTCCTGACACCTGTGGCCTTTGCTCCTGGCTCCTTCACTTACACACACAGCTCAAAGGGTCACCGTGCCTGACTGTGAGAGGAATAAGAAGTGGGTGACAAGACTTGTCCCATCCAGGGGCTGAGGCACTGGGAACCCATGTGTTTCTGCCGCAGTGCTCAAACTCACAGGAGAATATCTGGCTCCTGTGCCCCATGCATGAGTCTATATGGCAAGAAGGTTTGGGGCAGGTAGACCCGGGTTCAAGTTTCACCCACTGTACTAGTTAATTTCCTTATTACTCGACAAAAGCAACTTAATGAGGGGTTTACTTTGGCCCACAGTCTAGAGCACAGCCCACTGGTTGATGGGAAATACATGATCACCACATTCTCTCTCTCTCTCTCTCTCTCTCTCTCTCTCTCTCTCTCTCTCTCTCTCTTTCTCTGCCATTATGCATCTGTGGCCACCAAAAGTCAAACTGAAGAAGTCAGTCCTCTCCTTCCTCCATGTGGGTCCTAGGGATTGAGCTCAGGTTGTTGGGCTTCGTGGCAAATGCCACTGAGCCATCTCACTAGCCTGCTTCCTTTTTTAAAATTTTTATTTATTTATTATTTTTTTATGTGTATGAGTGTACTGTCTGCATGCAGGTTGGTGCACCTGTGTCTTGCAATGCCACGGAAGTCAGAAGAGGGCGTCGGATTCCCCTGGAACTGGAGTTAAAGATGGTTCTCAGCCACCATGTGGGTGCTGGGAATCGAACCCAGGTCCTCTGCAAGAGCAGTCGGCCTCTTAACCGCAGAGCCACCTCTCCAGCCCCAATCCCGCTTCCTTTTATGTTTAGACCAGGGCCCCAGCCCATGGATTGGTGCCCCTTATGATTAGGGCAGGTCTTTGCACTCTGATCTAGAACCTCCCTCATAGACATTCCTAGAGGTCTCCTAGGTGATTCCACATCTGTCAAGTTGACAATAGTAACCGCCATGTTCAGCATCCAGCAAGTTACTCCACACCTCTGCTCCTTGTTCATCTCTACATCAGGACAGCCCCAGTCCTTCCTCTACACATTTCATGATGAATAGCTGTGAGTGGGCATGTGTGAGACTCAGCAGGTCTTCAGTATGTTGAGCATATTACTAGAGTCCTAGGCCAGAGGCCTGACTCTGGGAGTCCCTAATGGACCAGGCATGGTCACCTGCCACAGACAACCAACTGCTAAAATCAGCAATATAAGAGAAAAGGAAGTTAGCTACTCAGAAGAGCCATCCTGGGAAGGAACAGTAGGACCGGTATCCTCCACCCTGACTTCAGGGAAGTGGCAACTTCAGGGTTATACAGCAGGGATCAAAAGCCAAGCAAGCAGCATGCATAGCCAGCATCTGCTGATAGTTATGCAGGGGTTTGTCTGCACTAGAAGAGTCACTCCTACCTTGGGGCAACTTAAACTCTTGTCACAAGATGTTCATTTGTCAGTCCTATTGTTCCTGAAATCCAAGGAGATTACAGGAGAGAATGACTAGAATATGAAGACAAGATGGAATGAGTTAGGCCTTCAGATGTAGGGCAGTGGCTGGAGGCTTCTGGGCACTGGTCTCATGCTCAGGAACAGAATGCTGTAAAGGCTGAATGTTGATGATGTCAGCCTTGAAGAGGAAGGATTGCCATTTTAAGACAAACACTTCTTAAATGTTTAACATGTCTACTTGCACAGTTGAAACTAATCTGACTCCAAGTGTAAGGCAGCAATAAGAGAGATGCCAAGCTTTGACTCTGCTTTGAGTTACACATCAACTTCTGCATACCCAGGGAGAGATCAGTGCTTTGAGCAAAGCAACCTCTTAATCTGTTACAGGCACTGAATGGATAGCAGCAGAAATTAAATACCACATGTACTCTTTCATATGAAGACCGAAGACCCTTTGTATGAGTGCTTAAGTTTTGTTTATGCAAATATATGGGGTATGGGTGTGGGTGCAGGGTCACTAAATCAGAAAGAGGATCAGACAGGAAAAAGAGGTCTTAAGGAAGGGAGTGGGAAGAGGGTAATAGAACACACACAACGTGAAAGTGGAAAGAGTGTAGGTTAAGGGGGCAGAGGACAGGGAAAGGAGTAGAGAAGATCAGCGAAAGAAAAAACTGTGTGTGAAAATGGGACAGCAAGGGCTGGAGAGACGGCTCAGCACTGGCTGCTCTTGCAGAGGACCCAGGTCTCATTCCCAGCACCCACATGGCAGCTAGCAACTGTCCGTAACTGAGTTCCAGGGGATCTGATATCCTTCTCTGACCTGCTAGGGCATTGCATGACACAGATGCACCTACCTACATGCAGGCAATACATTCATACACATAAAATAAAAAAATATTAAAAAGAAAATACTGCTGGGCGTGGTGGCACATGCCTTTAATCCCAGTATTTGGGAGGCAGAGGCAGGCAGATCTCTATGAGTTCAAGGCCAGCCTGGTCTACAGAGTGAGCTCCAGGCCACCAGCTGGGACTAAAAGGAGACCCTGTCTCAAAAAGACAAAAAAAAAGAGAAAAGAAAAAGGAAAAAAAAAGAAAAAGGAAAAAAAAAGAAAAAGGAAAAAGAAAAGAAAAAGGAAAAAGGGAAAAAAAGATGTCACAGCAAAACTTATTAGTTTCTATACTAATTAAAAACAAACAAAATAAATGCTTGCTTTGTGTCCCCAGCTAAATAATCATGAGTTCATATTTGGAAAATCCCAGGGTCAAGGATTGGGGAGGGAGGCATCTTGAAGTTCTAGACACATGATTCCTGTACAAGTTGCATTAGTATGTAAGCCTGCATGTCTCACTTTGCTGAGTTAAGTTCCAATTAAGTCTAAGTTATTTGGTTCTTTTATATTTGTCCTGTGCACTACAGGGCTTTTGGAATCTTCAAACTGCCCACTGAACACCCCATTATTATTGTTGTTCCATAGTGTTTTCATTATAAATTCCCGTTAAACGCAGTTTTACATCTTTTTGTACTTATTCTAACTTTTGAAACTGTATTAAACCTTCCCTTTCCATCTTGCTGGACTACATCCTATCGTAACCCTTTAGAGAAGATCGTAAGGGAGCCCAGTGTGGTAGTGGCATTGGTTTTATATGTCTGAAAATATCTTTGTTTTGCTCTTTCTTTTTGGTGATAGATGTATGTTTTATTTCAAGGTCACTGGTTTCTTATTTTAAGATTTTTATGTGATTCTCTTTCAAGTCCTTTTTGCCCACTTCCTCCCCTTAAGCTCTTGAGTGTTTACAGTGGAGCTCTTCTTCATCTCAGCCTGCCCCAGGCTCACCAATGCCCTCTCCTCCATGCAGGAATCTTCATCTTCTGCTGGTTCACCATCCTCTACTTCCCGGGTCAGAGCCCCACAGCCTCCTCCTCTGGTACTGCCCAGCTGAACCAGGCCCACTCCACAGCACATGAATAGTTGACTGCAGTCTGCTCTCGATTCTAGCCCAGCGTGTGAACTTGGACAGTTCCCCACCTCCCTCTGGGTTCAGTTGCCTTCTTTGTACGTCAATGCCTGCTAAGGGAGAGGATGCGCACCAGGCTGGGCCACGGGGCTTCAAAGGCCCCATTCAGATATCTCCACCCATCCTAGAAGCCACAAACAGGTTTTCAGGAGGATAGAGTTACTCGAAGCCCTGCTAGTCACATCGCCGTTATCCCTGCTGTGTAGACAGCTCTTCTCAGCCATCAACCACCTTGTCTAACAGGGGCCTGGGCCAAGGATGGGGGACTAGTTGGCGCAGCCCTTGAACTAGCCCGAGTCTTTCTCCTACGACTCCATCTCTGTCTACTGTCCCCCTGAGGGGCGCTCAGGCAGCTGTTCTCTGCTGCATTCTGGGGGAGCAGAGGGCTGCAGGTTTGTTTTGGGGTGTGCTGATCTCCCCACCTGCTCTATCCTTGTCCCTGCCACCCCATAGTGGCTCATTCTCATGGTAGTGACCTCACCACTAAGGAGCTGAGGTCTTTCTAAGTACTCAAGACACTGAATTTCAGAGAACGCCACTCAGTGTGTGTTCCCTCGAGCACCCCCTCTTGCCTCACCTGACCTCCAGGTGTGTGGCCCCACCTCTGATCTGCTGTCATCTTTCAGGCAAAAGCAGCAGCCCAGGGCTGGGGGTACACTGGCCCCTTCTGTAGCAGTGTGCGGAGCCGAGGGGTGAGATGGAGAAAGGTGGTTCTTCCCACGACCTCTGTGCTTCTGCAAGCAGGGACCATTTCAACTCAGCCTGAGCACCAGAGCTGGCCATATCAAGCCAAAGGATTGTCACACAAATTTCAATAAATAAAATGTTTGTTGGCTGAGTAAATGGGAGTGTGTGTTTGCACTAACCTAATGTGGCCTTCCGCCAAGGAGATGCCTCGGGCAGGACCCGGGTTATGCATGTCACTTTCAGCAGCTCAGCTTTTGTTCTGCTCAACTGCCCCAAACTGCCCAACCTTGGGTCGTTTTCTTCAGCAGCTTCAGTGGGATACAAGAGACACAGCCCAGCGCTGCTGCCGAGTCTTGCGGAGATCCCCCATCCTTTAGGGCCTCCACTCAGGTGAAGCTGGATCCTTGACTTTGACACAGACAAACTTCAGCAGAGCCACTGTGAAGCAGAGTTGGAGTTCATTCAAAACAGATCTTCAGGAGACTGGAGAGATGGCTCAGCAGCTAAGAGCACTGGCTGCTCTTGCAGAAGACCCAGGTTTGATTCCCAGCACCCACATGGCAGCTAACATCTGTCTGTAACTTCAGTTCCATGGGATCTGATGCCCTCTTCTGACCTCTGTGGACACTGCATGTATGTGATCCATTTACATTCATGTAGGCAAAACACATATATAAAAAATAAAATAAGTGTATATACTTTTTAAAAATTAAAAAGATAGTTTAACATAGATTTTAAGCATGGGGGATGATAGAGGGGTGCTCAGGGAGAGGGTGAGACATACCCAGAGCCCCCCAAGTTTGGTTCTCAGCACATGGGACAGCTTACATGTGCCTGCAACTCCAGTTTCAGGGGATCCAGTGCCCTCTTCTGGCCTCCAAGGGCATTGCATGCATGTGGTGTACATACTGACAAACACATACACACATATAGAACATAAAATTTAAAATAGAGAAATCTTTAAAGCTTGGTTCCTGGCCCACTGGAGGTGATGAACTCCATAAGAGGTGAGTGACTGGAGATCTGTCCTTAAAAGGAGCTGTGGGAGCCTGGTCTCTTCCTCTCCCATCCCAGCCACAGGTAAACACGGTTCCTTTGCCACATGCTCACACCATGACGCACTGTGCCACCACAGGCCCCAATGGACTGGAGACAAGTGATCTTGATCAAAACCTCCAAAACTCCAAGTCAAAATAAACCTCCTCTCTTTAAAAATTTTAATATGCATTTATGGGTGTTTGTGTGAATGTATGCCATGTGTTTGTAGGAGCCTGCAGAGACCAAAAACTGGCATTAGGTCTCCTGGAGCTGGAGTTACAGGCAATTGTGAGCCATCTGATGTGGTTATTGTGAACAGGTTGGGCAGGGACAGGTCTTACACAAGAACAAGTGCTTTGAAATGCTGAGTCATCTCCAGCCCCACCTTCCCTCTCTTAAAGTTAAGATTCCATACTTTTTCACAGCTGTATAATATTCCAACCAGAAAGAAAAACACTGTACTTTGATATTGAGAAATGAGGTGATCCATACATTTCCAGCAGTAAAAGTCATACGGCCTTATCAAAACACTGACAGGATTTCTTTGACTCCTTTCCATCCCATATAGGACCACACTATGCCTTTCATGGGCCCCGTTCTCCAAACATAAAGAGTAAAGATTGCATTTTTATTATTGTATTTCTACAAAGACAAATGTGATCTGGAATAAGCTCATAATTGTTATCCAATTATTTTTCATTCTGAGTGTGTGTTTGTGTGTATGTGCATTTATGTATATTGTGTATGTGTATTTTATGTATATTTGTGTTTGACTCAATATGTGTGTTTGAGTGTATGTATGTGTATGTGTGTCTATGGGTGTCTGTATGTGGTATGTATGTTTGTGTGTAGATATGTGGGTTTGTGTATATATGTGTAAGTCTATGTGTTTGTGTATATATGTGTGAGAGTGTGTATGTGTGTGAGTGTATGTAGGTGTGTGTGTGAATGTGTTTGTATTTGTGTGCATGTGTATGTATATATATGTATAGATGTGCATGTGTGTATAGGTGTGTGTATGTGTAAGAGTGTATGCATCTGTGTGTATTTGTGTATGACTGTGTTTGAATGTGTGTGAATGTGTATATGTGTGTATGTGAATGTGTGAGAGAGTATATGCATGTATGTGTATAAGTGTGAGTGTGTGTGTATATTTAAATCTGTGTGTGTCTGTGTGTATATGAATCTGTGGTGGTGCTGGAGAGCAAATCTGTGATCTCACACAGCCTGGGCAAGTGCTCTAGGTTCCACACCGGCTTCCAGCTGTCTTGGTGAAGGCTGCATTCCTGTGTGGCAGGGCAGGGCACTTGAAAATTCTTAAACATTGGCTTCCTGAAAGCAGCCCTGTGCATGCCTGTGCTGTAAGGAATCCAGTTTGTTTGACATCCCTGGATGAAGTCTGAAGAGGGAAGTAGCTGGCCGTATCATCCTCTGCACAGCACTAGTCAGCTAAATCACTTCAAGTGCACAGAGAGAATAGTCAAATTAGGAAGTGAGAAAGCTTTCAGTATTTGTTGCTTTTGTTTTTAATATAATCACTTCTTCTGAGGCTTTTATCATTTGATTTTTAATAATGCTGATTGACAGGTGGCTCACAAACTCCCTGGAAGCTTGGGGATCAGCTTTTGTATGCTGCCACTGTCCCAGCATACACTGGCTGTGGGGTAGGGGAGGAGGGACCCTGGCCAATCACAGGAAACTCCTTTTCCCAGAAGCCTCCTCTCCCAGCCCTGCCCTCAGTTGTTACCATGGAGATGACTAACAGATAGTAAGGCTGTTCTTGGAGGGTAAGGAGGGAGCTGGGGACTGGGGCTGGCTGACCCTCCTGACAGATAAGAGGAGGAGAGGGGAGAGGGGGAGGGGAGAAGGGAGGGAGCCTTCTGCTGGGTCCTCTAACCCTGGCACTTCTGGAGAGGTTGGAGGCTTATTTGGTGGGGGGAGGAGGTTGCTGCTGAGAATGTGCTGCAGGGAAGGGCCTATGGGTAGACTGGTAGCTCAGGGGTAGTCTAGGTGGCTAGTGAGGCAGCCCTGTGGGTAGACTGGTAGCTCAGGCATAGTCTAGGTGGCTCGTGAGGCAGCTCTGGCCCCTGCTCCACCTCTGATAACCAAGTGAGTCTGTGACCTTGAGCTCAGGGCTGGGCTAGATCTTCTCCTGGACCCATTTCCTCTCTTCCCTTCCTCTTATTCCCCTCCCACCTTCCTTCCAGGACTCCCTTTCTCTCGCATGCGTTTTGGAGCCAGAAATATGTGGGTTCCAATCAGAAGTCTGTCCCCGACTAGCCTTGACCTTGGGCAATTCTCTTAGGCTTTCTGGGCCTCAGTTTTCTCACCTGAAGAATGGGTTTCTCAGAGTCCCTCTAGGATAAAGCAAGCCATTTCTGTGCAGCCCTAGAGCTTGGCACACAGTAGAGGTCTGGTGGGCTGGGAGCTTCTTGGAAAGTCTCTACTGCCTCTCTGTTCATTCTCCTTGTGCCCAAGAGGCAGGCAAGGAGATCTGATAACCAGGCATGCTGCCTGACTGGCAGTCTGGCCCCTGATCCCGATAGCAGGGGTCCTGAACCGGCCTTCTGGATACAGGCCTCAGCTGGGATATGGGCTTACCTGGGACTCAGGCAGACAGACCTCCAACCATAGGCATGCTCTGCCTTTCTTGAGCCCTAGAGCAAGGAATCCCAGAATTACTCAGCAAATACCTCTGTCTTTCACAGTGCAGGAGGGGAAGCTGAGGCCAGAAAGGAAGCAGTGAACTGAGTGTCCCTGCAGGAGCCGCTTGCCAGAAGCAGCTGGGATAGCAAGTTTCTCCACAGGTGGGCTCTGTCTGGACTGGAACCCTGTGTCTCCTAACTCAAGAGGCCGGGGCAGAAGTGGGGAGGCAGGCCAGCCTTGCCCTGCTGCCCCCCACCCAGTCCCACTTATTTTGAGATGCTGACATGGAACCAGGGCCTTGTGCATGCAGAGAATGTGTGCTGCCACTCAGCCGCACCCCTGCCTTCCCTCCTAGTCCTCTTTGCCTCTTAGTCTTAACTCGTCTCTGGGAGCTGAGGACCCCCCCCACCCCCCGCCGCAGACCCTTGCCTGTGTGCAGAGAAGTAGGCCTGGGAGGCACATGGTAGAAAAGTCTGAGCTGGGAGGTGAGGGATGGACAGGTAGACTGGCTGGAATGGTGTAGGGGAGCCTAATATGGAGACCTTGGAGAGGAAATTTCCACATGCCTTAGAGGTCTAGAAGAAGACTGGCAGTATCTCCAGGGGCCTGGCTCCCCGCCTTCCTTGTTACTGTCCCTAGCAGGTAGCACTGATGCACCCAAGCAGCCCTCATTCACTCATGGCTGCCTTCCCACCTACTTGGTGTGAGTGTCCCAGGCAAGAAGAGGACAGGAAGCCAAAGCTGCGTGCCAGCTGCCCTCGGCCATCTAACCGCCCCTCTGCTCACATCTCAGAACTGGGCTCTATCCGGGGATAGCCCTCTCTGCCAGAGAGTATAGAAAACTGGACACTTTGAACCTGACACTTGGCTGCCCCAGTTCAAACCTGAGGCTCTGTGCTGTGGTTGTGGGCGGGGTTTGGCATGTATGATTATAGCGTACCTTAGTGAGGCCTTGCTCCAGGGCCACAGGCCAGGCCTTCTCTGGGCTCATGAGCACACATCGTATGTCAGTGTGAGTCACAGGACAGTGACTATCCTCTGGGCTATCACTCCCCTACATTCCCTGGTGTCAACTCGGACCTTGCAAGCTCTGCCTCAGTTTCCAGTTTGGTGACATGAAACCTTATTCACTGCCACCTTTGTTTGGGAGTCTCATTTGTATTGTCTTGCTTTTCTAAATAACCTCCTTTAAGAGGTTACTTACTGAACTTCTCAAATACTCTTATCTAAATGGGAAACTGTATCTACAGCAACCCCGATAACATTAGTGTCATTTGTCAGAAAGAGAAGGTGGCTATTAAAGCCACATTAGTGACTTTGAGCCATCTGGCACCCATCTTTGTCTGGGTGAGACAGGGCCTCTCTAGGTAGCCCTGGCTAGTCTGGACATGCCACCAGGCCTGGCTCCTTGTTTTGGGGTTAAGAGAGATTTGTGTTAGAGGGCATCACAGATGGTCTAGCGCCAGGGATTTTCCCTCTAGGGGAAGGGAAGCCCTTCTTCCTGTATGGGGAAAAGCATCTCTGGGCCCCTGTTACATACGGTGGTCTTGGTGGCCCCTTGCCACCAAGCACTCAGAATGCCTATGCTGTTCCAGCCAGCCAGAGATGCCAAGATGGAGGTTCTGAAGGAGAAAGTGGAGGAGGAGGAGGCAGCCGAGCGTGAAGAGGCAGCCGAGCGGGCAGAACGGGCTGAAAAGACAGAGAGGATGACGAGGCCAGCAGAGGTGAGCGAGGAGGAAAGGATCCTGACCCAGGATGAGCTCCGAGACCTGGAGAAGAAGATGATGGCCATTGAGATGCCGATGCCTGCCCCAGCTGAGCATCCGTGAGTGTCAGGACGGGGACTTCCCAGCCAGCAGCCCCATCACAGTCAGAGGGGGCAGGAAGAGCAGGGCAGAATCGAGGCACCTGGCTGGGTCACAGAGGAAGACAGTGAAGGGGGAAGGCTATGCTTCTATTCTGTCCTGTCTGGTTCTGTGCTCCACCTCTTCCCTGGCTGTGTGATCTGGAGCAAGTCACTCAACCTCTCTGGGCCTTCATCACTTTATCTGTATAAAAGTGAATGTGATAACAGTGATACATCTTGGATGTAGTTGTGAGGTCTAAAGGAGTTAGAGGCAAAGGCAGCTTAGCTATGAATACTGAGGGTTCCCAGGGTGCCAAGCACAGTCTCACTCAGATTGCTGTCATCCCTGGTGGGATACAGGATCATAAGCAAGGCCATCATCGATGTCAGCAAGCTGCCTCTTTCCTACACCACCAACTCACTCAAGGAGGAACACCTGCTCCAAGTGGCCGACAACTTCTCCCGCCAGTACAGCCACCTGTGCCCTGACCGAGTGCCGCTCTTCCTGCACCCACTAAACGAGTGTGAAGTTCCTGTAAGCCTGGGGCTTGGAGAGCAGGGCCAGGGCAGGAGCAGACGGAGGGCAGAGGGAGGCACACTGGCTTCTCTACTGTGTCTGGAGGGCATCGCAGATCCTCCATGGGACAGAAGGCTTCAGTGAATGAGCGTGGCTTGTCAGGGGCGGGAGGAGACTCAGCCTACAGCAGGGAAGTGCAGGCCTGGGATTGGAATGGGAAGCTGGGGTGGAACCCAGGGTCTAACGTGCTGGACAAGCACCCTGCCACTGTGACTTTCAGTGCTGACAGCTCACCTGCTAGGAGTCCACCCAACACATGAATGGAACAAGGCTGTGGTACCAGGTATAGATAGGGGAAACTGAGGCCCAGAGAGCCTCAGGAAAGTACCTATGGTCATGGGAAGGAAAGAAGAAACCAGTGCCAGGCACTGGGGTGTGCGCTGGCCCACTTCTTCCTGGTGTTCTGCCCTTCCCTGCAGGGGCTGGAGACTCCTGTGCACCCACTGCCCCTGCCTAGAACCTTTGTAGGCTCTGTAAGGGTCTCAACCTGGTTAGAGGTGCCTCCTTTAACCATGGCTTGCTGGGTGGCCTTAGGCAGCTCACTTGGCTTCTCTGAGCCCAGAAGGAAGGGATTCTTCCAGTTCCTCCAGATCTAGAGCAAGCTTGTGCTATCCTGATGGAGTGAGATGCTGGGTGCTTCCTGGTCCCTGTCAGCTCCACTGACCCACCACAGACCTTCCCAGCATGGGGCTGTGCTACCTGGCCTCTTCAGGTCCCCCTGAGGATTGAGGGGGGCAGCTGCTCCAAGCACAGACTCCGCTAGGTCCTTGCTGTACACAGCACCATTTCTCCTCTTGTAGAAGTTCGTGAGCACCACCCTGAGGCCCACGCTGATGCCCTACCCTGAGCTCTACAACTGGGACAGCTGCGCCCAGTTTGTATCCGACTTCCTCACCATGGTGCCCTTGGTCGATCCTCTCAAGCCGGTAAGCACCACTCCCTGTCTGCATCATTAAGCTCAGAAGGCCTGGGATGGGAGGCCAGGCAGGTCTGGGAGGGGACCCAGCCACACTTCAACTCTAGATCCTCTAAGACGCCTGTGGAGGAAAAGGCACAGAGAGAGACAGCCACTGGCCTGACAGTGCACAGCAAGCCTGGTTTCTGATTGGCTAGTTTCTGCCATGCTTTCCCTTTGTATTTCAGGTGTAGCAAGGTACTGGGCAGACCCAGCTGCTATGGCTTTCAGCCCCATCTTTGGGCTTCTGAGAGGCTCAGTCAGGTTCTCGAGGAGTAGAAAAGGAGGCAAGAAAACAGAGTGAAAATGGGCCCTTGATAGAGAGAGGAGAGGAAGGATGGAGGAGTGTTGAAGGAGTTTTCAGGGGACACCTGCTCCTTAAAATGACAGGCATGTAGCCTGGCATGGTGGCACATGCCTTTAATCCAAGCACTCCCGAGGCAGAGGCAGGTGGATCTTAGTGAGTTCAAGGCCAGCCTGGTCTACATAATGAGTTCCAAGCCAGCTGGGACTAAAGGGAAACCCTGTCTCAAAAAAAGAAAAAAAAAAGACAGGCATGTGTAGATTACACAGAGTGTCTGCATCACGTCCTCAGGAGGCTCCTGACTCAATTAGAGTCCCAGCCCCCCACAAAGTGGGCGCTGAGTGGTGATGGGGACAGCAAGGGGCTGAGGGGCCCGGCTGTGCTGACATGTGCACTGTGCTCAGCCCTCGCACCTGTACTCCTCGACTACGGTGCTCCAGTGCCAGAAGGGAAACTGCTTCGACTTCAGCACTCTGCTCTGCTCCATGCTCATCGGCTCTGGCTATGATGCCTACTGCGTTAACGGCTACGGCTCTGTGGACCTGTGCCTCATGGACCTGACTCGGGAAGTGTGCCCACTCACTGTCAAGCCCAAGGAGGTATTCCCAGTGCTGCCATGACAACCCAGACGATGCACACTTCAGGGCTGGCCACCTTCATGTTCACTCTTAGAGGAGCAAGAGAGTCCTTGTCCTAACCCATCACCATACAATCTCCATTGCCCTGATGGCAACCCCCTGCCCATTTCTCTGTCCTCAGCAGTGCCGCCTACAGTCTAGTTCTCCAAACTTGTCCTTGTGCCTTGTTTTAGCCCAGTTTAAGCCACTATGCTCCCACTGGGTACATTTTATGACTGTCAGAATGGCTTCTGCCAACTTTGGCGTGCTAACCCACTTAGCCCGTTTATCTGCTAGAAGCCCATCTCATGTCATTCTCATCGAAGGAAATAATGACCAGGTGAATACTTGAGTCTCAACATTTCCCTGCTGGGGTAGAAAGGACCAACCCCCTTTTTCTTAGGGATGAAACCCAGAGTTTGTGAGTACTAGGCAAATATACTACCCTGATCTATAACCCTAACCAAAATAGGTCCCTCTTAATAGAAACCATCGCCCATACCTTCCCCTGCAGTGGGTGATGGTTTCGTGTCTGCTGATTGAGAAACCAGGGTTTCTGTAAACAAAAGAGGTTAACTTTTAAAGTTAGCATACAAAGTATTGGGTTTCATTCAGGGTTTTTTTTTTTTTTTTTTGAGACAGGGTCTCCCTTTAGTCCCAGCTGGCCTGGAGCTCACTATGTAGACCAGGTTGGTCTTGAACTCACAGAGATCCACCTGCCTCTGCTTCCTGAGTACTGGGATCAAAGGCGTGTGCCACCACACCCAACTTAAAGATGGTTCTTAGCCAACCGTGTGGGTGCTGAGAATCGAACCTGGGTCCTCTGCAACAGCAGTCAGTGCTCTTAACTGCTGAGCCATCTCTCCAACCCCCAGGCATTTTTATACATATTTGTCATTAGGCTTTGTTCTTTAGAAACTCTCTTAAATGTTAATGTCAAAAATCATGCACACACACATACACACACACCCACACATACACACACACGGAAAACAACCATGCTGCTGTGTACAGAAAAGGCTTTCCGCACTCTGGGTGGATTCTAGGACTCTGTGACAAGGGTCCAGCCCCCAACATGTCCGTGGCTCAAGGGTGGAGACCAGGGTCCTGAAGCACTGAGTAGGGAAATCAAAGAAGAGAGGAAAGTCCAATATGGCCTGTTCACTCGGGCCCAGCACCCCAAGCAAAGATGGAGCAAAAGTTCTGTTATGCCTTTTGCCTTCCACAGCCTCTGAGCCCACACTTCCTGAGCTTCTTATCTCAACTGAAATTCTAATAATAAATTTATATCAGTACATGGCAAAGGATAGTAAACCAGGGTTGACTCCGACTCGTGACTCCTCATACCATCATGGCAGCCCTGTGTATCATTCTTATCATTCTTTTTTTTTTTAATATATTTTTGAGACAGGGTCTCCCTGTAGCCCCAGCTGGCCTGGAACTCCCTATGTAGACCAGGCTGACGTTGAACTCACAGAGATCCACCTGCCTCTGCCTCCCGAGTGCTGGCATTAAAGGCGTGCACCACCACACCAAGCTATCTTATCATTCTTAGTATACAGATGTGCACAGAGAGAAGAAACAGCAGGGTGAGGTAACAGGGCCGATCCACACAGAGGGAGGCTGGAGCGGGAAGGCCAGGCCTCACAAGACTCCATTTCCATCTCATACTGTCCCAAGTCTACTTCTGCAGCCCCCTCAGAGGCCTTTTCTAGGAACGTGGCTCGCCATTTTGCACATGTTCTTAAATGCCCGCCTGCATGCACACCCAGTCACATCCACACACATGCTCACACTTAGACACATGTGTTTTTATTTTCCTTCCTGGCCCAGCACACTTGAACTTTGAGTCAACATATGAAGTGTTCCAAGGGTAACTCCTGAAAACTGACCACAGGCAGTCTGCCCCACCCTCTGCCTGGGATCCAGGTCAGCCTGGGCTGGGAGGTGGGGAATGAGAGAACTCTTCCTGTGGAGTTCCTGCACCTGGGCCTGATCAGGCAGGAAAAGGACCCCAGTCACACCCCAGGTCCCCCAGCTGGCACTGTGGCTCCCTCTGCTGTCAGGACTCAGAAGCCCAGCTGCAGGATCGGTGAGACTCAGGTTCCAGAGAGCGCAGACTCTTGGAGCCTGTGAAGGGAGGGGTAGGGGTGGGGGGAAGTTGAACTTTTCTCTCTTGCTGGCTGACAGGTAGTCAAGAAGGAGGAGAAGGTGCCACCTAAGAAGTATGCCATCAAGCCACCCAGGGACCTGACCAGCAGGTTTGAGCAGGAGCAGGAGGACAAGAGGCTGAGGGAGATCCAGGCCCTGGAAGAAAAGAGGCTCAAGGAGGAGGCGGAGCGCCTCCTGGTGGGTCCCTGTAGCCCTGCGCCCGAGGATGGCTGATCATGGGCTGAAATGTGGCCAAACATACTTTCTTAGGATTCATCAAAGGGCTTCTTACCCTTTACAGAGAGCATGGCCTTTCCTTAGATGAAATCTCAGCACACACACACACACACACACACACACACACACACGCACATACACACGCATGCACGCACACGCACACGCACATGCACACACGCACATACAGAGTCAGTCAGTCCCTGGTACTAGCACCCAAAAGAGGCCAGTTGGTGAACCACAGATCTGGTTGGACCATCAACATTTACTGCCTGAAACTCAGGGGCTCAAAGGGGGTGTGCATGTGTGCTCACAGGCTGGACTAGACCCCTGGGCCTGGCTGGCTGGTGGTCACCCACTTTCTCTGTGTAGGAGGAAGAGAAGCCAAAGCCGGACCCTCTGCATGGCCTGCGGGTGCACTGCTGGGTCCTGGTGCTGTCGGGAAAGCGTGAGGTTCCAGAGTGCTTCTTCATCGACCCGCTGACAGCTCGTAGCTACAGCCCTCAGGACGACCACTTCCTGGGCATCGAGAGCCTCTGGAACCACAAGAACTACTGGATCAATATGCAGGACTGTTGGAATTGCTGCAAGGTGTGCAGGGTGGGGAGGACAGAGACCAGGGATGGTAGTGACTAAGGGAGACCTGGCCACCAGCCCCCGAGAGCATCCTTCAGCAGAGCTGCGTCCCCATAGACCACACCCTTGCCCACCAATGGCCACTTCAGTGGGATGAATTTCACCAGTTTATCATGTGCATCCTTTTAAACTGTGGACTGCTTCTTTGTTTGAATTAAACTTTTACAACTTTGTGTGGAAGTATAACACCCATGCATGGAATATGTGTGCACACTGCCCACAGAATTCAGCTGACTCTGCCTAACTCCCTGCACCCAGACTAAGAAAGAGAACATGGCCCATACCTCAGAAACCCCCCCAGTCCAGTTCCTACCTTCTCCCCCACTGTCCCAAATGTGTGCATATACTTTAAGTGCATAAGTAGCACACACACACACACACACACACACACACACACACACACACACACACACGGGCTGGCTTTGGTGAGATGGCTCAGCTGGTAAAGGTGCTTCCCATCAAGCCTAATGACCTGAGTTAGAAACCAGGGATCAGGACAGTGGAAGGAGAGAACAGACTCTTGGCACATTGTTTTCTGATCTCTGAACAGGAGCCATGGCCCTAATGTGTACACACACACACACACACACACACACACAAGTTAACATATTAAATCAACTGGGCGTGGTGCCACACACCTTCAATCCCAGCACTCAGAAGGAAGAGGCACATATATCTCTGTAAGATTGAGGCCAACCTGGTCTACATAGCACATTTCAGGCCAGCTGGGGCTACATGAAGACCCAATAATAATAATAATAATAATAATAATCAGGCATATACAGAGGGGTGTGTAATCTTAAGTGTGCATCTCATCTGACTGTCACGTGATAATAAACATCCTGTGATAACTAGGACTAGCACCTCAGCAAATGCCATCTTGCCCTGTCCTGTCCAGTAACAACCACCACCCTCACCCACCAGCTCAATGATAGAGCAAGTGCTTGGCATGTCCAGACCTTGGGTCGATACCTAGCACCACAAAAATGAAGAAAATTTCATTTATACAAACAAATGATCCACAGTTTTAAATGGTGCCCAGGCCCAAATGGAGAGGATAAGCTTGTCTGCCCCATTATTGATGGGTGAGGGTGTGGGCTGCTGGGGTCCACTATGGGGCTGAGCACCATGCCGACTTTCAACAAGGTTTATAAGTTTCTTCTGGTTTTGGATATTTTATCAATGGAATTTAAATTTTTCATTTCAATGTTATGTGTATCGTTTTGCCTGCATGTAAGTGCATCTGAGTTATGCCATGCCCACGAAGGCCAGAAGATGGTGTCAGATCCCTGGAACTGGAGTTATGGACGGTTGTTAGCCGCCCTGTGGGTGCTGGGAACCCAAGTCCTGTGCAAGGGCAGCTTAACCGCTGCTCTTAGCCACTGAGGCATCGTTCTACCTCCAGTGGGTGGAATCTCACAGCATGTGTTATTTTTGTTTAGTTGCTGTTATGTTTGTGAGATTTAATCACTTTTTGTGTGTGGCAATGATTTGTTCATTTTCATCATTTATTAATTTCCCATTCTTGAAGCATACTAAAAGCTATTTTTCCATTGTAGAGTGGCACATTTAGGTTGTTTCCAGCATGAGATTATTTTGAGTATTGCTGCAGTGAGCATTTTCTTTTTTTAATTTTTTAATTATTTTTTTTATGTGTATGAGTGTACCGCCTACATGTAGGTTGGTGTACCCATATCATGCAATGCCTCGGAGGTCAGAAGAGGGTATCAGATTCCCCTGGAACTGGAGTTAAAGACAGTTCTTAGCTGCCATGTGGGTGCTGGGAATCGATCTTGGGTCCTCTGCGAGAGCAATCGGCACTCCCAACTGCTGAGAAATTCTCCAGCCCCAGTGAGCATTTTCTTACCTGAGTTTCATTGAGGCTGTGTACTCACTTCTGTTGGGTAAAGAATTAGGAGAGAGTCAAATTCTGCATTAGTAGATTCTGCCTGTTTGCAGATATGACTTCATCGATTGACAGTGCCTCCCTCCCCCCAGGACTATGGGGGAGTCTGACACCCTTCCTCCTCACCAATACTCAGGTTGGTCAGTCTGTCTTTCTGTCTGTCTGTCTGTCTGTGAGATTTTTTGAGACAGGGTCTCATCTATAGCCCAGGCTACCCTGGAACTCATGGCCCTCCTGCCTCAGCCTCCTGAATATTAAGATTCCAGATGTGAACCCCACCCCCAGCTCATGTTCTCTTTTCATGTTGTGTTCTCTGGGTAGATGGTGGTTTTACATTATTTTAAAACTACATTTGATTCTTGCCAGTTGTCTTCATATCCAGGAAGCTTTAAATCTTATTAATTCCAAAAATTAGTTCAGAAAGTCTTGGGGATTTTCTATCTACACAATTATTTTTAATCACCTTCTGGGTGAGTTTCTATAAAATTGATATTATTTCTTCCTTAAAACTTGACAGAATTTACAAGTGAGCCATCTGGGTCTAGGATTTTCTTTGTAGGGACATTTTAAACTACAAATTTGGTTTATTCAATAGATATAAATATTTGAATACGTTTATTTTGGCAGTGCTGGGAATCACAGAGCCTCTTGCATTCCAGGCAAGTGTTCTACCATTGAACCATACCCCGCTCCATATCAGGTTATTTCTTCTGTGGGTCCCCCCCCTTCAGTCTTTTTGAGTCAGGATTTCCCTGTAGCCCCAAGATGGCCTGGAACTCACTCTGTAGACCAGGCTGGCCTTGAACTCACAGAGATCTCCCTGCCTCTGCCTCCTAAGTGCTGGGATTAAAGGCACACACCACCACACCTGGCCTATTTCTTCTATTTTAGAAAAATTATTTATTTTTTTACTTTAGGTTTATGAGTGTTTTAACTGCATTTATGTAGGTGTACCATGTGCATGCAATGCCCTGGGAGGCCAGAAGAGGGTGTCAGATACCCCCCCGGAACTGGAGTTACAAATGGTTGTTAGCAGTCGTGTGGGTGCTGGATGGGTGCTGGGAACCAAAACTGGGTCCTCTGCAAGAGCAGCGGTAATTCTCTTAACCACTGAGCTGTCCGTCCAGACACTAGGTTATTATTTTTTTAATCTTTTCAAGATGGGGTCTCCCTGTAGCCCCAGCTGTCCTGGAACTCGCTCTGTAAACCAGACTGGCCTTGAACTCACAAAGATCCGCCTGCCTCTGCCTCCCAAGTGCTAGGATTAAAAGCGTGGGCCACCACGCCCGGCAGGTTATTTATTTTTGAGTGAGCTTTGGTAGTTTCTGTCTTTTGAAAGCTTTCCATTTCATTTAAGTTTTCAAATGTATTGCCATAAACTGTTAATAATTGCTTGTTACGTGCTCGCTTCGGCAGCACATATACTAAAACTGGAACAATACAGAGAAGATTAGCATGGCCCCTGTGCAAGGATGACACGCAAATTCGTGAAGCGTTCCATATTTTAAAAATATATATAATAATCATTGCTTGTTACTTTCCTTCTAGTGTCTTAGACTCCAGAGTGACATTGCAGCTCTCATACTTGACATTGATAATGCACGTATTATTTTCTTCCTTTATTTTAAATTTTATTTTATATTTTATTTTATTTTATTTATTTCTGTATGTGTATGAATGTACTGTCTGCATTCAAGTCTATGCACCCATGTCGTGCAATGCCACGGAGGTCAGAAGAGGGTGTCAGATTCCCCTGGAACTGGAGTTCTCCTGGAATTGGAGTTTCAGACAGTTCTCGGTTCTCGGCCGCCATGTGGGTGCTGGGGATCAAACCCGGGTCCTCTGTAAGAGCGGTCGGCGCTCTTAACCGCTAGGCCATCTCCCCAGCCCCTTTTCTTTCTTTTTTTTTTTTTTAGTTATTTTATTTTATTATTTTATTATTTTATTTTATTTTATTTATTTTATTTTATTTTATTTTATTTTATTTTATTTATTTTATTTTATGTGTATGAATGTACTGTCTGCATGTAGGTTTGTGCACCCGTGTCGTGCAATGCCGCGGACGTCAGAAGAGGGTGTGGGATTCCCCTGGAACTGGAGTTCTCCTGGAATTGGAGTTACAGACTGTTCTTAGCCGCCATGTGGATGCTGGGGATTGAACCCATGTTCTCTGCAAGAGTGGTCGGCGCTCTTAACCGCTAGGCCATCTCTCCAGCCCCCGCACGTATTATTTTCTTAATCTGGTTAGAGGCTTATCAATATTATTGGAATTGTCAATTATTCAGCCTTTAGTTTTGTTGATTTTTTTCTACAGCTTTTGTTTTCTATTTCATTTATTTCTATTCTGAATATTTTCTTTTTTGGAATCCTCAAAAAATTAAAAAATTATTTAAATAAATATAAATTAAATTTTAATTTCCCAAAGAATAAGTACATTTTAATTTTTTTTTAAAGTATATTGCTGGGGCTGGAGAGATGGCTCAGTGGTTAAGAGCACTGACTGCTCTTGCAGAGGACTTGGGTTCGATTCTCAGCACCCACATGTGGCTAAGAACCATTTTAACTCCAGTTTCAGGGGAATTCAACACACTCTTCTGACCTCCGAAGCATTACACAACACAGGTGCACATACTTACATGCAGTATACTCATACACATAAAAAAAAAAAAAAAGTATATTGCCTCCTAGCACTTGGGAGGCAGAGGCAGGCAGATCTTTGTGAGTTCAAGGTCAGCCTGGTGTACAGAGTGAATTCTAGGACAGCCTGGGGCTAGAGGGAGACCCTGTCTGGAAAAGATGAAAAAAAAAGTATATTTCCATCAGGTTGGTTTAAAGGACAGAAAATCTAGAATAGGAACTAAACCAGAACTCCTGGAGCTAAGGGTGGCTAACCCCCAATGTGTTGTGAACAAATCTCTTTTTTTTTTTTTTTTTTACTTTATTTTGGCTCTCATATACAAACATAAATTTGTACAAATTGAAAGGGTCACGTGATGTTTCATGTATGTATATACATTGTTTAAAGTTTAAATCCACTGAACATGTCTATGTTGTTAAACAGGTATAATTTCTTTGTGGTTAAAACTTCCACAATTTTTTCTTTGAGGCTTTTGAAATGCATGCAACATTACATCTCTATTCATCTTACTATAAAATCATATACCAAAGCATCTTGCTCCATGGAACTGCAACTTGGTATGTGTTGATTAGTTTCATCTGCACATCCCTTCTATCCCAGCCTCTGATGTTCATGATTGTACCCATGGGATAGAAGGGACGTGCAGATGAAACTGATCCTACCAGGAGTGAATGAGTGCTCCCCTTTCTCCACACCCTCTCCAGCCTTTGATGTTATTTGTTTTCTTGATCATTACCACTCTTACTGGGGTAAGATGAAATCTTAAAGTAGTTTTAATTTGCATTTCCTTAATTACTAACGATGTTGAACACTTGTTTTAAAATGTTTCTTGGCCATCTTTACTTCTGTTCAGTTCTTTTGATTGGGTCATTTGTTTTCTTGGTCCTTTGTTTTTTGAGTAATTTATATACACTGGATGCTAATCAACTGTCAGATGTGTCACTGGTAAAGGTTTCCTCCCACTCTGTGGGTTTTCTCTTCACTTCTTTGTTTCTTTTGCTGTACAGAAGCTTTTAGTTTAATGAGGTCCCGCTTGTTGATTGTTGACCTTATTTCCTGCATAATTGCTTGCTGCTTTAGAAAGTCTTTTCCTACACCTATATCTTGCAGGTTATTGCCAATGTTTTCTTCTAACATTTTCAGAGTTTCAAGTTTCACATTGAGGTTTTTGATCCATTTAGAGTTGGTTTTTGTGCAAGGTGAAAGGTAAGGGTTTAGTTTCATTCCTCTACAAGTGGTGATCCAATTTTGCCAGCACCATTTGCTGAAGATGCTGCCCTTCCTCCATTGACTGTTCTTGGCCCCTTTGCCAAATATCAGTGGCTGAAATTGTACTCAAGTTTGAGTCTTCATTTTGTTCCATTGATCTATGGGTCTATTTTTGTGTCAGTGTCATGCTGTTTTTATGACTATAGCTCCATAATAGTGTTTGAAATCTGATATAGTAATCCCCCCTGCATTACTGTTTTTTTCTCAGGCTTGCTTTGGCTATCTGGGGTCTTTTGATTTTCCATTTGAATTTTAGGATTTTTTTCCTAATTCTGTGAAGAAAGTCATGGGGGATTTTGATTGGGATTGCATTGATGGTCACTTTTGCTATATTACTTCTTCTAATCCATGAGCATGGGAGGTCTATCTTCTGGTGTCTTCCTCAATCTCCTTCTTCAAAGATTTAAAAATTTCATTGTAGAGATCTTTAATGTCAGGTTTATTCTGAGATTTTTTTTTTGAGGCTATTGTGAATGGGAGGGTTTCTATGTACTGCTTTACTGCTTCTCTGGTTGCTTGTTGTTGGCATATAGGAAGATTACTGATTTTGTAGATTAATTTTGTAGCCACTTTACTGAAACTGTTAATCATTTCTAGGAGTTTTCTGGTAGAATTTTTGGGATCCCCTGGGCATAATATCATGTCATCTGCAAAAAGGGATAGTTTGACCTCCTCTTTTCCAATTAATATTCTTTTAATTTCTTTCCCTTCTCTTATTGCGCTAGCAAGTTTCAAGCACTATATTGAAAAGAAGTGGACATAGGGGGCAGCCTTGCTGGGTTCCTGACTTTAAGGGGAATGCTTCTAATTTTTCTCTGTTTAGAATGATGCTGGCTGTGGGTTTGTTGTATATAGCTTTAATTATGTTGAAGAATGTTTCCTCTAGTCTAATTCCCTCTGGGACTTTAAACATAAGGCATGTTGAGTTTTAGCAAAGACATTTTCTACACCAATTGAGATAACCATATGGTTTTTGTCTTTGAGATCATTTTTGTGATTTATAACATTTATTGATTTATGTATGTTGAACTATCCCTGGGTCTATGGAATAAATCTGACTTGATCATGGTGGATGAACTTTTTGATGTGTGCCTGTATGCAGTTTGCAAGTATTTTGTTGACAATTTTTGCATCTATATTCATTAAGGATATGGCTCTATAGTTTTCTTTTTTGGTTGTATCTTTGCCAGGTTTTGGTATTAGGGTGATGCTGGCTTTGTAGGAGGAATTTGGGAGAGTTACCTCTATTTCTATCCTTTTGAGTAACTTAAGTAATGTTGGATGTAGGTCCTCTTTAAATCTCTGATAGAATTCTGCTGTAAATCTATTTGGGCCTGGGCTTTTTTTTTTAGTTGGGAAGTTGTATATTACTGTTTCAATTTCCTCAAATGTTATGGATCTGTTTAAGCTGTCAATCTCTTGGTTAAGCTTTGGTGAGTCCCATGATTTCAGATATTCATCCATTTCTTTTAGGTTTTCAATTTAATAGAGTATAGGTTTTTAAAGTATCCTGTATGATGTTCTAGATCTTTTTGTTATCTGTTATAATGTTTCCCTTTCATCTCTAATTTTATTGATTTGGACTTGCTCTTTCTTTCCTTTCTTTTTCTTTCTTTCTTTCTTTCTTTCTTTCTTTCTTTCTTTCTTTCTTTCTTTCTTTCTTTCTTTCTTTCTTTCTTTCTTTCTGTTAACTGGGCTAAGGGTCTGTCTATCTTGTTTATCCTTTGGAAGAACCCGCTCTTAGACTCATTGATTCTTTGTATTGTTTTGTTTCTGTTCTGACTTTTGTTATTTCTTCTTGTCTTTTGGGTTTGGGATTCATTTGTTGTTGTCTTTCAAGTGTCTTGAATTGCAATGTTAAGTCATTTATTTGTACTCTTTCAGTTTTGTTTTGTTTTTAATGTAGGCACTTAGAGCTATACATTTCCCTCTTAAGACTGCTTTTAAAGTATCCCAGAGGTTTTGTTGTGTTGCATTGTTGTTTTTGTTTAATTCCAGGAATACTTTTATTTCTTTCTTAATTTCTCCCTTGACTCATTCATTGTTCAGGAGTGTGTTGTTTAATATCCGTGAGTTCCTGTAGTTACTAGGATTTCTTCTGGTGTTGATATTAAGCTCTTTATTGCATTGTGATCTGATATAATGCATGGAATTATTTCATTTTTTTGTATTTATTGAGGTTTGTTCTGTGTCCCAGCATGTGGTCAATTTTGGAGAAGGTTCCATGGGGTGCTGAATAGAAAGTATATTCTTTGGTGTTTGGGTGGAATATTCGGTAGATGTCTGTTAGGTCCATTTGGTATGTATCATATTGTTCTGTTCAGATGTCTCTGTTTATTATTTGTCGGGTTGACCTATCTAATGTACACAGTGGGGTATTGAAGTCCCCTAATACTAGTGTGTTGGGATTAATCTGTGCCTTAAAGTCCTGTAGAATTGTGTTTATGAAGTTTAGTGCACCAGAGTTTGGTGCATATAAATTCATGATTGTAATATCTTCTAGTTAATTGTTCCTTTTTTTATTTTATTTTATTTTATTTTATTTATTTATTTTTAATTGTTCCTTTGATAAGAATAAAGTGACCCTTGTCATCTCTTCTGATTAGTTTTAGTTTGAAGTCTATTTTGTCTGATATTAGAATAGCAACTCCTGCTTGCTTCTTAGTGCCATTTACTTGGAATATTTTTTCCACCCTATCGCCTTAAGACAGTGCCTGTCCTTGAAGGTGAGATGGGTTTCTTGCAGACAACAAAAAGATGGATTTTTGTTCCATAATCTATTCTAGTAGTCTATGCCTCTTGATTGGGGAGTTCAATCCATTGATATTTAAAGTTATTGAGAGATGTTTATTGCCTCCCAACATTTTGGTTTCTGGTGCATTCTTGGTTTGTTTTTCCACAGATATACCTTCATTAACTACTTTTTGTTGCTGCTTGCATATAGTTAGTCCTTCCTTCCTTCCTTCCTTCCTTCCTTCCTTCCTTCCTTCCTTCCTTCCGCTCTTTGTATTGCCTCAAGTATTCTCTGAAGGGCTGGTTTTCTGGACATTAATTCTTTCAGCCTACTCATGTCATGAAAGATTTTCCATTCTCCTTCAACTATAATAGACATTTTTGCTGGGTAAAGTATTCTGGGTTGGCATCTATAGTCATTTAGAAGGGGGAATACTTTGATCCAAGTTCTTCTGGCTTTTATCATTTGCATTGAAAAGTCAACTGTAACAGTTATGGCAGAATGCATGATCTGGGATGGGGTGGGGGTGGGGAGGAAGGGAAAGGGAAATGTGCCTGAACTGAATTGGAAAATAATGTATGAAATGCACAAAGCATCAATAAAAATAAAAAAAAAAAGAAAAGTCAACTGTAATTTTGATGGGTTTTCATTTATATGTGACTCGTGTTTTTTTCAGCTTTCAGTATTCTCTCTTTGTTTTGAACATCTAGTATTTTTACTATTATATGGTATGGGGAATTTCTTTTCCAGATCTTTCTATTCGGTGTCTATGTGTTTCTTGTATTTGTATACGTTGGTTTTTCCTTAATTCGGGGAATTTTTCTTCTATAATCCTGTTGAAGATCTGGTTAATACCATTATCCTGAGATTCTTTTACTTCCTCTATACCTATGATGCATAGGTTTGGTCTTTTCATGGTGTTCCACAGTTCCTGGTTATTCCATTCCTGTGGGGTTTTTTTTTTTTTAATTTTCATAATCTTTGCTTGAGCATTCTAGTTCTTCCATGTTGTCTTCTAGTCTTGATATTCTAATTTCTACTTCATTCATTCTGTTACTGTGGCTTTCTCTCATTCTTTTTTTATCTCTCATTCTTTTCAGATGGCTTATTGAGTGTTCCACTTCCTTTTTATTTCAACCTGAGTTTTCGTCAGTATCTGTATATCTTTTGTGAATTCATTCCAAAGTTTATCATTATCTTCTTTTTAGTTTATCCCTATCTTCTTTTAGCTCTTTGATTTTTTTGTTTGTATGATCTTTAAATTCCTTGAATTCTTTGATCATGCTTATGATAGTTCTTTTAAGATCTGTGTCCTGGGCTACATCTAAGAGTCCTCATTATAGGAGTCTTCTACAGGACTGGTAGTATTTAGCAACCACTTATTATTTGGGTTTTTCATGTTTATTGTTTTTTTGTTGTGCTCTTGGCATGTGGGTTTCTTTTGTTGTTTGTGATTCTGGTGTGAAACTCAAGTGTTTCTTTGTTGAATTGAAGACTGATTTTGCTTGTATCCTTCAGATGCCTTTGTTGCTTTCTTATTAGGTATGAAAGCCTTGTTGGTCTAGGCTTCCAATTCTCACTTCTGACTTTGTACTGAAGAAACCAGCTAGTTCTTGCTTAGCTAGTCAGGAGATCCTCCAGAGACCCAAGACAAGTAACAATCCGGCAGGCTTGAGCCCTGGACACATGAGGTCCACCTACCAGTTCTCCTGGGCTGGTTGCAAATGTTTGTGTTTGAGTCTAGGAGCAGGGAAGTGTAGTCTGGAGCCAAGGGAGGAGCCCCAGATGTTCCCTAGCTAGTGGGTAGGGAGTCTGGAATATTGCCAATACCATGTAGTTGGGGACTTTCACCACCAAGTGGAGTTCAAATTCATTCACTTACTGGGGGAGTTGAACTCACAGAACCACCATGCCATGAGGGGTTGGCCCACCGGCTCTTCAGGGCTGATTTCTAGTGTCTGAATCCAGGTCCAGATGCAGGAAAGCCTAGCCTGAAGCTGAGGGAAGGGCCCTAGGTGTTCCCTAACTAGTGGGTAGGGAGTCTAGAATATCACCACCACTGCACAGTTGCGGACTCTCACCTCTGAGCAGAGGTCAGTCTCATACACTTACTGGGAGAGTTGTACTTACAAAACTGCTGTATTGTATCACATGGGGTCTGTCTACCAGCTCTCCAGGGCTGGTTGTAAATGTCTGTGTCTGGGCCCAGGGGCAGGAAAGCCTAGCCTGGAGCTCAGGGAAGAGCTAGTGGGTAGGGAGGCTGGAGTGTCGCTGACCCTGCTGCTTTCTGGTGGTGTGAGCTCCCAGTGCTGGAGTTCCTGAAGAGTTCTCAGTATTTCCCCATCACGGGAACTCAGAGCAGGCACCTGCTATCCAAAAGCAGGTTGATGTGATCTCCCTTCTACTAGCTTCACAAAGCCAACTTGATTTCCAAAAATGCCAATCCCTTGGAAGGGCAAAGTCAACTGTTTTCCTTTGAGGATTTCCTTAAAGAAAGGCTTCAGTTGGTTGTTTGTTTTTTTTTTTTTTTTTTTTTTTGTTAATTACTTTTTATAATTTTATTCAATTATATTTGTTTGCCCTCATTCTTTTTTTTTAATCTTTTTAATATATATTTTGTACAAGATTATCAAATCTAGACCTGTGTCCCCCACCCTATCCCCCCACCCGACCAGAGCTCATGCATTCTGCCAAACATGCTTTTCATCTCTTTCTCAGTCTTTCTCAATATTCTCCGTGTGGAAGTTGACTGTTTTGAGCAGAAGTTCACTGTTTCAGTCAGTTCTTTGATGCAGTCCTTTCTGTTGTTGTTGTTGTTTCCAGTATGCATCACTCCCAACTGCTTGGACAAAAGCTCAAGGGGCCCTGCACAAGAAATACTTACAACTAGGTAATTGGCACTAGCATCCACAGATGAGGGATACCATTCATCGTTTGTTTTTCTGGGACTGTGTTACTTCACTCAGCATGATGTCTTCTAGCTCCAGCCATTTTCCTGCAAAGCTCATGATGTCATCTTTCTTTACTGCTGCATAGAACTCCATTGTGTAGATGTACCACATTTTCTCTATCCACTCATCAGTTGAGGGGCATTTGGGTTGGTTCCAGCTCCTTGCTATTGTGAAGAGAGCTGAAATAAACATGGCCGTGCATGTATCTCTGCGGTGGGGTGAGTCTTGAGGGTACATGCCTAGGAGTGGTATGGCTGGGTCGGGTGGCAAGTTCATTCCAAGTCTTCCAAGGGTTCTCCACACTGCTTTCCATAGTGGCTGTACGAGTTTACATTCCCACCAGCAGTGGATGAGTGTTCCCCTTTCCCCACAACCTCTCCAGCACTTGGTATCATTTGTTTTCTTGATCCTAGCCAGTCTTACTGGAGTAAGATGATATCTTAAAGTGGTTTTGATTTGCATTTCCTTAATGATTAGTGATGTTGAGCAGTTCTTGAGGTGTTTCTCAGACATCTCTAATTCCTCGCTTGTGAAGTCTCTGTTCAGTTCTTTGCTCCATCTATTGAGCGGGTCGTTTGTTTTCTTTCTTCTTTGTTTTTTGAGTAGTTTATATATTCTGGAGATCAATGCTTTGTCAGATGTTTCTGCTGTGAAGGTTTCCTCCCACTCTGTGGGATTTCTTTTCACTTCTTTGATTGTTTCTTTTGATGTACAGAGCTTTTGAGTTTAATGAGGTCCCATTTGTCAATTGTCGACCTTAATTCTTGCGCAGCTGCTGTCTGATTTAGGAAGTCTTTTCCTATGCCTGTGTCTTGTAGTCTCCTGCCCACTTTTTCTTCTATCGAGAAAGGCTTCAGTTCTAAAGCGCATCAATCCCACTGTTCTGTTCTTTGAGAACCCAGACTCATCTATTTCCCCTTTCAACACATAGGTGAGACTCAGCTCCTATTCTGAATATTTTCTAATGCTCTCCTTAAAATTTGTTAATTCTGTAGTTTCTAAAGGTGGAAATTGAGGTAATCAGTCCAGACTGATTGCTAGTACAGATCTTCATCTCCTAGCATTCTGCTCTAGCATCCTGCACGGTTCACTGCATTGTGCTTTCTTTCTGTTAAAAAGTCTCTTTCATTTTCCTGTTTTATATCTCTGCTCATCTGTGAGTTACTTTAAAAATGTGCTGTTTTGTTTACAGATATGGAGAAATTTCCAAGTGATCCCTTTTTAAAATTTTGGTTTTAATTCTGTAGTTATGCTCTGTCTTAAATTTTCTGAGCATTTGACTAGAATGTCTGTTCTATGCTATTGGAAGAAATGTTCTGTATGTTGATTACCATAAGTCAATTGGTAGTGTTGTTCAAAATTCTATATTTTTGAGGATTTTCTATATTTCCAATTCTTGATATTATTCAAATATTGGATTATAATGTTAGATTTCTGTGTTTCTTTGGTTAGGTTATTGGTGCATACATTTTGGAGTGGTGTAGTTAAGTGGATAAATGTGTAAGTTTGTTATATCCTCTTGATAAACTTACCCCTTTACATTGTAAATATCTGAGCCAGGCATGGTGGAGCACGCCTTTAATCCCAGCACTTGGGAGGCAGAGGCAGGTGTATCTCTGTGAGTTCAGGCCAGCCTGGTCTACATAGCAAGCTCCAAGCCAGCTGGGACTAAAGGGAGACCCTGTCTCAAAATAGACCCCCCCCCGAAAAATAAATAAATAAAAATAAATTACCAATACAATTTTTTTGTTCTGATGCCTATTTTGTCAAGGCATAAATACAGGTTCTGTGGCTTTCTTTTGTTTTTTAAATTAAAAAACATATTTTAAACATTTTTTTAATTTTCTTTATTAATTTTCTTTATTTCTGTATGTGTATGAATGTACTGTCTGCATGCAAGTTTGTGCACCCGTGTCGTGCAATGCCGCGGAGGTCAGAAGAGGGTGTCAGATTCCCCTGGAACTGGAGTTCTCCTGGAATTGGAGTTTCAGACGGTTCTCGGCCGCCATGTGGGTGCTGGGGATCGAACTCGGGTCCTCTGCAAGCACAGTCGGCGCTCTTAACCACTAGGCCATCTCACTGACTGCTCTTGCAGAGGATTTGGGTTTGATTCCTACTTAGTTGTGCCCATGTCGTGCANCAGCGTGCCCTTGCTGAGGTAGTTCAGAAGGGTGTTGGATTCCCCTGGAACTGGAGTTAAGACCGTTCTAGCTGCCATGGGGGTGCTGGGATCAACCCAGGTCCTCTGCTAGAGGCAGTCAGTGTGCTCTTAACTGCTGAGCCACTCTCTCCAGCCCTATGGCTTTCTTTTGTTTATGTAGCAGGGCTATCCTTTACCTCGTTTAAAAAATCTATTTGCGAGATTCCTGAGCCCAGCGGCAGGAAGAGGGGGAGAAGGTATGAACTGGGTGTCTTGGCGAGCTGATTTCTGACTCTTTGGTCCCTGCTGTCTTTGTTTGATTGGCCTTGTGGCGTGAGGTTGGAGTTATCCCTCCAGCTGGGATAAGGTGTGGTCTTTGGCTTGATTAGATCTAGTGCTGTGGGGGCGGAGTTATCCTCCCAGCCGGTATTAAAGGCACGCTTGTGTGACTCTTGAGATTTGAGATCTCCTGAGCCCAGCGGAGTGAAGAGGGGGAGACAGGTAGGAACTGGGTGTCTTGGCGAGCTGATTTTGATCCTTTGGTCCTTGCTGTCTTTGGTTTGATTGGCCTCTGTGGCTGTGAGGTTGGAGTTATCATCCAGCTGGATAAAGGTGTGGTCTTTGGCTTGATAGCAGGCTGAAGAGCGCCCCCCCCCCCCCCCCCGGGCGAAGGATCTGAAGGAGGCAAGCAAAGCACGCCTTCAACACAGTAAAGAGGCATTTAGGACCACATCGGAATTACAGGCAAGGGAGGAAGCCCATATGCCAGGATCACGAAGAAGGGATACACTGGAAAGGGCAGGATAATCCCACGCCACAGTGTTACCAACCCTATGGACGACTCCTGCAGTGGGATCCCTCCGGGGATGCCTAAGGACACAGATATCAGCAACACAATTGGGAACATACTTAAAGAACTACAAGATCATAAAGAACAATTAAAGAAACTAAGAAAAGAGAATGAGGACCAGGAGAGAGACGAGAATGACAAGCCCGGAAGGAAGTAGAAACACTTGAAAAGATCCCATGCTGAAAAAGAAAAAGAAACCAACCAGCAAACAAAAAGAGCTACAAAAAGAGATCGAGAAGCTCCAAAAGAAATAGAAACACTAAAGAACTCAAAGAGGAAGGGAAAAGGAATCAAAACACTCATCTTCAAGAGGAAAGGAATGAAAAAAGCAGAAAGCCGAAATGGGAAGCAGAACAAGAATATTCAGACCTGGAGGAAACACACAGAACAACTAAAAAACTCAAGGGGATTATGAAAAATTTAAAATGCACAAAAACAGAACAACCCAGGGCTGTGGGACACTATGAAAAGATCAAACCTCCGCATCATAGGAATAGAGGAAGGAGAAGAATCCCAGAGACAGGTTTTGATAGATCTTCAACAGATAATAGATGAAAACTTCCCAAAACTAAAAAAGGACAAACCAATACCAATACAAGAAGCCACACGAACTCCAAACAGACAAGATCAGAAAAGAAAAATTCTCCACGCCACATCATAGTTAAAATGCTAGACACCCAAAAACAAAGAAAAAAATTCTTAAAGCGACAAGAGAAAACAAGTGACTATAAGGGGAAACCTATCAGAATAACAACGGACTTCTCATGGCAAACGATGAAGGCAAGAAGAACTGGAACAAACCATTCCCACTGTTGGGGACCATGGATGCCAAGCCCAGGTTACTATACCCAGCAAAAAGTCAAATCATAGTGGAAGGGGGGAAATCTTCCATGACATAAACCAACTTGAAAGAATCATGTCCAGAAAACCAACCCTTCCGAGAATACTTGAAGCAATTCAAAGAACAGAAGAAAGGAAACAACAACCCCAGGCACCTAGAAGGAGAATCAATAAAAGCATAACTGCAGAAGTAGAACCCTAATCAAAAACCGCACGATGGATAATAAGGCAACAGGAAGCAAATAAAACCTATCAGTCATAACCCTAAATATTAATGGACTAAATTCCCCAATCAAAAGACAAAGACTGGGAGAACTGGATTAGGAAACAGAATCCATCATATGTGTCTACAAGAAAACACATCTTACCTTAAGGACAGGCACCACCTTAAAGTGAAGGGATGGAAAAAAAAATATTCCCAAGCAAATGGTACCAAAAAGAAAGCAGGTGTTGCTATTTTAATATCGGATAAAATAGATTAAGTAAAAGAAATCAGAAGAGACAAAAGAAGCCATTACATTTTCATCAAAGGAACCATCCATCAAGAAGATTTCACAATATGAACAATAAGCCCAAATTACTGCACCAAACTTATAAAAATATCAGACCAATCACCAGACTAACCCCAGCAACTCAGTGGAGACTTCAATACCCATGAGTCCTTTGGATGGTAACCGACCAAATAAATAAAAGAGTAGCCAAATCTGTAAAAACGAACGATATGAACATCAAGTGACCATAGACCTCTACAACTCCACCCTAAACCAGAGAATACACTTTCTACTTCAGCACCCCACGGAACATCTCAAAATGACCACATCCTGGGACACAGAAGAAACCTCTACAAATACAAAAAAGATTGAAATAATTTCATGCATCCTGTCAGCCACAGTGCAATGAAGCTCAACATCAACACAGGACAAGCCCCCTGCCTAAAGTACAAATGGAGACTAAACAAACACACTCTTGAATAACTAAATGGGTCCAAGGAAGAGATAAAGAACGACATGAAAAGCATTTCCTGGAATGAATGACAATGACAATACAACACAACAAAAACCCCTGGGCATACACTTAAAAGCAGTCTAAGGGGAAAATTTATAGCCCGGGGCCCTGCATTAGAACAAACAAAAAAACAAGGAATGTCTAACACTAAGCTAAAGCACTTGAGGCAACAACAGATGACCTAAACCACAACAGGCCACTGGAACGAAATACAAAATCAGGAGCAGAAATCAATGAAATAGAAACAAGAAAAAATACAAACATACAATGAAAGCCAAAAGATTGGTTCTTTGAAAGAATTATAATAAACAAGATAGACATGAGACCACCCTAGCCGTCATGTAACCCAAAAAGAGTGAAAGAAACGAGGAAAGCTAGAAAGTGAACAAGAAGAAAAAGGAAACTCCAAATCAATAAAATCTGTGAGGAAAGGGGAACTATCACAACGGACAAGAAAAAGATCAAGAAAATTATGGGAATATTACAAGAACCTATATTCTACCAAGTTTGAAAATCTAGAAAGAAATGGATGAATATCTGAAATCCTGGAATCAAAAAGCTTGAACCAAAAAGAGAAAGAAAACAAAAAAAAACATATGAAGAAATAGAGGATGTAGTAAGAAGCCTCCCAACTAAAAAAAGCCCAGGCCCAGAAGTTTCACAGCAGAATCTATAAAACATTCCAAAAAGACCTACAACCCTTTTTCTGAAACTGTTGAAGTATACATCCAGGGAATTCTCCCAAATTCTTCTACGAAGCCAACCTCACTCTATTAAAACCAGGAAAGATACAACTTAAAAAGGAGATTATAGACCCATCTCCCTCTGAACACCGTGCCAAATTCTAAACAGAATACTGGCCACGCATACGACCCACATCAGAAGATCATCCATCCTGACCAGTTGGATTCATACCAGAGTGCAGGGTGGTTCCCCCAACAATCATAAACCTCCTCAACACATATAATGGAATCAAAGACAAAAACCACCCACCTCTCTCAATTGATGCTGACGGCCTTTGCACTCAAATCACCGCATCCCTTCACTGCTTAAACGTCCTAGAAGGAAATGGATTGGTAAGGATACATTCTTCAATGTAATCAAGCCATATACAGGACACCAACAGCCAATATCATCAAATGGGGAAATGACAGAAAATTCCCTTTAAAGGTAGGAACCCGGCAAGGCCGCCCCCTATCACCACTCCTCTTCCACATAGTGCTTGAAACACTGCTAGAGCAATCAAGGCAAGAAAAGAATATTAAAGGAGTTCTAATTGGAAAGAGGAAGTCAAAATCTCTCCCATTTGCTGATGATATGATGTTTACTTTAGGGATGCAAAAAAATTCCACCAAAAATCCTAGAAACGATTAACAGCTTCAGCCACAGTGGCCGGATACAAAATTAACCTTAGAAAATCAATGGCCTTTCTTTACACCAACAACAAGCAACTGGAGAAAGAATCAAAGAGAAGAAAATAGCCTAAAAAAAAAAAAAAAAAAACTAGGAACAAACCTAACCAAGATACCAAGACCTATCCATACACAAAAAATTTTAAACCTTAAAGAAAGAATTGAAGAACGACCTCCAGAAGATGGAAAACCTCCCATGCTCATGGATTGGGAAATTAACATTGTAAAATGTCCATTTTACCAAAATCTTTGTATAGATTTAATCAATCCCAATCAAACTCCCCAAGAGTTTCTTCACAGGCTTGGAAACAAAAGTTCTAAATTCATTTGGAAAAAAGAAAAACAAAAAAAAAAACCAAACTAAAAATCTGAGAAAAGATCTACACAGGAGGGATTCCTCTATACCAGATTTTAAACGTATACTACAGGGCTATCGTCATAAAAACAGCCTGGTACTGCACAAAAACAGACCTGGTGACCAATGGAACAAAAACCGAAGATCCAAATCTGAGCACATACAATTTCACCATCTCATATTTACAAGGGGCCAAGAGACACAATGGGAGAAAGGACAGTTCCTTCAGCAAGTGGTGTTGGCAAAAACTTGGAATCACCACTTGTAGAAGAATGAATATAAACCCCACCTCTCACCCTGACAAAAGTCAACGTCAGATGGATTTAAGAACCCTCAACGTGAAACCCCAACTCTGAAAGGGATAGAATGGTATCCCTCATCTGTGGATGCTAGTGCCAATTACCCAGTTGTAAGTATTTCTTGTGTAGGGCCCCCTGAGCTTTTGTACAAAGCAGTTGGGCATAATGCATTTTGGAAACAACAACAACAACAGAAAAGACTGCATCAAAGAACTGACTGAAACAGTGAACTTCTGCTCAAAACAGTCAACTTCCCCATGGAAAATATTGAGAAAGACTAAGAGATGGAAAGCATGTTTGGCAGAATGCACGAGCTCTGGTGGGGTGGGGGAATGAGCGGGAACATGGGTCTAGATTTGTTAAAAATAAATAAATAAATTTATGTGAAAAAAAAACTCTATTTGTGTCTTTTAAACTTAAGGATATATTTTGGGTCTTTCTTTTTGTCCATTTTGACAAGTTTCTGTTTCTTGATTGGGGTATTGAGATCATTTACATTTAGCATAATTATTAATAAACTTAACTTGATGTCTATTATCTTTCTTTTAAAATATTTTATTTCTGCTGGGTGTGGTGGCACACACCTTTAATCCCAGCACTTGGGAGGCAGAGTCAGGCAGATCTCTGTGAGTTCAAGGCCAGCCTGGTCTACAGAGAGAGTTCCAGGCCAACTGGGGCTACAGGGAGACCTTGTCTCGAAAAGACAAAAATAAAAAATATTTTATTTGTTATTTTATTTTATTTAAATGTGTATGTTTATAAGTTACACCTGCATGTATGTAAGTATGCAGTACCCATGGAGGACAGAAGGGGGCATCAGATCCCGTAGAACTTGAGTTACATATGGCTGTTAGCTGCCATGTAGGTTTTGGGATTTGAACCCAGGTTTTCTGCAAGAGCAACCAGTGCTCTTAACCGCTGAGCCACCTCCCCAGCCCCTATTCTTATTTAATGTATATGACTGTATTGGCTGCATGCATGATAAGTGCACCCATGTTATGCAGTGCCCACAGAGAGGGCATGTTATCTCCTGGAACTGCAGCTGTGTATGGTTGTTAGCTGCCATGTGGGTGCTGAGATTCGAACCTAGGTCTTCTGCAAGAGCAGCCAGTGTTCTAAACTGCTGAGGTATCTCTCCAGGCCCCTCTATTATCTTTGTATGTGCTTCCTCAAATTTGAAAGTTTTACCAGCATTATAAGCAATGTTGTGACATTGTACTTCTTTATTTTTCTCCTGGGGATTTCTGTGTAAGGCTCTTTTAGTATAGTTACTATTTCTCCTGCCTCTTTCTTCTTCTCTTTCTTCTCTCTTTTTACCTGAATATTCTTTCATCAATTATCTTCAAGGTTCTCCTCCTACTCTGCAATTCGAATTTTGTTTGCTTTTTCTTCCTTATATAGTTTTCAGTTCTATGCCAAACTCTTAGCCTCATTTTTGTTGTTTTCTTTTGTTTTATTAAGAGACAAGGTTTCAACTATGTAGCCTTTGCTAGCCTCTAACTCAGAGATCCACCTGCCCCTGCTTCCGCACTGCTGGAAGGTGTGTGCCACTACACTAGGTCAGTTAGCCTGATTTTTGTTTGAGTATTAAGCATTGCCGTACCACTCCTTGTTTTTGATAACTTCTTAGTCTAGATCCTCAGTGACTCTGTCTTGTCTAGTTGGGTGGCTCTGTGGCCTTGTTTCTTCGTGTCTCTGGTGTGTTTGTGTGTGTACCTACCCACATGTGTGTTGCTAAACACCTGATTTTTTAATTATTTTTTTTTATGTGTATTAGTATACTGTCTGCATGTAGGTCTGTGCACCCGTGTCATGCAATGCCTCAGAGGTCAGAAGAGGGCATCAGATTCCCCTGGAACTGAAGTTAAAGACGGTTCTTAGCGACCATATGGGTGCTGAGAATCAAACCCGGGTCCTCTCCAAGAGCAGTCAGCACTCTTAACCCCTGAGCCATCTCTCCAGCCCCCACCAATCTGACTTTTTTTTTCCAACTTTTTGAGACAGGGTCTCCCTGTAGCCCCAGCTGTCCTGGAACTCACTCTGTAGACCAGGCTGGCCTTGAACTCACAGAGATCCACCTGCCTCTGTCTCCCAAGTGCTAGGATTAAAGGCATGCACCACCACGCCAGGCCAATCTGACATTCTTTTTTAATTTTTTTTATTTAATTTTTTATTTATTTATGTATGTGTATGAATGTACTGTCTGCATGCAGGTTTGTGCACCCGTGTCGTGCAATGCCGTGGAGGTCAGAGAGGGTGTCGGGTTCCCCTGGAACTGGAGTTCTCCTGGAATTGGAATTTCAGACGGTTTTCGGCCACCATGTGGGTGCTGGGGATTGAACCCGGGTCCTCTGTAAGAGCGGTCGGTGCTCTTAACCGCTAGGCCATCTCTCCAGCCCCAATCTGACATTTTTAAAGAGATAATTGGATGCGTAGATGCTATAATCTTCCTCCAGTGATGTTGGGTGAGATTCTGATGGAAAAAGAAGGGGATCTAAATTAACTGAGCCTTATTGTTATTCATCTTGACCCCTTTGGTACTGCCCTTCAGAGTTCCAACACAAGTTCAAGGGATTTTTCTCTTTAGAGGACTCTCCAATAGTGGTGGATTGTTCCCCTGCAGTACTGTGAATGAGCCACAAGCTGCCCTTTTTTCTTTCTTTCTTTCTTTTTTTTTGAGACAGGTTTCATGTAACCCAGGTAGCCTTGAACTTGCTGTGTAGCATAGGGTGACCTTGAACTTTAGAACTTCAGATCCTCTTGTCTCCACTTCTGGATGTTGGAACTGCAGGCCTGTGCCGACCCATGTTACTGTGATTCTGGGGATGGAACCCAGGGCCTAGTGCACATTAGGCAAGCACTCTTTTATTTATTTATTTATTTATTTTGTTAATTTTATTTATTTCTGTATGTGTATGAATGCACTGTCTGCACGCAAGTCTGTGCACACGTGTTGTGCAATGCAGCGGAGGTCAGAAAGAGGTGTCGGATTCCCCTGGAACTGGAGTTCTCCTGGAATTGGAGTTTCAGACGGTTCTCGGCCGCCATGTGGGTGCTGGGGATCGAACCCAGGTCCTCTGTAAGAGCTAGGCCATCTCTCCAGCCCCAGGCAAGCACTCTTCAGCTGAGTTCCAAGCCCATCCTTTCTGAAAGCTCCGCTCAGTCTCTTAACTCCTTGTTTGGAAACCTGCCTGGAGAAAAGCACCGCTGAGCCCTCTCAGATTTCCTGAGCACATGTCTGGCTTCCCTTCTTGTGTATCTTGGCTTCTTAATTTTTAAAATTTATTATTTTATTTTATGTGTGTGAGTGTATTGTCTGCATGTGTGTAAGTGCAGCTATGTCACGCATTAGCCACAGGGGTCAGAAGAGGGCGTCAGAGCCACTGGAACTGCTGGAGTTATGGGTGATTGTTAGCTGCCATGTAGGTGCTGGGAATTGAACCGAGATCTGCAGAGCAGCCAGTGCTCTTAACCACTGACCCATTTCTTGCCCCTTCTTAATTTTTTTTTCAGCGCTGAGAATGGAACTCAGGGCCTCATGCATGCTAGGCAAGCCCTCTAACACCAAGCCACATGCCCAGCCTGGCTTCTTAATTCATGTGGTTGTTTTTTTGTTTGTTTGTTTGAGACAGTATCTTACTTTGAAGCCAAAGCTGGCCTTGAACTCAAAATCCTCCTGCCTCAGTTTCCTAAGTGCTGGGATTACAGGTGTGCACCACCATGCCCAGGTCTCATAGGTCTACTTATGGGGAGGAAATGTTTAAGTGTGGGTTGATATAAAGGAAATGCCAAGGAGACTGCATCCAGTCAGAATAGAGGCGCGTGGATGACATGAATCCAGCCAGGCCATTTTACATAGGAAAGTGGGAACTTGGGCAGGGGCAGTGGCATGCCCAAGTCTTTCCACAGGGTGCCTGCTGTCTGCCAGATGTTGTCTCTGGACTGGGGACACATAGCAAATGAAGCAGATGAGGTCTCTCCACCTCTGGGCACTTCCTGTCCTGCGTATGGGAAAAGCGATAGGCCATCGCACTTGCGCTCAGGCCTCTGGCCTCCAAATCCTGTGTTCTGTTGTTCTTACCAGTGTTCCCTATTACTGACCAGACCAAGTCTCCAAAGCGAGATCCCAAGCCTTTAGTGGCCTGCTCCAATGTGACTGTCCAAAGGATGACTATGCCCTCCTTGGGAGATGGGTGGCGTGGTTGTGTTGTCACTGGGGGTCCAGAAGCTTTTTTCTGAGATTCTGGGCTAGAGAAACTTCTACCTCAGCAAAGGAGACCCTCCCATCCTACCTCCCTCAGGATCCGACTCCACTGCCTCTTGGCCTTCATTGCCCTCACTGGGGTATGGAAAATTATGCTCGAAAGGCCTTGAGAGTAGACCCTGGATGTTCTGTGTCAGCTGCTGTCATCTCATGGGGCAAATAAGGGACAGATAAGGGAACTGACACCCAGGTTAATATTTCTCCCACAGACAGGGCAGAGCTGAAACTTCTCTCTTCAGGGTGAGGCTCACAATGTCCATATGTTCAATGTCCCTGAGGGATCATGGCCCTTCAGAGGTGGCTGTCATCCTTCAGTCCCTCCTCCATCCAGTCTAAAGGCCCTTCTCCTGCCCTTTGGACCCCCACCACTGCTCTAGTACACATGTACCAGTGTCAGGGACAGACAGAAGCAAGGCGAGAAGCATCGCCGAGGGAGAGCATGGCAGAAGAGACGACAGCACTGGCTGTCAAGGCCACTGTAGAAGCACTGGAGCTTTGTTCCCATTGAGAGCCTTGAGATGGCGTTGGGAGTGGGGGACTGGGGAGGCAAACTCACAGAGACTGCCTGGCGCAAGCACCCTGGGCACATAGGATACAGCTGTCACCCATCAATTCCACTCTTTGTATGGGAACAGAACTTGGTGTTAAAGTGGCAAAGGATGTCTAATGACTGCTGCTTACAAAAGTGAGAATTTAGGGTGAGATTAAACAACAGGTGAACACCGGGGCAGGTAGGCCGCTTCCCACTAAGCTTTGTCCCTAGTCACCGCTGTATCAAGGAGCCTTTCTCCCCTCCCTTCCTTTGCTCTATCTTCTCCTCTTTTTTCAGCTCCACCCCCTGGTATTCAAGAGCCCTCCCAGATCAGAGAATACAGGACCAGAGCTGCCTCCCTGTGGCTGGAGGTTCAAACCCCTCTAACCTTTGACCTTGCTCTGGAACTTTTTATCCCAAAGTGATCCTAGATGAAAAGCAGGTGGAGGGGAAATCCCCACCTGGCTCTGTGCACATGTGTGTCGGCGCCTACAACCCCTGCCTTGCTTCCAGGGAGAAGAAAAAAATACAAAACCCTAGCCAGGCATAGTAGCACAAGCCTTTAATCCCAATACTCTGGAGGAAGAGGCACGTAGATCTCTGAGAGTTTGAGGCTAGCCTGATCTACATAGCAAGTTTCAGGCCAGCTGGTGCTACATAGTAAGACCCTGTTTCAAAGTAAACAAACAAAACCCAGGGAAGCTCTTTTTTACCAAGTCATTTCCTACAAGCTTTCGGATAAAATCTGGCATAAAATTTCACTGGTTTGCCTGCCCAGGATGCTCCATAGTAACATACAATGAATGACCCCACATCCAGGCCTGTTCTCTGCCAAAGAGCACTGCCAAGCCCCTCCCAGATACAATACAGAATCTCTTCCTACGGGGATGGGATGGTTGGGAAGGAGCAGGGCTTCAGTTTCCCAGCTGAGGTGAAGAATGTGGCTGGACTTTCAGACTGGATGGAGCAGCCGTTCTGCAGCCCCTGCTGGCTTCTGTGAGCAGCTGTTTCCATTGTCTGTGGAGCGTGTGCAGGTACAGGGGCCCCAGGGGGACACTCAGCTGATTCCTTCTCCATCAGGATTTGGTCTTCGACCTGGGAGACCCTGTGAGGTGGGAGTACATGCTCCCAGGAACCGATAAGCACTACCTAGCCTTGACTATGGATGAAGATGAAGGGATGGATGATGATGAAGTGGAAGACCTGGTGAGTCCAAATCGTGTGAGGGTGGGTTGGAGGGGCTTTGTTCCCTGTCTTGCTTCTGGCAATCTGAAAACATCTTTGAAAACATGTACATGTTTGGGGGGAATCACAGACTCTTCAAAGCAGAAGGGCCAGAGCAAAGCTCTCATTTTATAGATGGGTAAACTGAGGCTGTGGCATGACAGTATCCTGACCAGGCTCTCTTCTACCTGGAGCCTTGCTTAATGGTTGGACTACTCCTTGGAAAGCACATCCCTTTGGAGTGGGTCACTCTGCTGGCCTCTCCTGAATAGCCACTAACTCCCTACCTAGCCAGGCCTATCATGCCTGTCCTGCCAGGTCTTCTAAAAGTCACTGCCTCATCATCGGGCTTGCTTCTTTGATTTTCCAGCAAGAAGGGGCACTTCCAGGATGGCCTGCATGAGCCTCTGTGTGAGCAGTCGGACCCCAGGAGCCCAGGGCCTTTGGCATTGACTTTGTGACCTTGGGAAAATTTCCCCAGCTTCTGGAACTTCCATCCCTCCCCTGTACATGAAATTAAGGAGAGGGTCACACTCAGTATTTGGCATCTATAGCAACAGGTGCAACAGTCTGCCAGCACTGCCATAACAAAGGGCTACAGGCTGGGAGCTTAAACAATAGAAATTCTTTGTTTCACAATTCTGGAGGCTGGAAATCCAAGGTGGAAGTGCTGACGGGACTGGTATCGTGTGAGAACTCCTGGTTTACTGGAGGCTTTGAGTCCCATCTCTTGTCTGGTCCTCTTTTATGAATCTCTGGCCTAATTTTCTTTCTTGTAAGGACACCCAGCATATTGGGATAGGCCACCTAAGGACCTCATTTAAGCTTCATCATCTCTTCAAAGACCTTATCCAAATGCAGCTCTGTTCTGGGGGGCAAGTACGTAAGTTCAGAAGGAAGCGGAGCAATGCTCATAGCAACAAGCAACAGTCTTGTGGCCTCACTGAGTGACAGGCTCTGTTGTCAGTACCAAACTAGAGCTTGCTCATTTAAATCTCCACACCTGGGAAGCATCACTTGTGACTATTATCACCTCCCTGTCTCCCAGTACAGAGGGGAAAACTTGTGTTCAGCAGGCAAAACAAGACACCCAAAGGATCCTGAGATGGGCTCTGAGCCTGAGCAGACTAGCTGCATCTCTGGGCTCTCAGTGGCAACTGCTGCAGCTCCAGGGGCTGCTTGAGAATGATGGAGGACATCCCTGTAAATCTGTTGGGGATGAGTTCTCTGACTCCTCATCTCTGGGCACCAGTGCCCCCTGCTGGTCACAGACATGAACCAGCAGCCTGCACAGCATGAAGTCTGGGGGCAGCACCCTTAATCCCCAGGCTCTGCTTCAGTCTGGAAGCCCACATCCATTCCTAGAACTGGGAATTCCTGATACCTCCAACATTGACAGATGACATCTCTGAGAGTTAGCACTCAGCTGGGGAACCAGCCACAGCCCTGGGACCATGCTGCCTCAGAGCTACCAAAGTCGGCTGCTGAATGCTCGCCTCATCTGTCGGAAGTCACAATGAGATGAGCAGGGGTCACAGGCCTGAGCTATGTTTGTGGCAGAAAGGGTATAACAGAAAATCTTGGGTCTCATTTGTCTAGAGTGGGCCTTATTTCACAGAGGCTTAGAGTGAATGAAGGCCTTCCCAGGCCCCCTTACCTGGTACTAGGTAGAGTCAGGGATGTGGCTTCATCTGAGGGGCCATAGAGAAGGTAGCTTCACTGGAGGGATGAGGCGTGAAGGGGATGGGGCAGATACTACCGTCTTAACCGGCCAGGTGGGGTAAGGCTGTCTTCCCAAGCTGACTCCTCCTCCCCATCCTGGATCACGCTCCTAACTTGTGGGTCCTCTGGAAACTGACAGGGCCCCCTTGGCTTGGTTCTGGGGCAAGGATGGGTGACACAGCTTTGTCATGGCCTCTTCTCCAAGGCCCTGGCCAGCACTGCCCTCTCTCCCCACAGGGCAAGAAGGATGAAGATGAAATCTTCGACATGCCGTCCTCGTGGGTGTCACGGATCGAGATTGCCCCAGAAGGTCTGTCACTCACCGGTCTACTGCCTCCACAACCAGGGTCCAGCCTGGGGGAGGTCAGCAGTGACAGCTAGGAACAGGCTTCGAAGACTTTCCTGGTCTTCCTCCCTATCCTTCCCAGCACCCCACCAGCTCTGTGCCCAGGGCCTGACACCATCTGTTGCTAACATCATGACTACTGAGGACTGAGACATGGCTGTCCCTCAGAGGTCCTGTTCAGAGGAGGCCATAGGCAGTACATGTGGTAGATGGTGTAGAGGTGTTAGGCCCTGGGAAGTGCCGGCAGAGAAGACTCTTAAGAGGGTAGATTGTTTGATGCCTCCTGTCCACATCTGCCCATCTGGGAGTTTCCAGATCCACGGGGAGGGCACAGGTGGTTCCAACAGGCAGCAGGTGCTCATGGAGTGCAGAGCAGGCGTACCCGGAGATCCCAGATAATGCATGAGGGCAAAAGGAGTCTCTAGAAGCAGGGGTCACTGGGGCTGTGTTTTGAAGGATCAGAAGTAATCCTGCGAGCCAGAAGGGGTATGGGGTTCTCAGTATAGGGTTCTCCTTGACAAAGGCCTGGTAGTGAATGTGAGGTGTCTGGATCACAGATCTCATTCTTCGGCAGCTCTAGGTTTCTGACTAGTCTAAGAACACCTCAGACAGAGGCGGAGCTAGTACTGGTCACTATTCTCTGTTTCTTTGGAGCTGGCTTTCAGCCTGGAGGCATTTTGTCCAGGCAGGGTGGAAGGGGAGACCCCAGCTCCCTCTGTGTCCACAGAGTTTGAGACCCGCTGCCCAAATGGGAAGAAAGTGATACAATACAAGAGAGCACAGGTGGAGAAGTGGTCCCCGTACCTCAACAACAATGGCCTGGTGTGCCGCCTCACCACCTACGAAGACCTGCAGTGTAAGGTGCCCCGGAGGCAGGAGGGGTGGTACAGCCAAGCTGTGACTTTGGGCACATCACTTCTACTCTCTTGGTGTCTGTGAAGCAGAGGCCGGAGGTGGGGGTGGGGGGGAGATGGGGGGTGTTGCTGTTCTACCTGCAAGAGCAGCCTGGGGTCCCCACAGGTACCAAGGTTCTGGAGATAAAGGAATGGTACCAGAACCGGAAGGATATGCTGGAACTGAAGCACATAAACCAGGTCACGGGCCTGCACCTAGACTACTTCAAGCCAGGCCACCCCCAGGGTCTGAAAGGTGTGTGGATTTCATTGCTGGGACTGGGTGGGGGAGGGGCTTACATGTTCCTAGAACAGCCTCCCTGGTGGGCGATGTGTCAGGAAGACCCAGGCCCAGGTATCTACAAGGTTCTTGGGAATCAAGCAACAGACACCGCTTCTGGCAATGAGGTGTGAGGGCAGCTGAGGAGACTCAGAAGGCAGGTGAGGTGGCCCGAGCTCCTTCAGGGTCATGTGCCCATTCTGTGCCCATTCTGTGGCTGGAGCCAGATGGGAGTCCCCACCAGGGAGCATGAGATGTGGGCCACACACAAAAGGTCTAAGAATATCAGGTAATAAGCTCGGCATGATGGCACATGCCTTTAATCCCAGCACTTTGGTGGGCAGAGGCAGTGGGATCTCTGTGAGATGGAGGCCAGCTTAGTCTCCATGCTGAGTTCCAGGACAGCTGCAGCTATAACAAAGACCTGTCTCAAAAAGACCAAAAAAAAAAAAGTTGGGTCACAAAGCCAGATGACTAACCCCCTACAAGGGCCACGTGGAGGGCACAGCACCCACCATATGCCAACAGAAGAAAGAAAGCAAGCACGCCTTCCCAGATCCACATTCCTACCCAAGAAATCACTGAAGAAAAGTCTGAGCCAGAGTACATGTGAAAAATCCATCGACTACATTTAGCAGTTGGAATTTTCAAAATTAAAGTTAGGGACATCACAGTCTTCCTTTTGGCAAATGGTCCTACCACATGTCTCAGGGGTTGGAAGGAGCAGATGGTTGCTCCCCCTTAAGGACAGTTGAGCAAAATGTAGCTTAGCATGTCCCAGGCCCTAGGTAGTAACAATAGTAACAGCCTTAAAATGTGTGCATGTTGCCAGGCCTGGTGGCCCATGCCTTTAATCCCAGCACTTGGGAGGCAGAGGCAGGCAGATCTCTGTGTGTTCAAGGCCAGCCTGGTCTACATAGCAAGCTCCAGGCCAGCTGGAACTAAAGGGAGACCCTGTCTCAAAAATAAAAAAAAAATAAAAAAAAAAATGTGTGCATGTTTTGACCCAGTGTTTTTACTGCTGGGAGTTTGTTCTTATCAAAGAATGGGCAAGAATATAAATGTATAATGCAGATGTTCTTCATAGTATTTATAAAAACAAAAGGCTGGATATAACCTAAAAAAAAAAAAAAAACAGCAAAGAGGGACTGAGTACATAGTTCATCTGTAATATGCGGCCGCCTTCTCCCTGGGCCTGTCACGGCTCCCGGCACTCACCCGGCCACCTCCTCCCCTTACCCCAGTGCACTCATACAAGTCCATGCTGCCTGAGATGGACCGCGTCATGGAGTTCTATGAAGTGGCCCGTGTGGATGGCCTGATAAAGCGGGAGGAGACGCCTATGACAATGACAGAATACTATCAGGGGCGCTCAGACTTCCTCATTTATCGTCACATCGATTTTGGGCCCAGGATCAAGAAACTCACCCAGAACAGTGCAGAGTCCAACCGGCGGCCCATGGTGGTAAGACCTCACTGGGCCTGGGGACTGGCATACAGAGGTCCCCCAGGATGGGAGAGCCCTGACTCCGGGGTGGCATTGAGGCCTATGACATTGTCAGAGTGTGAGCTAAGCACTTTAGTAAATGCAGATTCCTGGTGCTTCACTGTATCCTCAATCACCAGACTGAGAGGCACTGTTTCCTTACTGTGATAAACAAGTCCACACTCAAAGCCAGCCAACTGGAAATGTGGGAAAATGGAGAAATTGAAAAATAGATGTCTACGGATGACATCTGTCCAGTATTACTGCGAAGTAATAGGTTTGGTCCTGGCTTGGTATGGCGGCTCACACTTGCGACCTCAGCACCTGAGAATTGTTGGCAGAAGGATCAGGAGTTCAAAGATCCTCAGCTACATAGAGAGTTCAAAGCCTATCTGAGTTACACAAGGCCTTGTCTCAATAAACCCAGGGCCGAGGAGATGGGTCAGCCAGTGCATTGCTTGCCTTGCAAGTAGAAGGACCTGAGCGTGATCCCCAGCATCCTTCTAAGAAAGCCAAGCACTGGCACATACCTATAATCGCAGGACTGCAGAGGCAGAACAGGAAGAAATCTGGACCTTGCTGGCCAGCCAGTCTAGCCAAACCGGCCAGCTCCAGGTTTGGCGAGAGATCCTGTCTCAAAAATCAAGCTGGAGAGCAATTGAGAACACCCTTGACCTCTGCCCCGCCCCCCAGGCACGCACATCCGTATACATGCACCCATGAACACACCAACCCACCCCCACACACACCCATACGCACACTATTTTTGAAAGTTCTAATTTTATTGCGCTCTGGAGTGGAGGTTAGAAACCCTGTTTTCACCCACTTTCATTAATTGTGCTATTTCCTCTAAGCTGCTACACAGTTTTTGGCAACAGAACTTCCTGGCCACACAGCAAAGGAACTCGCCGGCCACCCAGGAAGGGCTGTCTGCTGAGGGCATAGGTTTCCTAGAGATGTGATGAGCTCCCCATCTCTAGGGGGAGGCAAGAAGCATCTCATAGATAGGGAGGAGGGGTCTTAAGCCTGGAGTGGCTGGGCCCTGAGAAGCCATGGGGGTCACAAAATTTGGCTAGAAGGGATCCCTCAAATGGCCCAAAGTCTGAGTCCTTTGCGTCTGCCCACAGAGCATGCGCAAAAGTCCACCCCCATCCTCATCCTTGCTTTGTTGTGGTCACAGAAAATCACCGAGCGATTCTCCCGCAACCCAGCGAAGCCCGCAGATGAGGACGTGGCAGAGCGCGTGTTTCTGATTGCAGAGGAACGCATCCAGCTCTGCTATCACTGCCGTGACGACCACATCACGGCGTCCAAGCGCGAGTTCCTGCGGCGAACCGAGCTGGACAGCAAGGGTAACAAGATCATGACTCCGGACATGTGCATTAGCTTCGAGGTGGGCTGGTGACTGCCCAGGGCGGGGGATCATGGCGGGGGGGGGGGGGAAGGGAACCCGGGAACTGCACCTCTGGCCCCTTCCAGGTTCTCGAAACTCAGCAGGAAATACATCTCTGCCCAAAGCTCGCATCTAAGGACCCTTCCCCTTTCATTCCTTTGCAAACCATCCCCGGGTTCTGCGCATTCCTTAGCTCCTCTGTGTCCATGGTTCATCTTTACTATCTGTACTTTTAATATATTTATTATTTTATATGTATGAGTGCATTGTCTGCATGTATGTAAGTGCACCCATGTCATGCAATACCTGTGGAGGTCAGAAGAGGTCATCAGATCCCCCAGAACTGGAGGTATGGATGGTTGTTAGCTGCAATATGGGTGCCAGGACTCAAACCCAGGTCCTCCGCAAGAGCAGCCAGTACTCTTAACCGCTCAGCCATCTCCCTAGCCCCCATCTGTGTTTTTGTAGATAAGGATGGTGAGACCTGGACAGGCAAAGCAACTTGCTTGAGGCAAGAGTAGACTTAAATCAATTGTTCTTGAGCTGACCATGGCAGCCTATCACTGTTGTGGTTCTGGCCGCAGGTAGAGCCCATGGAGCACACCAAGAAGCTTCTCTACCAGTATGAGACCATGATTCACCTGAAGAATGAGGAGAAGCTATCCCGACATCAGGCTTGGGAGTCGGAGCTGGAGGTAAAGTCTCACCGGAGTGGCCAGTGGGGGGAGGCAGCATGAGAGGGTCCTCACAGGGCATATCCTCCATCATGTGCAATTAAGGTGCTAGAGATCTTGAAGCTTCGGGAGGAGGAGGAAGAGGCACATACACTGACCATATCAATCTACGACACCAAACGCAATGAGAAAAGCAAGGAGTATCGGGAGGCCATGGTGAGCCAGCGTCCCTACCTAGCCCAGATTGCTTTCGCTGGAGCCCTGCCTCCAGGATGGGGGACCATGGGAATCCTTTGTAAGAGATGATGCCATTGATGCTGGGTGAGCATCCTTGCTCGTGATCTCTGGCTGGGCTGACCAATTCCATGGTCAGCATGGAGTGCCAGAGAGCATTCTGAATCCACGCCACATCCCCTCATCCAAGGCTGTGATCAAGCCAAGGCCTGTCACATATGGGAAAAGAGCTCCCATTGAGACTGTGACCCATGCCGAGTCCAGCAAGCTGACATAGGCACAAGCCGAGCACCAAGACCCCGCAGCACAGGGCTTTAGCGCATCCCTGAGGGGGCCAGGCTCAGATGGGATTTCCAGACTTGCTCCCAAATCCCCTTCACCTAGCGCTGATTTCTAAAGTACATTGGGATTGGTGAGGTAAGGCTGAGTAGCAGATGGTTGTTTTCAGATCCCTGGGGAAAAGCAAAAGCCTGTGTCTCCAGCTCCCCTGACCCATGTCTACCCCATGTAGGACTTCATGGGCAAAAGAGGAATGACGGGAGTTGGGCATCATTGCTAACTACTGTCATTTGCTGAGAAAGCACCTGCTCTGGACTGTCAGGCCCAGGCTGAGAGAGGAAGTCATGTCAGAAGCAGGAGTTGCAGGTTACCCTTAAACACGGGCAAGAGGTGATCCTGTCTCAGAGGAGCCTCATGCTGGGACCTGGATTTGAGGCCTGACTGCTTTCGCAGCATGGGTCCACAGCTGGCTGGGCAGTCTACCAGAGGCCCTGCTCTTCCAGCTATTCCCCTTTCCCCACAGGAGCGTGTTTTGCATGAGGAGCACCTGTGGCAAGTGGAGACCCAGCTGGACTACCTGGCCCCATTCTTGGCACAGCTCCCTCCAGGGGAGAAGCTGACTCGCTGGCAGGCAGTGCGCCTCAAGGACGAATGTCTCAGCGACTTCAAGCAGCGCCTCATTGACAAGGCTAATCTCATCCAGGAGCGCTTTGAGAAGGTATGACCAGGGCCCAGGCAGGGGAGGGGACTTCGGCATCATTAGCCAGAAGGTGGGTCCTGGACTCTCTGCCCAGTACCTCACAGATGTGGGAGGGACAGATGAGTGGATGGGTGTGTCTGGGTCTGGGCACCCCAGGGGTCTGAGTTGTTCTCTTTTGACCCTTAGATGGATAGATGATTGGGTAGGTGAGCAGATCTGGATGGATAAGTGGATAAGTGGGTACATGGGAAATGGATGAAGTGTATAAGTGGGCGAACAGTGGATAAATGGTGGGTGGGTGGGTAATTGTTATGTAGGTGGGTGGCTACAGGTGGAGCATGGGTATGGATGGAGAGGTGGGCCTGTGGGTGGATGAGTTGGTAGAAGGTGAGGGGTAGTTGCGCAACTGAGAAGGTGAGTGGGAAGATGGCTAAACAGATGAGCAGATGGGGCAGGCAGAGGGATGGCTGGGTGGGTCTGGAGATGGATGGGCTGTGGACTGTGGGAATAGGTAACAGTTCCTACTCCTTGGCTCATTTCTGTGGGTTGGGTGGCTGCCTTGTCATTTCCGTGCAGTGTCTACAGAGCTCTGCACAGTGCAGGGCTGGGTGTGAAGAGATACAGCCATTTTTGGAGATGTTATTGAACTCTCTGTGCTTGTCAACAACTTGTCTAGACCATGTAGCTAGCTATTTGGTTTTGTTTATCAAGTGCTGGGTGTGGAATCCGGGGCCATGTGCTGGGCCATGCCATGCCCTCAGCCTTGGCTGGCTGTATGACATGCCATTTTTCACATCGTGACTCCAGTGGAATTCCCACCCAAGACATTTCATGACCCCATAACTTTGCCCATTTCTGCTGGTTAGGGGGAACCCTTCTGGGGCTGCCTGGTGACCTATGGGCCCTCAGCCTGGCTGACGGTCAGCGCACACCTTCCTCCTGCTCATCTTCTTGTACCCTCAGGAGACCCAGGAACTGCAGAAGAAGCAGCAGTGGTACCAGGAGAACCAGGTCACCTTGTCACCAGAGGACGAGGACTTGTATCTGAGCTACTGCTCTCAGGCCATGTTCCGCATTCGAATCTTGGAACAGCGGCTCAACCGGTAAGAGACAGAGCCAGGAGGACCCCCTGGGAGCAGCCCTGGCAGCCTGGATGTCCCTCACCTTTTCCCTCCTTCCTCCATGCAGGCACAAGGAGCTGGCCCCATTGAAGTACCTGGCCCTGGAAGAAAAGCTCTACAAGGACCCTTGCCTAGTGGAGTTCGTCAAAGCCTTTGTTTGATGCCCCTCATGGGACGACAGCAGATGCCAGAGAATGGAGCTCCTCCCTGCTCCGTGGGCACTGTGCCCCTACACTGCCTCACTGCCATATCACCCCCCACTGCTCCCCATAGTCTCTCCCAAATAAACAGATATCTAACTTGCCATTTATTTACCTCAGGCTTCACAAGCCCCAATCCCAGTCTTTCTCTGTCATCCTCTCTTGCTGGAGTGTTAGGTCTTTACCTCTGCAGATGGTCCCACAGCTGCCTGCACACAGCTGGTTAGATCTTGATGTGGTGACAGTGGCCCAGCTCATAAAATAGAAATGGCAAAACCAAGCTGTGTACCCCAGAATTTGGCAACTTGATACTAGAGGGCAAAGGACTGAATTCAAATTCCTTTTCCATTTACCACCTAAGAAATGAGGAGGGTACTATTGCCCAAAATAAGACAACCCCATTCCTGGTACCAATTTCTGTTCTAGTTTCCTTTCAATTGCTGTGACAAAACACTGATCAATTCCAACTTGGGGAGGAAAGGGTTTATTTGGCTAACATCTCCTGGGTCACAGTTCATAACTGAAGGAGCCCACCGTAGGAACTCGGGGCAGGAACCTGGAGGCAGGAGGTGAAGCACAGGTCATAGAGGAATGCTGCTTACTAGCTTGCTTCCCTGGCCCATGCCCAGCCTGCTTTCTTATACTGTACATAACAACCTGCCCAGGGGTGGCACTACCCATAGTGGACTATGCCCTCCTACATTACTCAATAATTAAGACAAGTTCAAGGCAAGCCTCAGCTTCATAGGGAGCTTAAGGGCCTGCTGGGCTACATAAAACCCTCTCTCAAAACAGTGCTTGTCAGGGAGGCTACAGAAACTGTTGGTAGCCTGCTTCATTAAAGAAAGCCTGTGCTATAGTTTTGTGAACTCACTCCCGCCCATCGAGCAAGGAAGGCTAGTTTCACTTTACTTCCTCCACGTAAGATAAGCCTCAGGATGTTCCAGCCCACAGGACATTCCAGGCTTATCTTCATCCTGCCCTTCCCCTCCTTACTTCCTCCTCGTAAGATAAACAGGATGCTCATTAACCACAGGATGTTCGAGCCCACGCTTTTGGTATGCAAATGAGGCATTGGATGGTGCACCAATCCAGAGCATGCACGAGCCCTCTAGACTGCTATATAAGCAGTGCTTCTGCCCCATTTCGGGGTCCTTCTCACAAGAGAGCTGTACACAATAAAGTTTGCTGCAGAAGAATCCTATTGTCCGCGTGAAGTTCTTGCTGGCGAGACTGCTGCGCGTGACAAGAAACCCCCAAAACAATACAGGATCTTGCTTTTCCCTTAGGTTGCCTGTGGATCTCGATGGTAAAACCCTATTGCTACAGACAATATACACTTTGCTTGCAAGATGTAGAGAAGTCAAGCTAGAACTGAACTGGAAGCTTCCTCTCTGTTTGCCAGCTTCCATAGTGCTGGAAGGTTCTGTGCAGGCTGCTGGGGAGAGAAGGCATCCATGAGCTTTCCTATCTGTGAACCCTACAAACTAGAATGCCAGCCTACTAAGCAGGTGAAACAGTTGCATGACTGTTAATGGGAGTAACCAATAGCTCTGGGATTAGGTTTGAGGCCCATTCCACAGGAGGGACTATGTGCCTAGTACTGTAAACCCAGTCAAAAACCCATGGCTGGGGAAAGTATAGGCCCTACAGAGGTACTTAACTACTGTTGTTTAGTTAAATCAACATGGCCCCAAACTGCTTTTTCAACATCTAGGCTTATACACATAGACAAATGCTACTCCCAGCCCTAAGCAGAAAAGCTGCTCTTTGCAACAAACAGTGGTGGAGGCAGACTTGTCACTGCTCAAAGTGCTGAGGACAAGTAACTGTTGAGTACTCAGCCCCAAACCTGACATTTATATTTATGCCACCTCTAAGGCTCAGGGAACATCATGAAGAGGAAGCAGCAGGAATGTAAGAGTTGGAAGATAGGGAGAAGGGCTGTGAAAGTGTCTTCAGGGTATGGCATGGCCATTGCAAACATCTCACAGCAGTGGTGGTTCCCTACACTGGTCCTGCATAAGACTGGGCCTGTCAACAGCTAGTCGTGGATCAGGCAGGAGCTCATGGGGTCCTACTTCTCCCTGCTAAACTGATGGCTACTGCTGGATTCTGGCAGAGGGGCAGTCTTCAGCTTCAGTTGTGTACCAAACATGAGCCTACCAGGTTCTACATGCATAGTTCCAAACCTATATCCACATAGACTGCCTGGTTAAAAATCAATAGGTCACAAACCAAAACAGACATGAATGTGGAAAAGGGATTTGTAGGGAGGATGGGAGGTCGACAAGGGTGGCAGGAGGTAGGGGAGGGTATGGGGTGAAAGTGATCAGAATGTATGAAATTGTCAAAGAACAAATTTAATTTTTAAAAAAAAGAGAGATAGCCTAGCGGTTAAGAGTGCCGACTGCTCTTGCAGAGGACCCGGGTTCGATCCCCAGCACCCACATGGCGGCTAAGAACCATCTGTAACTCCAATTCCAGGAGAGCTCCAGTTCCAGGGGAATCCGAGACCCTCTTCTGACGTCCGCAGCATTGCACGACACGGGTGCACAAACCTGCGTGCAGACAGTACATTCATACACATACAAAATAAATAAATAAATACATAAAAATAAAAAAACAAGAAATACCACAAAGCATCCACAAGTGGTTAAAAAAATAAATAAATAAAAAAGAAACCAGAGTGGCACATAGCACTCTCTAAATGTGAGCTCAAAGCATGAGCAAGCCAGGCACGCCTATTACATACCGGGAATCTCAACATTCACAAATAAACCCATACACAGACAACTCATTAGGACAATCTACAAGGTAAATGGTTTCATTTCTTTAAGAGCTCCATGCCATTAATGCAAACAAAAGCTGAGGAACAGAAACGGGACAAACTTGAAAGAGCCAAATATGTCAAGAATGCTGAGTCTTGCCTGGTTCTTCATGTCGGAACTTTGTATGTGCCATGCTCCATCCAACCCCACCTTGGCCCTTGAGTCACTGAAGCTGGAGCTGGCTAGGCTGGTAGCCAGCAAGCCCCAGCAACCCTCTTCCCTATGCTCCCCACAGTGCTGGGGTTATGAACGTGCATACAGGTATGTCAGCTTTTTATGTGGATGCTAAGGATTTGAACCCAGGTCCTTATGCATGCATAACAAGTGGTCTTACTCACTGAGTAATCTCCCTAGCTGCTAGGAACTTTTTATCTAGTGCTGGGGATTGAGCCTAATGACTCCTGCACGATAGGTATATTCCTGGTCTTGTTCCTACTTAGAGAAGTTGTTACATGATTTGAAGATGAATTAGGTCATTTGAATGTAGTGTGCTTGTTAGAGAATTAAGTTTTCTTAGGGATGGTGACAGTTATGTGACTAGGCCTTATCCCTTTTTTGGGGGGGTCTCTCTTGAGACAAGGTCTCCCTGTAGCCCCAGTTAGCCTGGAACTCCCTACATAGATCAGGCTGGCCTTGAACTCACAATGATCTGCCTGCTTCTGCCTCCTGAGTGATAGGATTAAAGGTGTTGGCCACCATACTTGGCCTAGGCCCCATTTTATTTTTTTTATTAATTTTATTTCTGTATGTGTATGAATGTACTGTCTGCAAGCAGGTCTGTGCACCTGTGTCGTGCAATGCCGTGGAGGTCAGAAGAGGGCGTCGGATTCCCCTGGAACTGGAGTCCTCCTGGAATTGGAGTTTCGGACGGTTCTCAGGCCTAGGCCCTATTTTAAAGAACTACATGCTCAGTACTATCAGGATTGAAATATTTACAATACTCAAATAGTTTCTTAGGGGGGATACATAGAATAGAAATAGCAAAATGTGTCAAAATCAAGGTTGATTTGTTCTTAATTTCCCTATAGTAAAAAGGGGTTAGAGGGGGGTGATCAGGGAGATGGCCCAGCAGTTAACAGTACTGGCGATTCTTTTTTTTTTAATTTTATTTATTTCTGTATGTGTATGAATGTACTGTCTGCATGCAGGTCCATGCACCCGTGTCGTGCAATGCCGCGGAGGTCAGAAGAGGGCATCGGATTCCCCTGGAACTGGAGTTCTCCTGGAATTGGAGTTTCAGGCGGTTCTCGGCCACCATGTGGGTGCTGGGGATCGAACCTGGGTCCTCTGCAAGAGCGGTCAGTGCTCTTAACTGCTAGGCCATCTCTCCAGCCCCCAGTACTGGCTATTCTTGCAGAGAAGCCAGTTCAATCCCCAGCACCCACATGGAGGCTAACAAATGGCCCATAACTTCAGTTCTATGGGATTCAACCACCTTTTAATTTTTTTATTATTTATTTATGCATACATTTTTTTTATCAAATCTAGACCCGTGTCCCCCCCATCCCCCCACCCCTCCAGAGCTCATGCATTCTGCCAAACATGCTATTCATCTCTTTCTTGGTCTTTCTCAATATTCTCCATGGGGAAGTTGACTGTTTTTAGCAGAAGTTCACTGTTTTAGTCAGTTCTTTGATGCAGTCCTTTCTGTTGTTGTTGTTTCCAATATGTATCACTCCCAACTGCTTTGGACAAAAGCTCAAGGGGCCATGCACAGGAAATACTTACAACTAGGTAATTGGCACTAGCATCCACAGATGAGGGATACCATTCTTCGTTTGTTTTTCTGGGACTGTGTTATTTCACTCAGCATGATGTCCTCTAGCTCCAGCCATTTTCCTGCAAAGCTCATGATGTCGTCTTTCTTTACTGCTGCATAGAAACTCCATTGTGTCAGATGTACCAACATTTCTCTATCCACTCATCAGTTGAGGGGCTCATTTGGGTTGGTTCCAGTCTATTTGCTATTGTGCAGAGAGCGTGAATAAACATGGCCGTGCATGTATCTCTGTGGTGGGGGTGAGTCTTGAGGGTCACATGCTAGGAGTGGTCTGGCTGGTGGGTGACTATTGCATTCATTTTTTTTTTTAGTCTTCTAAGGGTTCTCCAACTGCTTTCCATAGTGGCTGGCATGAGGTTACAGGCACAACCAGCAGTGGAGAGGTTTCCTCGTTGTCCCCACAACTTCCAGCAACTTGGTATATTTGTTTTCTTGATTCGAGCCAGTCCTTTTTTGAGTAGGATGATATCTTAAAGTGGTTTTTGATTTCATTTCCTTAATGTAAGTGTTGATTGAACACTTCCTTGAAGGTGTTTCTCAGACATCTCTTAACTCTCAACTGTGAAGTTTCTGGTTCCAATCTTTTTTTTCAATCTCTTTTTATTTAATTTATTTATTTATTTATTTATTTATTTATTTATTTTTGTATTTTATGTGTATGAATGTACTTGTTAATGATGAGGTCTGTGCCCGCGGTCGTGCAAATGCCCGACGTGGAAGATGAAGAGGGTCCTCGATTCCCTGGAACTGGAGTTCCTCCTGGAATTGGAGTTACAGATGGTCTTAGCCGCCATGTGGGGTGCTGGGGATGAAACCGGGTCCTCTGAAGAGCAGTCGTGTGCTCTTAACTGCTAGGCCATCCTCTCCGACCCAATCAATGCTTTGCTCCACTATTGAAGTGGGTCATTTGTTTTCTTTTCTTCTTTGTTTTTTGAGTAGTTTATATATTCTGGAGATCATGCTTTGTCAGATGTATCTGCGGTGAAGGTTTCCTCCCACTTGTGGAATTTCATCTTCATTCCTGTTTTCTTTTGATGTAAGAAAGCTTTTGAGTTTTTTAATGAGGTCCATTGTCAATTGTCGACCTTAAATTCCTTGTGGCAGAGTGCTTTATGATTAGGATCTTTTCCTACAGACCTATGTCTTGTAGTCTGTGCAACCTTTTTATTAATTTTTTTAATTTTAATTTATTTTGTTTATTTAAATTTCTGTATGTGTAAGAATGTATTGTTTTGCCGGAAAGTCTGTGCACACCTGTCGTGCAATGCTTCTGCGGAGTCAGAATGGGTGGGCTTCGGATTCCCCTGGAGCTGTGGAGTTCTCCTGGAAAGTTGGAGTTTCAGACGGTTATCAAGCCGCCATGGTGGGTGCTGGGGATTGAACCCGGGGTCCTCTGCAAGAAGCGGTCCAGCTCTCTAAAACGCTTGGCATTCTCTCCAGCCGTCGCTGACTTTTTACCTTCTTTTTTTTTTGAAGAAGGGCTCCCTTTAGTCCCAGCTGGGTCTGGAGCTTGCTATGTTAGACCAAGCTGGATTTGACTCACAGAGACGCTGCCTCTGCCTCCTAAGTGTGGGATTAAAGCCATGGGGCCACCACGCTGCTCTAGTGCCACTCATACACATGCAGACAATATAACTCAACACATAAAATAAATATTTTAAAATGTCATTTTGAGACAGGGTCTCCATATAGCCCCTATTGGCCTGGAACTTGCTATTATAGACCAGGCTAACCTCAATCTCACAGAGATCTGCCTGCCTCTGCCTCCAAGGTCCAGGGAATCTACACCCCCCCCCCCCCACACACACACAATACACACTCCCCAGAGGGCTTGCATCCAGTAGGGGCTTCCTCAGGCCTTGGATTTAAGAACAAGATTCCAAAACCTTGAGGCCATTCTTTCCGCTGTGGGGTCTTTTTCAAGAATCTTAACCTAAGCCTCGGTTTCCTCATCTGTAAATTAGGACATGAGTTCCTACCCCTTAGGGCTAAGTGGAGAATAATGTGACACCCAGCAGACCCCTATCGTTCCAGGACAGTGCGGTGTACAGGGAGACTGTCTCGAAAAAGACCAAAAAAAAAAAAAAAAAAAACAAAAAAGAAATGATGGAGGACAGACCTGGCATTGGAGGGTCTTCCCACACTGGGCTAGGGCTCCAAGGGGGGGGGGGGGCGTCCTGACTCTTGATGGGTTATGTAGCCATAGAAATGAATGAACCCACCCTGCCAGAAGTGTCATACACCGTTGGCCTTTAATAGGTTACTACTCCGTGGTCCCATTCATCCATTCCCGGTCGGGGACCCTGGGGACATACTCCTCGACTCAACAAGGATTGGACCGTGAATACCGCTGTTTCCCAGAGGCCGACCTCAGGATCAAAGCAACGAGGCCAAGTCCACGGACAACGACGGCACCTACAGGCTGCGGAAGGAACAGTGGTACCACACTAAGGTTCATTCCACTTCGCCCGGTTCCAAGATGGAAGGTCTGTAGCTTCACGCTTCTCCCGAAGTCCGCTTCCCATTGGTTAGCTACGAATTGGTGCGCCAATAATGCGGATGTTGATTGGTCTATGCAGGACGGTTGCTAAAGCGTTTGGTTTGGTCGCCATTGGGAAGCCACTCGCAGTATTTTCAAAACTAAAGTAGATTCCAGGAAAAGAAAAAGGGCGGAAAGGGAAGGCCGGAGCGGAAGCGGGACCTAGAAAAAAGCAGTCCGCATTGGCTCTTCTGGGACTGCCCGTGAACGCTCCTTCCTCGTGATTAGTCCGAGTCAGGAAAAGGAGCGCGGGTAGGTACCTAAAGCGGCAGAAGCGCCTGCTTCCATTGGCCAATCCCAGAGGAAGGCGGAGCGTCCGCGGCGGCTGATTGATGCAAGAGAGGAGGTGGGCGGGGCCCTGGACCGGAGGTTTTGTTGTGCGGGTCGGTTGTCAAGCAGCGACCAATCAGGATAGAGGATGGAGGCAAGTGGGGGTCTCGCCTGGAGCAGATCCTTGGCCTCCAGAGCTACTGCTGCAGGTAGAGTGCGCGATGAGGCTTGGAGGCGGGGAAGATGGGCTCCCGCCTGGGCGGATCTCAGAGTGGACGATGGCGCTGCCTGGAGAGAGTTCCTGGCCGGGGCAGGCTGGAACCAGTGGGCCCACAAGCCAGAGGGGCGGGAGGGTCAGGCAAGACTGAGAGACCTGTCCCAGATTTTGGACCAGCCTTCGGGGCCGGCGTAGAGGCCCGAGGGGGCAAGTTAGGGGGCCGGAAGTAGAGCTGAATGGTCTGAGTTGGGGCGCGAGAGGCAGGGGAGCGAATGAATGGGGGACTCAGTGGGAAAAGGAGAGTCAAACGGTCTGGCGGAGCAAAGGCCAACTTAGGGAGCACATGATGTCTCTAAATGGGAGCACAAGCGACAAAGAGAACACAGGGAGTGGTTCCTGAGCAAGAACCGAAGGGCTTGTGGAAGGCTGCATGCCTTTTAAAGTCGACTCATTCCAACCCACGCCCAGACTGGAGACCCGGTTCCTAGCTATGTCCTTGAGAGTGGCATGGGCAGGTGTGGTTCCCTTGCCAGGAGCTAGAGAGGGAGCGAGGGGGTTGGACCTTTCATGTTCTTCTAGATTTATCCGTCCCCCAGGACTTCTAGGGCTTAAGCTATGGCGTGCCTGCCATGGGCCCCCTAAGCATGGCCTCGGACTCAAGTGCTCCACCTGATACCTCAGATGCAATCAGTGATTCCCAGAAATATGTGTGAACTGCAGACATGTGGTCCCCAGTGCAACTGTTGGCATTTGAGGCAGCAACTTGGAGCCTCTTGTGATCTCAGGCCCCCCTCAAAAGACTTTTTCAGACAGAATCTTACTATGTAGTCCTGGCTGGCCTGGAACTACTATATAGGCCAGGCCAACCAAACTCACAGACATTCACCTACCTTTGCTTCCCCAGTCCAGGGATTGATAGCTTGTGACACCACACCCAGCTACTCTGGAAAGGTATTTGTCCCGGAGCTAAGTCACACTCCTGAAGTCCATCCCTCTCTGAAATTTATCAAATCCAGTGTGTACTATAGCTCCAGGCCCTGGGGGCACTTAGTGGGCCATCAAGGGGCCATGGTGATGCAGGGAACTACATCCCTCCTTAAACACTTCTTCACACACGGTCACTTCTGCTCGTATTCCAGCCCAGCATTGAGCTGAGATGGCCCAAGCCTGACATTCCATGATCCCGGATCCTGGCCAATGTGCACAGGCTGCCACAGCAGCAGATGATCTAAACCACCAGGCAGTCCTGGGCCAAGAGAGGAGGACTCTGCCTGGATGTGTGGAGACTCCCTGCCAACTTGATTGTTGGATCTGGGGGGGATCAACCCCCACCCCACAAAGAAAGCACAATCCATTTTGTGGGTGGGGTCTCAGGTGCCAGCTCCTGAAACATGGCCACCCCTGTGGTCACCAAGACGGCTTGGAAGTTGCGTGAGTACTTTTCATTTCTCTTTATCATCCCGTTTTGTGAGCTGTTCGTTCCTTGTCAGAGTCTGAATCTGTAGTAGCTTCGCCTTCTCACCTTGCTATAGGGGAGACTCTCAGGCCTTTTAAGGTAGTCCAAGATGTAAATCACATTGGGCTTGGTTTCTGTCTGTATATGCTAAAATAATTACACCTACATTCTGTAGCTGCTCTAAGATTCAACTGAGGTCTGGAACTTGTTACAGGATTTCCAGTCAGGCTGATGGGCAAGGTGGTATGAAAAAGGCTAAAAGGTGTTCTAGAAATTTCAAACATGTTACAAGTCAGATTTCCTTAGTCATATGAAAGCATCTTAGGACAGGGGTGGAGAGTAAGGAAGGGGCTGAGAGATGGACAGTTGCTGACAGGGCTCTGGAATGTAATTGGTTCTAAATTCTTTAGACTCATATTTGAAAATTTTTTAATGTATTTTTATTTTATGTGTACGAGTGTACTGCTTGCATGTATGTAAGTGCATCTGTGTCATGCAGTGCCCACAGAGGTTAGAAGATAGTGTCATGTCTCCTGGAACTGGAGTTATGGAGTTAGCTGCCATGTGAGTGCTAGGATTTGAACCTGGATCTTCTGGATAAGCAGCCTGTGCTCTTAACTGCTGAGCCATGTCTCCAGCCCCATAGACTATTATATTCTTAAAAATTATTGAGAACCGTAGCCAGGCATGGTGGCACACCCAGAGACAGTAGATCTCAGTGAGTTCAAGGCCAGCTGGGACTATTGGGAGACAGACTCAAATGATTAAAAAAAAAAATTGAGAACCCCAAAGTGCTTTTGTCCAGAAGAGATAACTCTTCCTACTATATATTTTAACCATATCCACCATGTTAGAAAACACACTAAGACATTTTTGAAACATGACATTTACTCAAACCTGACATTTAGTGATGATGTCATCACGTGTGTATTCTGGAAGACTCTGCTGGAGGAAACAATACCAAAAGCCAATACCATCTTGGTATTAAGACTCATTTTGTTCTTCTTTTGAACCCTCTAAAAAGCTGAGGATCCCAAGGGCCCATGGATCATGTCTGGAGGACCTGTTCCATACCTCTGTGGGTCCCTCTTGAGTTGTAACTGGTTGCAGAAATTGGGTGTGTTCCACCAACTCCCCCTCTGCTGGGAACTATCCCCAGGTTGTCTTCAGGGACTGGGGTAAGGCTCTAGCACTTTATAAATTTTTTTTTTTATGTGTATGAGCATATTGCCTGCATGTGTGTAAGTGTACCCATGTTGTGCAGTGCCCGAGGAGGTCAGAAAGTGACAGATTCTCCTGGAACTGGAGTTATTGACGGTTATTAGCTGCAATGTGGGTGCTAGAAATCAAACTGAGGTCCTTTGCAAGAACAGCTAGTAGTCTCAACCACTGAGCCGCCTCCCTGTAGCCCCCCCTCCCCCAGCTGGAACTCATAGAGAGATCTGCCTCCCTCTGCCTCCTGAGTGCTGGGATTAAAGGTATGCCCCATCACACCTGACCAAGTTTCCTCATTTGTAAAGTGAGAGTTGGGGGCCATTTTCAAGTTCTTCTCCAAAGTTCTAGCGTTCTGGGAAAATCCTGTTAATGCCCCTTGAGGAAGGTATACTTTGGACAGAGTGGCTTTGTATTCATTGGGATTATATATCCAATTCTTCAACAGCTAACTGTACCTGAGGGTAGACCCTGTCACTGGGAGGTAACGGGGGAAAAAATAGCTAAGGTCACTGTCTAGTGGGAGCTTAGCCTGGGGAGAGTAATAGGCAGGAATCAGATAATTGCATCCTTGTGTTTTCAGACCTGCTTAATTCTAATCTGGTGTGTGTGTTGGGGGGGTGGCTCGAGCTTGGAACAGGTTAACTAAATGGTAAGGGTAGAGAGTGAGGCAGGGACGGCTGCATGAACAGCAGGTACAAAGGCCCTGAGACAGAACATGGCATGTACTAGGCCATGGGGCTGTGCCACAGCAGCAAGGAGAAAACAATACCAGCTGAAGCTACTGTGTTCTGCAGGGGTCAGTGTCCACAGTACCCTAGCCCTTTGGAAGCCTTGTTACTATTAAAGACTCCAAGCCATCAAACTATTTAAGTAAGAAGAGGTAATGAGATCAGGAATGTTGAGAATCTGACAGTTTGATGTGCACAGAGGTTTCTGTGAGTATAGACCAAGGTAGCTTCAGGGTCTGGTGAGAATCAGAAAGCTCTGGGCCAGTATAGAATCCCTGAATCCCATCCTTGTACTTTTGGGCAAAAGTCAAGTGTTCCCCAGCTTTGGCTGGGATGCAGAGGCCGGGCTGTACAGCCAGGGGTTGGGGAGGTGCTGTGGGTTTATGACAGCAGTAGCTGTCATCTGGCCTACCCAGAGACACTGAAGATTTTGACCTGTTTGGGTGAAAATCTGACAGCCAGGTGTGGGTCATTGCTGTTTGATGCCCTTTAAGCCAAGCCAAAGAAGCCTTCACACACACACACACACACACACACACACACACATACACACATACACACATACACACCCACCCACCCACCCACCCACCAGATTAGACTCTTCCAGTCCTAGATCTAGCTGCCCAAGAAGCATCTATTTCCCTTAAGGCAGGAAGCTCTCATTCCATGGCCTCCCAGTGCCAGGCCTAGAGCAGACACTTGGAAGTGCTTGTTACACACTAGTGGCTGTCTTGGGCAGTAGGGTACTAAGCTAGATCTGTTCCACTTTCCCGGAGAGTGTAAAAGCTACAGCAGATGGACAGAGGCCTCTGATGGGTCCAGGGAGTGGCTGTGGAGAAGAAGAAGAAAAGGAATAACTGGACTGCCCCCTTGCCAGGTTGGGCAGGACTTTATTAGATATATGTCTGTGGCTAGAGCTCTGGGCATCTGTCCCCCATTGCCTAGAGGACAGAAGACACTATGGCTGAAATGAGGGCTGGAGAGGGGCCCAGCTCCCTTGATTCCAAATGGTAGGGTTTCCAGTGTCCAGGCTAATGCCTGGGCCTGCAGGGACCTATCACACTAGCTGGGCTGGCTGCTGCCCCTGCCATCTGTGTCTCTCCAGGCCCTGCTGGGAAGTGTCTCGGCAGTCGAGTGCAGAGTTAAGGCCTCCAGCATCTTAGGACCCCATGAAGCCGGCTGCCTGGATTCTTTTCCAGTCTCCTTGTCTGTAGCTCCCACAGAAGCCACCCAGGTAGGGTAGAGTAGGAGCGGGAGTGGAGGAAGGGCCCTCCGTGAGCATCTGACCCCCTTCTCAGCGTCACTCAAGCCAGTCTCCAGCTGCCTCAGAGCATCTGCACATTGGGGTTTTCTATTGGCTCTGTGGGAGACCTGCCTTTTCCTTTCTCCTCTCCATTCCTGGGAGGAGTTCTGGGACAGGGACTGGCTCCAAGGCCTAGGCTGCCTCCTGGTTCCCTGCTGAGTTCTTTCTGAACCATCGAAGTTCCAGTCTGTGGCCCCTGCCTTGGCCTCACAGTTCAGCCCGGGGTCCTGGTGGCTGTCCACAGGCCTTAGCCTCCACTCTCTGTGGTCAGCCTGATCCCACCCAACCTGCATCTGCTGTCTCCTGCCACTCTATGGAGCCTGCTCCCTGTCCACCAGGGGACCAAATGATACTGTGTTCAGATGCACCAATTTTTAGCCTGGTCAGCCTGATCATAGGGAGCTGGCCTTATGTTCATCCTGATCTTCAGACAAGGACCCTCCCTCAGGGAGGGTGGGTGACTTGTCCAAGGCTACACAGCTAGTAGAGCTCAGACCAGTACCTGATTTGTGATTCTGAATTAGGAGTTGGATGTAGATGTCTAGAGAGAACTTGAATTATTCTTATTGTGGTTTGTTTTGTTTTGTTTTTGTTTTTGGTCTTTTCAAGACAGGGTCTCCCTGTAGCCCCAACTGGCCTGGAACTCGCTCTATAGACCAGGCTGGCCTTGAACTCACAGAGATTTGCCTGCCTCTGCCTCCCAAGTGCTAGGATTAAAGGTGTGTGCCACCACACCTGGAGAATTTGAATTATTCTGAGGTGTGTCCTAGGTGGGCTCTGTAGTCAAGTGCCATCCCCCCCCCCCTTTTTTTTTGGTCTTTTTGAGACAGGGTCTCCCTGGCCTGGAACTCGCTTTGTAGACCAGGCTGCCCTTGAACTCACAGAGATCCGCCTGCCTCTGCCTCCCGAGTGCTGGGATTAAAGGTGTGGGCCACCATGCCCAGATTTTTTCCTTTTTTCTTTTTTTTTTTTAAGAATGTTTTCATTTAGCTGGGCATGGTGGCGCAGGTTAATCCTAGCACTTGGGAGGCAGAGGCAGGTGGATCCTTGTGAGTTCAAGGCCAGCCTGGTCTACAGAGTGAGTTCCAGGACAGCTGGACTACAGGGAGACCCTGTCGTGAAAAAAAAAAAAAAGAATGTTTTCATGCTGGGTGTGGTGGCACAAGCCTTTAATTTAACTCAGCACTTGGGAGGCAGAGGCAGGCGGATCTCTGTGAGTTCAAGGCCAGCCTGGTCTACAAAGGGAGTTCTGGGCCAGCTAGGGCTACAGGGAGACCCTGTCTCAAAAAGACCAAAAAAAAAAAGTTTTCATATAGTAGAGAAAGTATCATGATCATGTCTATGGATATTATTCCTTAAGACAGAGTAAGATAAAAATAGGAAGCCAGTTTTTAAAATTGAGTTTAGTCATCACACAGTATCTGTGGTAATTGGTTCCAGGACCTCTACATTCCGATACCAAAACCCACAGATGATTCAAGGTGCCTAGGAGGGTATGGGCAATTTCTACACAAACAAACACTACGCGTGCCCTCCTGGGCACTTTGAATCATCTGTTACTTGTGATAGCTAATACACTGTAAGTGCTGTATTAATACTCATTGCATTATATTGTTTAGGGGTTAGCAATAAGGATAGAGGTCTACATGTACTAATAATTACCAGTGCTTGTTTTGTCTTGTGACAGGGTCTTGCATATAGACTAAACTGGCTTTGAACTCATGATCGTCCCACCTCAGCCTCCTGAGTGCTGAGGTTACAAGTGTGCACCACCATGCCCTGCACTACAGACACACTTATCCCCAGTATTTTCTGTCTGTAGTTAGTTGAATCTGTACAGATGGAAGATGTCCCATGTGGTCAGTGTTACCAACTGATGTGAAGAGAAAGGAAGAGTTTAGGAGGCCTAAGAGCAGGACAGGGTGACTGAGGTGGAGAGAAGTCACTTCAGTCTCTGACCCACACCTCGCCTCGTCACTGGTCCTGCAGCTCAGATGGATTATTTGGGCTTCAGGTTCAGAGCTAGTTGCTGATCAGAACCACTTCCTCCATATGGCCTGTCAAAAGTCTCCTGACCCTTTCTCCCTCTCCTGTGTAGAGGAGATCGTCGCTCATGCCAGCAATGTGTCCTCGTTGGTGCTGGGCAAGGCTTCCGGGCGGCTTCTAGCCACTGGAGGGGACGACTGCCGTGTTAACCTGTGGTCCATCAACAAGCCTAACTGCATCATGGTGAGTGGTGAGCCATGGCCACTGCTGGAGAGTAGGGCTGGTGGGGACAGCAGGGTGGCCCAGCACACCATCAGTGCCACCGCAGACAGCTCCTCAGGCCCGGGGCAGCGGGGATGGTGGGAAGTGTTTAGGAAAAGGGACAACATGGGTATGAACAGAGCTCCAGAGTTTATGGGAATGAAGGTTCAATTAGCCCTGTTACCCACCTGCCAGCTGTGTGTGCGTGTGCATTCGTCCCCAGCCTCAGTGCACAGAAAGGCCTGGAGGAGACTTCGCTGGCACTGCTTAGGGAGGTAACTCTTTAAGCAGTTTTCCTGGTCGTGGACCGTATACAGAGCTGCAGGCAGCTTTCCACGGCCGGAGGAGAGGAGGTGGGAGGGGGCCTGCAAAGTAATTTCAGGCAGTTCTGTTGACCAGTGACTACTAAGTTTTGGCCAGTGCCTTTCTGGATACTGTAGTAGAAGCTTATACATGTGTACACACACACACACACACACACACACACACACACACACAAACATGTTTCTCTGAAAACCATCTTACTCTTGTATAATCTGGTTCTTTAGAATGACAGTCCCAGCTGAGCATGGTGGCGCACTCCTTTAATCCTAGCACTTGGGAGGCAGAGGCAGGCAGATCTCTGTGAGTTCAAGGCCAGCCTGGTCTACAGAGTGAGTTCCAGGACAGCTGGGGCTTCAGGGAGACCCTGTCTTAAAATGACCAAAAAAGAAAAAAGAATGACCGTGCCATGAGGATTTCCTATCCCAATAAATACTGTTTATAGCATAGGTTTGTTTGTTTGTTTGTTTGTTTTGTTGTTGTTGTTGTTATTGTTTGAGACATGGTCTCCCTTTAGTCCCAGCTGGCCCGGAGCTTGCTATGTAGACCAGGCTGGCCTTGACTCAAAGAGATCTGCCTGCCTCTGCCTCCCAAGTGCTGGGATTAAAGGCATGTGCCACCACACCCTGGCTACAGCGTAGTTTTTAATGGCTTCCTAGCACCCATCCCTGGGGTGAGCTGTAATTAGCGTGGCCATACCCTGTCATCCACAGGATGCTGGCTCCTGCTCTCTGGCTGCTAAACCACACTGTTAAACATCCTCATCTACCCAAACCTTTGAGCAGATCCATGACCACTGCACCTAGTCTGAGGGTGTACACCTAGTCTGAGGGCGTGTACCTAGTCTGAGGGTGTGCACCTAGTCTGAGGGTGTGCACCTAGTCTGAGGGCATGCATCTAGTCTGAAGGCGTGCACCTAGTCTGAGGGTATGCACCTAGTCTAAGGGTGTGCACTTCTGAAAAGTTGTCACAATAGGCTGCCACACTGCCCTCTGGGAGCCTCTTCTATCCTCACGGCATGCGCCACCCCCCCTCCCCCATCTTCCACTGCAGGGAACTGTCATTCTTCTGACTCTTGCCCAAATAAACATGAAGGAAAACAACGTGAGGGAAGGTGATAGTTGTTACTGGAAACTTGGCTACTTCAGTGGTTTTTGTAAGATTGAAGGGAAACTGAGACCCACTCATCATAGTCAGTGTTCAGTAAGAGTGAAATTATTTTGTTTTACTTGGTAGACATCAAAGGTTTTCTTTCCCCATGAAATGCCAAGGTAATAAACATAAGGTAACAAATAATCATCAAGGGGTGGGGATGTAGCTCAATGGTAGAGTCCTTGCCCAGCAAGACACCAGGTCCAGTCCCTAGTACCACTGAGAGGTACTTACTCTGCAGGCAGTCAGTTGCTGTATTTTTGTGTGCTTTTAAGTATGTGGTACTCATGGGCTCAACATCCACAAGGTGAGAGGCTGAATGCTGAAGTCTTCTCCTTCCTGACTTCGCATCCTTCTTAGAGATGACCAGGCCTCCAAATTCCTTCTGTGTCCCAGAATTACTTAGTGTATAGGCAGGCCAGCAGGCTCATCTGCCCTCTGGGTCTCATGCTCTGTACACACCATGCATCTCTGTTCACCTGAGCTTTGTGAAGACAAGTCTTCATGTTTGAAGAGTTCCTGTGATGGATGTTTACATGGACTCCAGTCTCTTGCCATGAATAACCTTAGCATGTGCAGCAGAGAATAAACTGAGATGTTGTGAGACTTTTTGTTTTTCTGAGATAGGGTCTCACTGGATAGCCCAGGCTGGCCTTGATCTCAGAGATGCCCATGCCTCAGCCTCCTGAGTGCTTGGATCACAGTTATATGCCACCATACCCAGTCTTGGAATTGTGGGTTTGAGGGGACTCTTTGCCTAGTTGTCTGGGCCTGTTTACACTCTGCCAGAGCCAGGCAGGGTAAGATAAGCTGCTGTAGGTACCAGGCTGCATGCAGGGGCTGGTGCTGAGGAGCAGCCCTCACATGGCCCTGTTGGGAATGTTGCCTTAGCAAACACTGGTGGAATGGACAGTGTCATTCAGTGCTTTGAGGAGCCATGCAGAGTAACAGGCACCATGAACTGGGTTCTAGCCTTCCCTCCAGAAAGCTGGAACTGCCAGCTCGTTCCGCCTCACCTGGCCCAGCTCTCCTGCTCTAGGGAGCAGAACCCACCTATTCTCCAGCAGATCTTCTTGGGCCCCTGGGAGCATGAGGCAGGCAGGCCTTAGGGAGCCAGGCACCCAGAGGGCAGTTGGTGACAATACATGCCTAACGTCTCATGGCCTCTAACCATGGGAACAACCTGGGTTGAGTTGTTCCAACTCGGGGCTGAAGGGTCAGCATCTCCTTATCTTGGTCACCCGCTTCCTTCCTGTGGCTCAGGGTGTTTTCTGCAGGTGATGCCTGTGCTGGGAGCGCTGTGGAAGGAGAGGGAGGCAGGTAAAGGACATCTAGCTTTCGCTCTTCAGGATCTTAGTACACAGCCAAGGCTGGCCTGGATCTTATTTATACTCTAGAGTAGCCTGGAACTCACCATCCTCCTGCCTCTGCCTCCAGAATGCTGTGATCACAGGTGTTTGAAGGGTTGCTTTATCCATTCTTGTGACTGACTATCCCCCATGCCCAGCTGAGTTTTTCTTTTTTACTCTAGGAGCAGTAGGGCATAGGTGGGACCTTGGGGAATAGCCCTCTACTTAGCCACTTCTTGCTGAAGCCTTTCCTAAGGCTTGGGGCAGTAGCTGGGGGGTTGTTCCCACAGTTCCCTGGAGCTGTGGTCATCTCTTTGCAGAGCCTGACAGGTCACACATCCCCCGTGGAGAGTGTCCGCCTCAACACCCCAGAGGAGCTCATCGTAGCCGGCTCCCAGTCGGGCTCTATCCGCGTCTGGGACCTGGAAGCTGCCAAAAGTAGGCCTCCCCACTTGCTATCCCTGTGTGTGTGTGTGTGTGTGTGTGTGTGTGTGTGTGTGTGTGTGTGTGTCTGTCTGTCTGTCTGTCTGTCTGTCTGTCTCTGGGCTGCATTTCAGCATCCGAGCATTCGACCACCACTTGCAGGAAGTCTTTGCTCCCAGAGCACTGACTAGAGGGGCGGCACGGTGTGGTTCCATTAGCTCAGCAATGGCAGGTGTTACCATCCCTTAAATGCTGGCACTAGGGAAGCACATGTGCAATGTCTGCATGAATTATGGGGATGTGTGCATGCACATATGTGTGTATTCAGAACCTGGAAGAAGGCCCCGTGGAGCCTGTGGGTAAGTGGGTGGCCGTGTGGGAAGGTCAGTCAGCAGAACGGAGGAGCATGCCCCAACTCGGGGTGGACATGGGATATGGACCTTCTGTTTGCTTGTGTTCTCTTTGTCTTCATTTAGTTTTCACACTGCCAGGAGTAGCACACCTGCCCAGCGCCGGCAATTCCAGCATGAACCATGTTGGAGAGAAGGAGCCTTTGCCCCTCCCTCCTGTGCTTTGAGAGCCCGTTTCTGTCCCTCCCCTGTCTCTGTCCCTTCTCCATCCTTTCCATTTTCCTAAACACCTAACATTACACTTACTTTTCTCTTTAAAAAACAAAACAACAACGACAGAAAAGGTTGGCCTTGTGTGGTACCCACCTTTATCCCATCATTCAGGAAGCTGAGGCAGGAGAATTGCTGCTGAGTAGAAGGCCAGCCTAGGCTATGGTGTAAGCCTCCACCTCAAAACCAAAAACAGAGCCCCACCCCCAATAGAAAAATGGTGCACATGGAGCACTGCTCTCTGCTGTGGGAGGCAGGATGTGGATCTCTGCAGCCAGCCCAGCCCTGGCCCCACTGCCCACATTTCTCTTCCTGTTCTTCCGTTGTCACCATGTACATGGTCATGTTGTATTGTAAGGACCCCCTTTTTGTTTCTTTTTGTAGCTTGATTTTTCCCTGGAGTGAATCATTGTCCATTTCCCATCTGCATTTTTGACATCCCTGTCACCACTCACCAATCACAAGAGCTCTACAAGAGAAGCTGCCCCCCCCCCCCCCCCCCCCCCAATAATCCAGCTCTCTCTTCTCAGAGCTCTGGGGCTGCAGGCCACCAGTTACCCTGGCCTCCTTGTCTCCGTCTCTGCTCTCCTGGGCCTCTTTCTTAGTTTTTTCTCATGTTGGAGCCCATTCTTCATAGCCTAAGAAAGGACGAAAGGATCTGGGTGTAGTGTCACAGGCCTGGAGTCCCAACTAAGGCAGGAAGATCACAAGCTCAAGCCCAGCCTGTTTCAAAGCCAAAGGCCTGGGGTCATAGATCAGTGGTAGAGTCCTTGACATCTGTGATTTTGACGGTATGACGCACAGCCACTCAGCTTACAAAGTTGTGATTTTGACGGTGTGACGCACAGCCACTCAGCTCACAGAGTTGTGATTTTGACAGTGTGACGCACAGCCACTCAGCCTACAAAGTTGCTGTGGAAGCCCGTGCTCTTCTAGGGCCTTCCCTCTCCCTCCTGTAGCTTATAGGATGTCCCAGCCTTGAGCCCTGGGTTGCAAACACACAGAGTCCTGTCCTCTGTGGATGCCACCATGACTTATCTGTGGCAGTGTGGCTCAGTGTTGCCAGCCTCACAAATTTGTTGGAAGAATCTGGAAGTTGATGGACCCCTCAGCTTTGCAGCGTGGACAGCTGACTCAGCATATTTTGGTGAACGTGGCATAGGCTAGCCACAGGAGGTCCAGGGAGAGCCCCTTTGCGTCTGCTGGCCAGGAGGCCACCTCCTGCAGTGCACGGGTACAGGTTTGTCCCAGCCTGCCTTTTCCAGAGAGCTCCCTGAGCTTGGCCTGGCCTAAAGGGACTCCTGGCACCAGCTCTGGGTGGGATAGTAACCTTCAGCCACACACAGAGTAGTAAGCCTTATTTCATTCCACAACTGGTGTTTTTGTGTGGATGGTCCTAGAAAAGATGTCAGCCTTGGTCTGCTGAAGAACACAGAGCCATAAGACCTCTTTGATAACAAACAGGGCTGATTGCCCTGTGTCTCTGCAGTCAGGCACAAGCAGGACCCAGGGCATGCTGTACTCAGGATTGCTGGACATGAGCTGCAAGGAGGAGCACTCCAGGATGGTGGGCTCTGACTGAGAAGGCAGTCCTTCCCCAGGAAGCCTTTCCCCAGACTGAATCCCAGTGGATCCCACCACCCTCACGACTCAGTGAAGAGCAGAAGGGCCAGCGTGGAAGCTACAGGACTTCAGTCCATCCTAGGTCTCCTTGGCTGCAGCCCTCTGCCTGGGAACTGAGGGTGATTCCTGTATGGCAGGGTGGGAATGGATGGTGAAGTCTGGCTGACAGGGCCTCCCAGTATGACAGATGTGCAGACTGAGGCCAGCAAGGGTGTTGGGCTTAGTGCAAAGCCTGAGGCTGCAGATGGCAGAACCTGGAATTTGAACCCTCATGTCAGTGCTCTGCATCTCCTGCCTCACACTGGGGTTGTCAGGCTTGACCTCTGCTAGGACTTCAGGTCAGAGCATGAGTGACAGCATGAGAGGCTAGGGTAGAGGGACTTCTGAGAGCCACAGACAGTACAGGAAGATGTGGCCAGAGGCTAGGAAGCTGTTCTGCTGGGAGGGCTTGGAGGTCCCCACATGTGCAGGCAGGCCCAAGTCCCCTCCACTCTACAGTCCCTGGAGCCTGTGACGGAGGCCATGTATCCTCTGGGAAAGACATGCAAGGGCAGAAGTTGTGGTAGAAGAATGTGGTTCTGCCCACTTTCTACAGAGCAGCCGGAGGGTGAGGGTGCTCAGCCCAGCAGATCCCACAGGAAGGCTCCCCACGTCAAGAAGCCAGCACATCCCACAGGAAGGCTCCCCACATCAAGAAGCCAGCCCATGTGGAGTGGGCCCTGCCACAGCCTCTCATGTCTCAGGACTCCCCTTGCAGTGGCAGCACAGTGAAATCTGGCTGGGTCACACGTGACCTAGGCTTCCTGGGCCAGAGGCCCTGCCTGGTCCTAGCAGCACAGGACAGCTGTGGAGCGGGGAGGGCGGGGGGCTCAGTGTGAAGTGCAGCTGGGTTGGATGTCCACTCTACAGATGAGGCAGGTGCCTTGGTGACTTCCTCAGGCATGGTAAGGAGGCCTAGTCCCAGTCTCAGTGCTTGTCAGAGACCAGGCACTGGGGCCGGATGACAGCGGACCTGGCCTCGGGACTGACACTACAGAAGCTCCCTTTATGCTGCTCTTGCCTGGGCCTCACTTGGACCAATAGCTCTGACTCTGATTCATTCCTGAGCCCCGGGCAGAGCTCAAGAGGCAGCAACTGGTCTAACTTTTGTCCTGGCCCCTGCTGTTCAGCCTCAGGCATGGTGCCTCACTCTCTGAACCATCTACCCCGCTCCTGGCATGGTCAGAGTGACTCTGATCTCATGTGTGGAGTCAGCCTGCTGAACACCAGAAGCCCCTAGCTGATGTGCAGTGATGAGGGAGGCACCCAGATGGCTGGAGCTCTGGGTGGTACATCCTCATTAGACACATGATTGAGGCCCGCCTGACCAGGAGGACCGAAGGCCCAGGAGACAAACTGAAGGAAATGCAGGCAGGCCCTCTCCGGGAAGAACCTAGAAAGGAAATGATTGAAACTGCATTTGTTGAGCTCTTGGCATGTGACAGGACTACTCCAGTCACTTGCTGTTTAGTTCTCATTGTAACCAACCTGAGAGAGAGGAGAAGTGATTGCCTGGGGTCACACAACATTTGAGAAGTAGAACCAGGACTGCTCCTAGTTTGTATGGCTCCCAAACCACAGCCTGATGGGGATGGGTAAAGAGTGTTCATTCAGGTCGGGCATGGTGGTGCACGCCTTTAATCCCAGCACTCGGGAGGCAGAGGCAGGAGAATCTCTGTGAGTTCAAAGCTAGCCTGGTCTACATAGCAAGTTCCAGGCCAGCTCAAATACAGGGAGACCCTGTCTCAAGAAGACCAAAAAAAAAAAAAAAAGTTAATTTAGTTCATCTGTGCTTGGGTCTTTATGTTCCTGTCCTTAATGTGTTGCATCTAGAGTCTTGCACCTCTCACAACAGAGATCACTACCTCATTAGAATGCCCTGTTGTTTTTTGTTTGTTTTGTTTTGTTTTAAAAGGCAAAAGGGTTTATTTGGTTCACAGTTCTAGAGCTTCATAATGGCAGGAAAGGATACAGTACAGTAAGGCTCCAACTCCACAGAAACTGTAACCTTGCCATACTGTACCACCAAATGTTGAGACATATGAGCCTGTTGTGATAACTCACATTCAAGCCTCTACTCACATCTTTCATACATCTTAGACAACATAGTTGATGATATCTTTCAATTGTTTCAAATTTTTTCTTAATTTTTTTATTGAGCTTTTGTGCATTTCATACAACCATTCCCAGTCAAATTTAGACCCGTTTCTCCATGCATGCCCCCCCCCACCAGAGCTCACACATTCTGCTGTACACATTAAGTCCTGACTTGCATCTTTTTCTTAGTCTTTTTTTAACTTTTTGATATAGAAGTTTATTGTTTTGGTCAGTTCTTTGAACAAGTCTTTTGTTGTTGTTCCCTTTCATTTTATATCACTCCAAAATATGCATATATATATATATATATATACACACACATACATACATATATATGTACACATACACACACACACACACTCTGCACATATACCAAAATGACAAAATCTGAAAATAAACTATAGGTTAATTCTAAAACACGTTTGGGATTCACATTTTAACAGTAATGTTGCATGCAGGTAAAAAAAAACAACAACTTTACATTCCTAAGTTACATAGCAAGTTGATGTATGTTTTAATGTACTTTTTTTGGTTTGTTTGTTTGTGTGTGTGTGTGTGTGTGTTTATTTTTTTGAGTCAGGGTCTCCCTGTAGCCCCAGCTGTCCTGGAACTCACTATATGGACCAAGCTGGCCTTGAACTCACAGAGATGTGCCTGCTTTTGCCTCCTGAGTACTGGGATTAAAGGCATGTACTACCATACCCAGCTGTTTTAATGTACTTTTAAAGAAGAGACATTCTCATAAATCTTAGAACTTAGGAAAATAGAGACATAATCTTCAAGTTATAGCTATAGTAGTATCAGTCCCTATGGTATTATTTTTACTAAAAAAATTACCCATCTTGACTTACATATAAGGATTTGGCGCTAGGATTCACAAATGAGGGACAGCATACATCGTTCTGAGACTGTGTTACTTCACTTAGCATAACAGCTTCTAGTTCCATCCATTTACCTGAAAATTTCATGATGTCATCTTTCTTTACTACTGCATAGTACTCCATTGTATAGATGTACCACATTGTCATTATCCACTCATCAGTTGAGGGACACTTGGGCTGCTTCCAGCTTTTTACTATTGTGAAAAGAGCTGCAGTAAACATGGTTGTGCACATATCTCTGCAGCAGGATGAATCTTTTGGGTATATACCCAGGAGTGATATGACGGGGTCAAGTGGTAGGTTCATTTTTTTAAATATTGTATTATTTTTTAAAATAGTCAAGTTTACTATTGTTTTTTTAAAAGACACCATATAAGGGGCTGGAGAGATAGCCTAGCGGTTAAGAGCACCGACGCTCTTGCAGAGGACCCGGGTTCGATCCCCAGCACCCACATGGCGGCTAAAACCGTCTGTAACTCCAATTCCAGGAGAACTCCAGTTCCAGGGGAATCCGAGACCCTCTTCTGACCTCCGCGGCATTGCACGACATGGGTGCACAGACCTGCATGCAGACACTACATTCATACACATACAAAAATAAATAAATAATAATAAAAAAAAAAAAAAAAAAAAAAAAAAAAAAAAAAAAAAAAAAAAAAAAAAAAAAAAAAAAAAAAAAAAAAAAAAAAAAAGACACCATATAAAAGTGCTACTAGTGGTGGAATATCAGCTATCCAGGCAGAATTCTGCAGCCATTGTTAGAGCATAGACAAGGCCTTGGTCTTTACCATCCAAAGGTGAATCCATCCTGGGTAATAAGCAGAGCACAGAAGAAGCCCAACACTTCTGCAATCCCAAGAAAAAGCCACTTCATGCAGAAAAGAGGTCAGGACTCAAAGCCAGCAGGCTGCATTCTCAACAGTTTTCTTGAAGCAGAAGTATAGTTATTGTTTGAAAAGTCAGTCTCATCTTGGATTTTTAATTTCAGTAAGAAATTCTGAAAATGTGTCAACCTTGCTCAAGTGAGGGTCTGACTTCCTGTGTCTAAGGGAACAGACAAGGAGGGCTGAGTGTATGGAAGCAAAGACAGCCATGTCTCTGTGAGAAGCTGCCTGCCAGAGTGGGGGGGGGACAAGCACTTCATTCCTCAGTCTGCCCTTGAGGTTCTGCACTTTAACCTCACTGCCCATGGCTGAAATTCACATTTTGCATCTTGAAGCAGGGGTGTGATAAAGACAAAGCATCATCACGGATCAGATCTGGAATTGCAACATGAGAGACCTGAGGGCTTTAGAGAGAGAAATGAACACACAAAAACGATAGAGGGGGAAAAAAATACAAACCAGCAGCTGCTTCTCATCAGGAAACAGTCCAAGCACAGGCAGTGAAGAGGCTGGCTTAACCAAAGCTCCTAGAGTTGCCTGCTTGACCAAAGCAATTCTAAAAGGCTTCTGAGGTGTCCCTGAGATCCACGTGCTTATAAGCCATTTCAGGAGGAAGGCTGGTTTTTGCCAGATCCAGCAGCTGTGAGGTCCTGTGTAAAATTTCACCTCCAGCTCCCACATGCTACCTGGATGGGATTGTCTGAAAGACCTGTCAGCTCCACCGCCTGCAAGCAGGGTGCAGGGCTGCAGGCCTGAGCCACCCCCACCCCCATCACATACTTTGCTTTAATCCCAGTTCTCAGGAGGAGACAGGCAGACCCCTGTGAGATAGAGGCTAGCCTGGTCTACATGAGTTCCAGGCCAGATGGAACTACAGGGAGACCCAGGGAGTAGGCAGGGCTGGCCTCATGGCATGTTCCAAGAAGGTCCCGCTCTGTTCCGTGAGAGGACAAGGACTCCTCAGCCACAGCCATGCTATGCTGCCAAAATATTGTATTATTTTTATTTTATGTGTATGAGCCTTTTGCCTGCATGTAAGTGCAAGCCACACCCATGTTGTGCAGTGCCTGCAGAGGTCAGAAGAGGGCATTTGATCCCCTGGAACTAAAGTTAAGGATGATTGTTAGCTGCCGTGTGGGTGCTGGGATCCAAACCTGTGTCCTCTGCAAGAGCAACCAGTGCTTTTAACTGCTGAGCCATCTCTCCAGCTCCTAGAACACCCTTTTAAACTTTGGTGAAACCTAAGGAGTCCATGGCTGGACTCCTCTATCCCTTGGCCTATCACTCATGGGCTAATGGACTTCATTCAGACACCGCAAGTATAAGTCTTTCAAAAAGCAAGACTGGAGACAGACTTGTACTTGTGGTTTTCTGAGACAGTGACACAGGTTTGCTCCCAGGCCTGTCAAACCTTAAAGGACAGAATGTGTCACCACAGCTACAGTAGAGGATCAGTCTGGTCTGACTGCCTCTCCCCTGAACCCTCCACTTGCCCTTGAGGTCCCCTGCCTAGGTGCCACTTCACTGGGCACGCGAGCCCCATTGTGTTCTCCCTTGTACATGACTTCCTCCTGACGGTGTCCCTTGTCCTCCTAGACTCTTGAGCTCCTCCACACACACTTGCAGCCACTCCTGCCCTTTCCTTGGCACTGACCTACGGGTTATTTCCCCCTCTACGTAGCCCTGTGGCCACATTGTCTGGGGCAAGCACTGGTTGGCTGCCTCTGCTGCTTCCAGCTATGGTGTGCACAAGCCATAGGGGTGACTTGTATTTTCTGGGGACTTGAGTGGTGACAACAATGGCTGTACAGCTCATTGTTGGGGTAGCAGGGCTCTGGTAGCTCCCCCCTATTCTCACATCAGTGTCCTGCGTTCTCTGCCAAAGAACATTCTCGGACGGCCTGGCAGCCTTCCTGTGTTGACCACTCACTTTTCACACCATCACCTCTGCTTTCTTTTGCCTGGTTAGTTCTCCGCACACTCATGGGACACAAAGCCAACATCTGCAGCCTGGATTTCCACCCCTATGGTGAATTTGTGGCCTCAGGTTCCCAGGACACAAACATCAAGGTGAGGCACCACTCGGCCACTCATCTCCCGCTGCACTCTCTCTGCCTGTGTCGGGGGAAGAGCCTTCCTCCCCATCCTCCTCGGGATGGTGGCCAGAGGGCTCTATCTATCCACTTTAATTTAGGATGCCCTACTGGGGCAAACCTTCCAGCCTCTCTCCTCGAAACTGTCATGACTAGAGGTGTCTGAGTTCCTTCTGCCCATGGCTGCATACTGCCATCAGGCCCAGTCTCCAGGACTGTCATCACCTCTCCTGACACCCTCTGCCTCTCTCCCCACAGCTCTGGGACATCAGGAGGAAAGGCTGTGTCTTCCGGTACAGGGTAAGGATGACCTCATGACTGCCATGTGGTACCAAGTACAGCATGGGCCCACATCACAGTGGGGCTGGGGGACTACAGTCCATCATGGGTGAGAACATGGACCGTGGACCTGGAGTAACTTGAGCGTCATGTGTGGTCTACCCCTGGCTTTCTACTAATCCCTAGAGCCATTTATCAAACTGCTCCATGCTCTGCTTTTGCAGACAGGTAGCTGGTGTCCCTGGGTGACGGGACTATCTGTTCATGAGTGTATGGCAGCACTGTGACTAACAAAGAGTCACTCTCAAGAGTTTTTGGAAGAGGGCACTTAACTCTAGAGAGACCAAAACCACTTTCCCAATGACAGACTGCACAGTCTTGATTTCATGGAGACCTGAGAGTCTGTGGCCACACATGGAGAAATGTCCCTGATCATGTGGCCATCTGTCATCTCTCTGGTCCCAGGAAGGCCCTTTGTGTTAGGGAAGGTTGAGGGTCTGGGGAGATGCTGTGAGGCCAGGCCCCTCCAGGGGACTTGGTATTCTGCCTTCTCCAGGGGCACAGCCAGGCTGTGCGGTGTCTCCGGTTCAGTCCTGATGGGAAGTGGCTTGCGTCAGCTGCAGACGACCACACGGTGAAGGTAACTCCAGCATGCGGCTGGGCCGGGGTCTGCTGATCACACCCAGGTTGCATTGTCGCCTCCCTGCTGACTAGGCTTGTGGTCCAGAGTGGAGAGGTTGCTCGGGCACATAGCCAGGCCCCCAGCCTGACCCTTAACCCCCTCCTACCCTTCCCAGCTCTGGGATCTGACTGCGGGCAAGATGATGTCTGAGTTCCCTGGTCACACTGGGCCCGTCAACGTGGTGGAGTTTCACCCCAACGAGTACCTCTTAGCTTCTGGCAGCTCTGACAGGTGAGAAGGAATAAGGCACATTGCCTGAATGCACTAGCTTCTGTACTGTCACATGGCTGAGGAGCCTGTGTCGACTAAATTTAAGCCAGGTTCCTGGTCCCCTGGCTGGTGTCCTGGGCCTGTCCTTTCCGGACCTGTCAGGATCCAAGCCCTCGGTGGGGGCACAATGCACAGCCCCCTGGCTGTTGGGGCCAACCCTGAAGCAGGGTCGTCAGGTACAGCCAAGGCATGTTTAACTCCCTCTCCACACGCGCAGAGTCAGTCCCTCCCCCAGACATTGCTTCTAGTGGCCCTGGGGAGGGGCTTAGGAGCGGCCAGGGCCAACATTGGGACTGTCCTCCTGTGGCTACTTTGCAGAACAATCCGATTCTGGGACCTGGAGAAGTTCCAGGTGGTGAGCTGCATTGAAGGGGAGCCAGGGCCTGTCAGGTACGCAGAACACATGGACTCTGTATTTCCACTGGGCGGTGGATGTGGGTGTGCATGGCCTTTCCTAACTCTGCTTCTGCTTCCTTTCTATCCTGGGGTCACCTGCTTTCTTGAGGTGGGGTACTGGCTAGGTGAGCCAAGACCCACAGCCAACTCTCACCTGGCCCAGGAGCGTCCTCTTCAACCCTGATGGCTGCTGCCTGTACAGCGGCTGCCAGGATTCACTTCGTGTCTATGGCTGGGAGCCTGAGCGCTGCTTTGACGTGGTCCTTGTCAACTGGGGCAAGGTGGCTGATCTGGCCATCTGCAATGACCAGCTGGTGAGGCCTGAGTCACCACTACCCACCCTTCCCCTTAAACTCCAACCCACTGGGCCTGCTGGGGTCTTGCCCTCCCACCCCCACCCGAGCTCTGCTGGTTTTTCCAGATAGGCGTGGCCTTCTCCCAGAGCAATGTCTCCTCTTACGTGGTGGACCTGACTCGAGTCACCAGGACAGGTACAGTGGCCCAGGATCCCGTGCAGGACAGCCAGCCTCTGACACAGCAGCCCCCCAACCCTGGTGTTTCCCTTCGGCGCATCTATGAGCGGCCTAGCACAACATGCAGCAAGCCTCAGAGGTGGGTGCGTGCAGCCCTGGCAGTGTGGTGGGCTTGTCCCAGGAAGTTTCCTGGGCACCCACCTCCAGGCTTCACTGAGACCCTGGCCTACTCTGTTTGGCCCTGCACCCCCAGGGTAAAGCACAACTCTGAGAGTGAACGGCGCAGCCCTAGCAGCGAGGATGACCGAGATGAGCGGGAGTCCAGGGCTGAGATCCAAAATGCTGAGGACTACAATGAGATCTTCCAGCCCAAGAACAGCATCAGTGAGCCTACCCTGTGCCCCACCCTGCAGCCCAGCCCCTCTGCCAGAGATGAAGGCCTTCCTGTGGCTCTGTCCACCCCAGTCTACCTGCTCTGCATGCTCTCTGCCCTTGACATCTGGGTATTGCTGAGCTGGGCTCCCAGAGGACTGAGAGCAGGAACTGGGCACTCCCAGCAGAGATCCGGTAGCCACTCAGTTGCCCTGGACCCCGCCCCCCCTGCACTGAGCAAGGGGAGAGCCTATAGTGCAAGTGGGTTTATGAGGCCACACATCCTGACTGAGCCTCGGCCTAGGCTCATGCCCAGAGAGTTTACAGGGAACCCAAGTGTCAGCCCTCTTTGCCTTGGCAGGTCGGACACCACCCCGGAGAAGTGAGCCCTTCCCAGCACCCCCAGAAGACGGTGAGTGAGTGCCTGGCTTCTAAGGACCAGGTCTTAACCCATCATGGCCCGGCCCCTGGCCTCCCAGAAGTGCCTGCTCTGTGCCTGACCCTAGCAAAGCCCTGAATTCGGGCAGCATGAGCAAAGGAGCCGGTGCCCATGCCCAAGTGCTTAGAGAAAAGCAGACACCCGCAGGTGGGCCTGCCTCTGGGATGTGTGCTACTGAGGATAGGTCACTGGGTCCCCTGGAGATGGGGGCATGGGACTCTGGGAGGTTGGTGAGCAGGGGAGGGGAGAGCTGGGGTAGGGAGGAACCAATGGATCGTCAGGACCCAGGCTTAGAGCAGGAGCCAGAGAGGCAAGTTGGAGGCCAGGGCCAGAAAGCCCTGGCTGAGAGTTTAGGACTTAGGAACTGAGCACTGTAAGGGGATGGAGAAGGTGGGCACCTGCTGCTCTAGCATCGCACACACCAAAGGACAGCCCCTGCCTCAGCCGCTCCAGGACCCCACCTGCTGGTGGTCTCTGCTCTAGCTCCCTGGCTCCATCTGTCCACCTGCTCCGTCTCAATCATAGCTGTGTACCCTGCCCTCTTCTCACCAGAGCCTTCTGGTCTGACAGGCTTTTCCTTCTGCCCCTAGACACAGCCATAGCAAAGGAAGTCTCAAAGCCCAGCCTAGCCATGGATGTGCAGTTGCCGGTGCCAAATGTATGTCTGAGCAGAGAGGGCATCCTATGGGCCTGAGCCAGGGTTGGGACCTCCCTGTCAAGAGCTGAGGGAGGCCTCAGGCTGGTGCCAGCTCAGCCTCTGACCCCTGCAGCTTGAGATCCCAGCCCAGCTTCCAGTCACGACTTCCACTCCTGCACCCAAGGGTGAGCCTGCCATCATCCCTGCCACACGGAATGAGCCCATTGGGCTAAAAGCCTCCGACTTCCTGCCTGTGAGTGGGACTTGCCCAAGAAGCGGGTGGAGGACTATAAAGAGGGGTAGCGCTGCGCTGCCTGCCCGTGATAGCACCTGGGTACCTTCTAGGCTGTGAAGATCCCCCAGCAGGCGGAGCTGGTGGATGAGGATGCCATGTCACAGATACGTAAAGGCCACGATACCATGTGCGTGGTGCTCACCAGCCGCCACAAGAACCTGGACACTGTGCGTGCTGTGTGGACCACAGGCGACATCAAGGTGAGGGCTACTCCTTTTACCTGCTGCCTGAGCTTCAGGCTGAACAGAGAAGTAGCCACACAGTGAGGTCCTGGGGGTATGGCAACCCTGTGCTCACAGTGCCAAGCTTCCATCACTTGAGCACCAATTCAGGTTGGGCCTTGCCCTCCTTGTTGGTGCAGTCTGTTAACATGCCCTAACTACTGACTCCTCGTTGGTGCAGTCTGTTAACTTGCCCTAACCTTACCGGCTCCTCGTTGGTGCAGTCTGTTAACATGCCCTAACCTTACCACTCCTTGTTACCCCCTCCTTGTTGGTGCAGTCTGTTAACTTGCCCTAACCTTACCCCCTCCTTGTTGGTGCAGTCTGTTAACTTGCCCTAACCTTACCCCCTCCTTGTTGGTACAGTCTGTTAACTTGCCCTAACCTTACCACTCCTTGTTGGTGCAGTCCGTTAACTTGCCCTAACCTTACCGACTCCTCGTTGGTGCAGTCTGTTAACATGCCCTAACCTTACCACTCCTTGTTACCCCCTCCTTGTTGGTGCAGTCTGTTAACTTGCCCTAACCTTACCCACTCCTCCCTGACCCCACTGCTTATGGAGTTGTGTTGCAGACATCAGTGGACTCTGCTGTAGCAATCAACGACCTGTCCGTAGTGGTGGACCTCCTGAACATCGTCAACCAAAAAGCGTAAGTGGCCTCAGAGGGGAGGAATGGGGTGGACGGGACTGGCCTGAAGCACTGCACCCTGCCCTCCCCAGCTCCCTGTGGAAGCTGGACCTGTGCACCACAGTGCTGCCGCAGATTGAGAAGCTTCTGCAGAGCAAGTATGAAAGGTAGGGAGCCTTGCCTGCCACAGCGAGGAGGAGCTGGGGGTGCGTGCACAGGGACCCTCCTGCTTTGTCTGTGGAGGATCCTCCCCTCTAATTCTCTGTGGCTCTGGGTCCATCTATGCATGACTCCACCCATTTGGCTTCTGAAGCTATGTCCAGACTGGGTGCACCTCCTTGAAGCTGATCCTGCAGAGGTTTTTGCCCCTCATCACCGACATCTTGGCAGCCCCGCCCTCCGTAGGTGTGGACATCAGCCGGGAGGAGAGGTGAGGGGTGCAGTACTTCCTGTAGCTAGGCCTTACATGTAGATGGCTATGTCCAAACAGTCTAGAGAGACAGCACTGTCTGGGTAGTGGCTCAAGATGTGGGGTGGGCATTAGCCAGAGCCTGGGTTCCACCATGGCCTTGTTGTGTCCCTACATCCTGGCATGGATTGGGGTCCCATGCTTTTAGTAGTGGGGGCTGGAGCTCTTAGGCCTGTTGGGAGGTCACGGTCAAGTGGGGTGGCCTCTGTCCTCAAGCGCTGTTGGGAGGTCACAGTCAAGTGGGGTGGCCTCTGTCCTCAAGTGCTGCCTCTCTGCCTGCAGGCTACACAAATGCCGACTCTGCTACAAACAGCTCAAGAGCATCAGCGGCCTCGTCAAGAGCAAATCAGGCCTGAGTGGCCGCCATGGCAGTGCCTTCCGTGAGCTGCACCTACTCATGGCCAGTTTGGACTGAGCAGCTCACTGGGTGCGGGCACAGCAGCCCTCACTCCTGTTCTTGCTCGCCACCGGCCCATGAGCCTCAGCCTGGCCGCCTCCATTGCCAGCCCACTGGCCTCCTCCACAGCCGGGGACTCCACTTTTCTCCAGCAGCGGCTGCACAGCCTTGCCCAGCCCTTGCTTCTCAGGGCAGCAACTCCAGCCCTGGAGCTGCTGCTGTAATTTATCAGGCACATTTATTAAATTTCTAACCGTTCCTGACTTCCTCGTGAGGGGGACATCCTGGCTCACATGGCTCTCCCAGGCCAGCAGGGGACAACAGAGCCGGATGTGCGGCGAAGGGCTGGTCCGCGTTACTGTGGAGGGGAGGCCCAGCACTACTGCTGTCCGGGCTACACTCCTAGTTGTCCTTGGGTCCCTGTGCCGTCCGTCAGTGGGTGCTAGCCCAGCAGGATGCCAGGACCCTGGCCTCACATGTGGCCCAGCAGGATGCCAGGACCCTGGCCGCACATCAGGCCACCACTAAGCTGGTTCATATCCTGTCACCTTCCCCTCTGATGCCGTGAGGACTGGACCGGGATGGCTGCATGACCTTGGAGGGTCTAAGTGGCTTTCACTGTCCATAGGAACATCTGTGCTGGCTGACCCCAGCTGTGGTGGTATCCCTGAGGGTCTGCCCTATAGGACAGCTGTTGGTGTGCCAGCAAGGAGGGAGGAGCCTTTACAGACACTTTGCAAGGCTGGAACCAGGTACAAATTGGCACAGGTGGGGACTGAGAGCTCCACTCGTGGCCATGGTGCCAAAAACTGGGAGGGACAGCCAGCGGGGAGCACGTGCAGTGGGGCCAGGCAGCGGGGACAGCCAGCGGGGAGCACGTGCAGTGGGGCCAGGCAGCGGGGACAGCCAGCGGGGAGCACGTGCAGTGGGGCCAGGCAGCGGGGACAGCCAGGGGGGAGCACGTGCAGTGGGACCAGGCAGCGGGGAGCACGTGCAGTGGGAGTGGCTGCCCAGGTGTGGTGATGGCAGACCTAACAGGTCTTTGAAGCCCCCTGGAGGTGTAGCTTCCCATCTGTAACACAAGCGACACTGCAGTGGGATGGGACGGTTGTTACATGCACACAGTAGGTATTTCAAAAGGGAAGTTATGAACGAAATAATGTAAAAATGCTACAGGACAGTGTGTGGTCTTTAAGGCAGCTCCTAGCAGTCTCACATGGTCAGCCAGCCTTGGGAACAACAGAACACACCAGTGTCCACTTTCCATGATCATCCACAGTGGCTCCCAATACCAATGATTTCAGACTGTTTGTGTAAAAAGACTTTAATTTTAACATGTAAAAATGGCTAAGGTTCCAAAAGTTCTTAAATAGGATCTGAGGGGCAAGAACATGTGAAATCAATGGGCAGGGAGGGTGCCTGATGCCAGGCAGATGGGAAACAATGCTACCCACTGGCTGCTGCCAGCCATAAATACAGCCCAACCCCTGACGGAGTGGCTCCTATATACACCTAGGAACACTATGTACACATCCAGCTGAGGGATCTGGTCCTCAGAGGGGAACAGGCAGAGATGCCCCTGTTTCCCACAAACCCAGCTGGCTTTTGCACAGCCCTTCTATTAGGAGAGGCCGCTGGGCCCCCAGGCCAGATGAGGAGTGAGCCCGGGGAAAGGCCTACCTTCTCCACGAGGGCCTGGTTCCCATGCCCTTAGCCTACCAGGCAGAGCACCTCCTCTGCCTTCTAGCCCATGCTGTGGTGCCCAGAGCCACACAAGAGACTCGCTTCCTTCTGAACACGTTTCTCGTCTCTGAGGAGAAGCAGGAAAGCCTTCACACGGGTCTCCATCTCCTGCATTCCTGGTGGGTGCTGCAGCAGGAGCAGGGAGCCAGGCTTCAGGGCCCAGCTCCAGGCCTGGCAGCATGGCACGTCCTCATACAGGCACTGGCCTCAACTTCCCTGGAAAAGGAGAAGGGAGCTGTCAGCTTCTTGCTACAGGTGCCGTGCCCACAGCAGGTGCAAGAGCAGAAGGCCAGCAGAAGCACATAGACGACAGGCAGGGCAGGGCAGGGCAGGGCCGGCTCAGCCCTGTGCAGCTGAGCCCCAGATAGAGCCCTGCAACCCACAGCGGGCAGCAGGCAGGCAGCCCGCCCCAGGCCGCTGGCCCACACTCACCTGGACAATGTAGCCCCAGCGGTCAGACTGAAATCAAAGTGATAGGCATCTCATTGGGGGCTTGCCCACCCAGCCAGGACTCACGTCACCACCCCTTTGGACCCAATGACTGGCCAGGTCCTCAAGTAGGGGACAGGAACCCTAAATCATAGCCCTATGGTAAGGTCCCTCCTCTTCTGGTTGGGAGCATCAGGCCTGTTTTGTGGGGGAACACTACAGAAGTCTAGCTAATGTAGCTTCTAAGATTCAGTCTGGACCTGAAGTCTGGAGGCCCAGCCTCTCCAGGGGCTTGGATTTCCCACAGTACGAAAGACAGCGCCGCCTGCTCTAGCTCCTGGGTTTGGGATTGGTGTGGCCAGGGCAGGTGAGGGAGAGACAAGTTCTAAGCGTGTTTTTATGGTGCCACAGATGGAACTTGGGGATTCCCACATGCTAGGCATGTAGCTTCCCTTTTGCGGGGAATGGGATCTGAGACTGTCTCACTGTGTAACCTTCACTGGGCTGGAACTCACTGTGTAGACCAAGCTAGCCTAGAACTCATGGGGATGGATCCTCCTGCCTCTGTCTCCCAAATGCTGTGATTACAGGTATGGGCCATCGTACCTGACTTTTAAAGTTTTTATTTTGACTTATTGATCAGCCTGGCCTCTAACTGATAATCCTGCTTCAGCCTCCCAAGTAGCTGAGATTACAGGTGTGGACCTGGCTCATGGGCTTTTTCTTACTCTTAAAGGAAGGGGCAGCCTGGCACTGTGACTATCACGTGGGAAAGGCTTGCTCTCCTGGCCCAGTCCACTCCTGACAGGCTCACCTGAGGGCTGCAGCTTCCTTCGGATGGAGCCGGGCCGACTACTGGTCCCAGAACCGGGGGCGGAATGGGCTCGTGCAGCTGGCTGTGGCATCTGGCAAGCTGGCTCCCACTGTGAAGAGAAAGCAGGTGGGCTGGGGGCCAAGGCTGCCCTGGCTCTTCCCCTCCACCCACCATGGTTCCCTCCCCTCCTAAGTTTACTCATCTACAGAGAACCAATGACACTCCTGCCTTGAGAAATCACAGGACAGGAAGTAAATCCGGTCTATGTACTGAGCACCTACTGTGGCCTGCTGCTGAACCAAGAGGAAAGATGGCCCAAGGAGACATGAGGTTCTAGCTTCATCCGATTCTGTGGCAGCTTCCTCCACTACCACAGCATGCTGTCCACCCCTGCCCAGTGCCAGCCCGAGTCAGGCCCAAGTGGACCCCCACCTCCAGATGCTCCTGGCTTGACCAGGAGCCCAGCTCTGTGCGGCGGGACCCCGAACCCAATTCCACGGAGCGGACCCTCTCTGCAAACTTGAGGGAGTACAGCGTCTCACTGGTGTTCTTCTCCACTGGGGACACCTAGGGGACAGAGAGCTCAGTCCAACGCAGAGGAAGCAGTGCAGTAGCCAGAGAGCTCCCAGCATGGGGAGACCCTGAAGGGCAATGAAGGATGGAGCCCTGCACAGGGTAGGTTGGCCAGATCCATGTGGGGGCTTGTGGCAGCTGACAGTCTAGGGAGCCCCCTCCCACTGGGCTCCCCAACCCCCAAGGCCCTCACCTGCACCACCATGAGCGTTTTGCTGTCACCACTGAGTGAGTCCTGCAGCAGGTAGGTGAGCTTAGAGTTTCGGAAGGGCACATGGCCCTGACGGGAGCGCAGGGCAGCAATGACATCCCCCAGGGCAGACAGCGACCTGTTGATGTGTTGCGCCTCCCGCAGGCGGCTGCCTTCTGCCCCAGACTTGCCCACACGCTCTGAGCCAGCCAGGTCTACCAGGTTGAGCTTCCCTGTGGGTAGCGTAGGAGACAGGTCATGGCTGCCCAAGAGGTTCTTACGGGGTGCTTGGCCAGGCTGTCTGCTGTGCCCTCACCCGTGGTGCGGAGGCCCGTGCTGCAGTCCACGCCACGGACGGTCACGATGAGCAGGGCATGTGAGCGGGAGCTGTGCTCGTTCAGGTTGGTGAGCTCTGTGGTTCGGTTGGTGTAGCCAAACTCAAACACCTGTGGACAGGCTAGTTCAGGAGGGGGGTTCCCTGGGAAGGGTAATACTACCCGGTGTGTTTTATTTATAGACAAATATCCTTTTGTTTTGTTTTTCTGAGACAAGGTCTCACTATATAGCCCTGGTTGTCCTGGAACTCACAGACATCGGCCTGTCTCTGCCTCCAAGTGCTGAGATTAAAGACATGTGCTATCATGCCTGGCTATACTTAAGGTTTTTTGAGACAGGCTCTTACTATGTAGTCAGGCAGGTCTCAGACCCACAATCCTCCCTGAGACTTGGGATTGCAGGTGTGTGTTCATGCCTGCCTCATTCTGCCCACTCAGGTGGTGGCAGAGACCACGTTTGAGCCTGTTCTGTCTGGAGCGGCTCTCTCTGTGTCTGCAGCTGCTCTGTGTCTGGAGCATCTCTCCCCCCCGGCCCCCTCTCTCTCTCCTCTCTCTCTCCTCTGTCTCTCTTGTGTCTGGAGCATCTCTCTCTCTCTCCCTCTCTCTCTCTCCTGTCTCCTCTCTGTCTCTCTTGTGTCTGGAGCATCTCTCTCTCTCCTCCCCCCTCCCCTCTCCTCTCTGTCTCTCTTGTGTCTGGAGCAGCTCTCTGTCTGGAGCATCTCTCTCTCCTCCCCCCCTCTCCTCTCTCCTCTCTTTCTCTCTCTCTTGTGTCTGGAGCAGCTCTCTGTCTGGAGCATCTCTCTCTCCTCCCCCCCTCTCCTCTCTCCTCTCTTTCTCTCTCTCTTGTGTCTGGAGCAGCTCTCTGTCTGGAGCATCTCTCTCTCCTCCCCCTCTCTCTCCCTCCCCCCCTCTCCCTCTCCCCCTCCTCCTCCCTTTCCCCCTCCTCCCCCCCCCTCCTCCCCCTCCCGTCCCCCCCCATCTCCTCTTCTCTCCCCCCCCCCCGCCCCCCCTCATCCCTCTAACCCCCCCCCCCCTCTCCCTCCTCCCCCCCCCCCCCCCCTCTCTCCCTGCCTCTCTCTCCCTCCCAGCTCGCCTCCTCTCCCCCACTCCTCCTCTCCTCTTGTTCCACCTCTCTCTCGCTCGTTTTTTTTCCTCATTCCTTTTTTGCCTTCTTTCCCCTGCTCTCTCTCCCTCCTCTCCTCCTCTCCGAGTCCCCCCTCTCTCTCTCTTCTCTCTATTGATATATGGATGTCTGCAGCCCTAAACTCTCTTTTTACTCTATCCTTCTTCCCTCATCTTCTCACTGCCCCAGCTACTCTCTTCCCCCTCCCTCCCCTCTTACTCCTCCTCCCCCTCCTTCCTCTCTCCCCTCTCTCTCTTGTGTGACGGGGGCAGCCTCTCTGCCTGGGTCCCTGGAGCCATCTCCTCCTCCTCCACCTCTCCTCCCTCTCTTTCTCTTTCCTCTCCCCCTCTCTCCCCCTCTCCCCCCCCCCCTCCTCCCTGCCCCCCCCCTCAGCTTTCCAAGGACTTCCCCATCCCCTTTACCTTGTTGATGTCACCCACGCTCTGCACCTGGAACTCCGTCAGCCCCGGCACATACAGCTGCCCACTGCCATCTGGACACAATCGTATCTCCAGCTTCTCCTGAGGCTCTTTCCCCAGCAGGTCCCTTGGGGGCCGAGTACGCATTACTTCTTCCCCCCCCCCCCGGCCTCCCGTTACTGTAGCGGACCCCTAGCCTGCAGTCTCCCCCACAACCCCACTTACTTGGACCATAAGGCTAAACTGGCCTTGCCTCTTCCCCCAGTCCCTCCCAGGCACTCAGAAGGAAGGAAGACTTCCTCCAAAAGTCGTAAGGATGGCATCCCCTGCCTGAGAAGGGCTCTCCACACCCTCCCTCACCCCCACCTGGGGCAATGCAAGCCCACAGCAGAGAAAGGGGTCCTAGCTCAAGGAGGATGCACCTCCTAAATGTGGGGGAAAGCTCTTCCTAGAAGACCCCTCTGGGCCCCACACGGCTCTGCCCAGGGCCCACCTGAGGACCTCGTTGTAAATCTCGGCTGCACTGACAGTGATGTTGTATTGCCAGTCAGACGCCTTCTCCTGTACCTCTGAGAAGAGTAGCTGCAGGGCCCGTTGGTTAATGCCTGGGTTCTCGGGGGTCCCCTGAGGACAGAAGAAAAGGTCCAGTGTCCCTGCAGAGACCCAGCACCTGCTATCCCATGCCCTCCTGCTGAAGCTCCCTGTGTATACTGGGCTACTCTCAGAGACGCTCTACCAAGTGGAAACAAGTTTCCCTGCCTTTGAGGTAGCATCGCTCTGCCAGGATGGCAGGGGACTGGAAAGCAGTGGGGTGAAGGGGGACATGGGCCTACCCGTCCCTGCTGAGCACGAGTGTGGTCTACTGAGATGGTCCCTGCAAGGAGCCAGGCCCTTTACGTACTGGAGGATAGACAGAGGTGAACAGGCAAGTGCCTGGGGTGGGATGGGATATCACCTTTCAGAAGAAAGATGGAGCCCCTCTGAAGGTACCTCTCACCCCATTCCTGCATTAGGACCACCTTATAGGCCTCAATGCTGGATGCCGGCATGCTCCAAGGCCTTCCAGGTCCCTCATCTGCAGTGCTCTTCCAGATATCCCAGGGTGACTAAGGCACCCACCTCTCAACTCCCTGGGGGTTTGCTCCTGTAGGTACCCCATCCCTCACCCTGGCTTTGCTAGTCTTCGTGGCACTGGATGACACCTATGGATCTGCTGTGTCAGGTTGCCCCCTCCCCCCCAGCAAGGATTGTTCTGTCACCACAGGGTTTCCTCGGGACTCATAGGATGGACACTTGGGGGTCCTAGAAGTCACCTGAACTCTACAGAGCCCAACACAGAGCTGTATGCTCAGGAGCCACTGTGTCCATGCCAACCCCCCTTCACTCCTCCCAACCCTTCCGCCTTGCCCTGCTATCTAGTCTCCCTAGTCCCAGAACTGAGGGTGCAGGGATTGGGAGATTGGGGGGGGGGCTGCCACAGCAGGTGCCCAGTGGCCTCACCAGCAGGGCCTGATTAAGTCCTCATTCCTATACCTGCCCTAAGCAGGGGGCTTCACAGCACCTCTTAGGGAGCTGGGAAAGCTACTAAGAAAACAGTGCCCCAGTCGTTCTCCTGATGCCCACTCCTGCTGGAAGTCATGGCAAGGGACTGGCTGTAGAGGAAGATGAAGCACTGCTCTGAGAGCCGGGCTTCTACAAGTGCAAGGATGCGGCCAGACTCTCCCAAGGCCCAGGAGCTTTCTGAGAGCTGCCATCCAATTTCATTCTTCCCAGCATTCCCAGAATCCTCCAGGCCAGCCAGGCAACCATATTTCAGGAGACAGTTTGGGGAATGTGTGCAGGGAAGGTCTGGCCTGGCTTCTGACCTTGGTCAGGAATCCTCTGATGGTCTGCTCTTCTCTCAACTGCCCTCTCCAAGTCCTGTGGGCCCATGCAGCAGGCTCTTAGCCAACACAGGAATGACAGCCTCTGCTCCCAGGGTGGTTGTGAGGATATGGCAAAACATGTACCGCACAGAACCCCACACCGTGAGGAAGGCCTGGGCCCTGCCCCTCCCCTCCGGCGGGCACCCACCTCCATTGTGTACGTCTTGCCGGCACCTGTCTGACCATAGGCGAAGATGCAGACATTGAAGCCATCGATGCAAGAGGTGATGAGAGCCTGCACCTCTTGGAAGACCTGGAGCGACATGAGGTGGAGACCAAGGGGCTTCCAGTGCTGCTAACATGGGGCTCTACAGCTCCAAGTCCAGCTGCCTCCCAGCCAGGGCATCCTTCAGTGGGAACCAGCTCGTGGCACAGGGTTTGTCCCTGGACAGCAGCACGGGGCTTGGGGCCCAACTCTAGGTCACCCTCTCTCAGGGAGGGCTTGGCCAAACACAGCAAAGGCTAACCTGTGCCTGGAACATTCTCTGGCCTAGGCCCACCTGACCCCCCTGATGGGACAGAACAAGCACAAGACCAGACAGCCTGGAAGGCTGGCCCTATGTAGGAGAGGAGAGTGAAGCTGAGACCCCACAGGGCTTATGTTGCTCAGGGAGCTGGGAACAGTGGGGAGTTCTAGCAAGCCCCATGAGACTGCTACAGGAAAGGCATTCTGGGCCGAGACCAGCCTCCAGGCCCAGTCACTGGCAGGTGGGACCCTGAGGTAAGAGGAGCCATGTGGGTGGGCAGGGCCACCATCCCTTGGTAAGGTAAGCTCTGTGTGATCTCTCTACCTGAGCTTTCTGAGGCCTCCAATAGTACCTTCCTGTCTTCAGAGGGAGATGTGAGGGACCCTGGTCCACTCTGCCCTGGACTCAGTTTATTTTGGTGTTTTGTTTTGAGACAGGGTCTCCTTGCAGCCCCAGCTGGCCTAGAACTTGCTATATAGATCAGGCTGCCCTCAATCTCAGATCTGCCTGCCTCTTCTGGGATTAAAGGTATGTGCCACTATGCCTGGCCAGACTCAGCTGTTTTTGCATAGTCTTGTCTCCTGCCCTCCTCCTCTGCCCGCCCCCATCCACTGCCCCCTGCCCTGACTCCCCTTGTCCCCTCTGTCCTCTCTGCTGCTCTTCCATGTCCCTGCAAATTCCCTGTCCACAGTGCCACACTCACGTCCTGCTGTGAGGCCCATGGGGAGAAGACCTTGTCCAGCTCGAAGGACACAGGCTTGCCCTTGTGCACCAGGTGGATGATGGAGTCATCATCAGGATCAAAGGTCACAGCATTGGTTGCCTCAGGCCCTTCCCCATCCTCCTTAGTAACTGGTCGGACACGCGCAATCACGCGGATGTTTCCTAGATTGGTTGAAGGTACAGAGGTGGAGTGGTCAACAATATGCTGCCCAGCCCAGGAGTCCCCTGTCTTTTAAACAAAGTCCCCAGGGCCAGATTAGTCACTCACACTACTGTATCAGTTCATTTAGTACATTTTCTTTCTGGGCAGACAAGTTCAGGGTGAGAATTTGGCCTTGTGGGGCTCGGGGACTGCTGCCTGTCTTGGTGACACCAAAATGGACGCTTTCTCTGTGGATTTCAGTTTCTTCATCTCTTCCTCATCTACTATGTTCAAGGAGCTTGGACTCCATGAACCAAACCAAGTAGGTTTGGTTTTTGTTTTTTTTTTTTTTGGTCTTTTTGAGACAGGGTCTCCCTTTAGTCCCAGCTGGCCTGGAGATCACTATGTAGACCAGGGTAGCCTTGAACTCACAATGATCCACCTACCTCTGCCTCCTGAGTGCTGGGATTAAAGGCGGGTGCCACCACGCCTGGCCCAAGTAGTTATTCTATCATCCTAAATGGCACCAGATGGGCAAGTAAAAAGGGCAGCAGGAAGGTGACTGGCAGTATATCCAAGGGCACAGACAGTGGGGTAGCCACAGGCATGCTTCTAACCCTTTGTTGGAGTCCCTGGGTCCCTTTCCCAACTAGCAGGGCCTTTACTTCCTCTCCACCTGATAGCTTCTCCTCCAGAAGCCCCAGGGAGGGGGGCTCAGAGAACCCCTCCCAGATCTGCTGAGGGGCCAACGCAGGGCTCTCTGGATGGATGGCGATCACTAGTCCTTCTCTCTGCCCACTGTGAGCATGGCGAGGGCTGGGAGTGAGGCATGGCCTACTCTCCAATGTCTGAGCAGCATTTAGCACAGACCAGGTACTCTTAGAGCTTAGTACACAGAGGAAGCATTAACTACCATTACACAGGCAAGGAGCTCTGGAGATGATCCAGGTTCAAGTCCAAGGTGGACCATTTACTAGCTGTGATTTCTCTGGGCCCCTGAATCCTCATCTCCAGTGAGGGTGGCTCTGTGGGGACCACCATGCAGCTGAGGACACTCACCCTTCAGCCTCACCAGCTCGTTGTGGCATTTCTTGCGCAGCTGCAGCTCCCGGCGGTACTTGCGCAGCAGCTCCTGGTTGTTGCTGTTGGCCTCCTCGATGGCCTGGCTGATCTGGAGGGCATGCACACGGCCATCAGGGGCCTGCTCTGTCAGCCTCCCCTCACTGGCCACCCAGCCTGGTGGCGCTGCTGCCACCTGCCCAGGCTGAGCACCTGGCATGCATTATCAGAGCATACCAACTTTTGCTAATAACCCTCTTGGGAAGTAAAGCTAGTCTCCCCACCCCCCATTTCACAGATGAAGAATCTGACCCCAGAGAGGCTGAAAGTAAGCAGAGCCAGGCCTTGAGCACCTGGCTACAACACGACTCAGCTGCACTCAAATCTAGCCCTACCCCAAGAGCTGGGATGTGGGACAAATGGCTCCAGTTGTGAGCCTTGGTTTTCTCATTACATCATCTAACTCAGGGGAGCCTGAAGGAGGTGATGGGTAAAGGCCTCCATGTCCATTTCAGAGAGAAGAAAGCATGGGGCTGGAGAGAGGGCCTAGCGGTTAAGAGCGCCGACCGCTCTTGCAGAGGACCCGGGTTCGATCCCCAGCACCCACATGGTGGCCGAGAACCGTCTGAAACTCCAATTCCAGGAGAACTCCAGTTCCAGGGGAATCCGAGACGGTCTTCTGACCTCCGCGGCATTGCACGACACGGGTGCACAGACTTGCATGCAGACAGTACATTCATACACATACAGAAATAAATAAAATTAATAAAAAAAAAAAGAATGCAGCATGTTCCCTCTGTGGGTAAAGGAAAATATAGATACTAAGCCTCTCATGAGCCTAATGATGCCCCTAATACCCTGGGGGAAATTCCAGGATCTGCTGGGTTTGACTCTTCATCATGTCTGTGAATCACTGAACTTAATTCTTAACTTTTTAATTGATTTATTTATACTTTATGTGTGTGGGTATTGTGCCTGCATGGATATAAGTGCACCATATGCAGTGCCCACAGAGACAGAAGAGGCCGTCAGAGCCCCTGGAACTGGCTTATAGACCTTTGTTAGCCACCATGTGGGTGCTGGGAATTGTTGAACTCAGTTCTTCTCTAAGAGCAGCCAGTGCTCTTAACCACTCAGGCATCTCTCCAATCCCATTACTGACATTTTTTTTTCTGGTCTTTTTGAGAAAGGGTCTCTCTGTAGCCCCAGCTGGCCCAGAACTCACTATGTAGACCAGGCTGGCCTCAAACTCATAGAGATCCACTTGCTTCTGCCTCCTGAGTGCTGGGATTAGAGGTATGTGCCACCATGCCCAGCCCTGACAAAATTCTTTAAAAAGCTATTTTCTATTTCCAAAATGTATTTGTCTCTGCAGAGCTGTCATATAAAACTTGAGGAGCCGACAGCTATAAAAGGCTCAGCATGTGGGAGGCACATAAGAGTCTGGCTATTCTCATACTGTGTAAGGGTGGCTTTAAAAAACAAAATGAGGGGGCTGGATAGATGGCTCAGCTGTTAAGAGCACCAACTGCTCTTGCAGAGGACCCAGGTTCAATTCCCAGCACCCACATGGCGGCTAAGAACTGTCTTTAACCCCAGTTCTAGGGGAATCCAATGCCCTCTTCTGACCTCCGCAGCATTGCATGACACGGTGCACCAACCTACATGCAGACAGTACATTCATACACATAAAATAAAATTAAAATAAAATAAAGCTTAAATAAAAATGAGGACCTGGGGATGCTCAGGGTACCCAGTCACCTTCACTTAGAGCCTAGAAGGTGTGAAACCCTGGGCTCAATCCCTAGTATAGAAAGAAAAAAAAAAAAAGGAAGAAGAAACTGAAACCAAACAAATAACAGCAAGCCAGGCATGGCAGCCAAGACCTACAATTACAACACTCAGGAGGCTGAAGCAGGAGGATGTAGAGTTCACAGCCAGCCTGGCTATGTAGCAAGACCATGTCTCCAATGATAATTTTCTAAAACAACAGAGGGGGAGGGTGTTAGAGAGGTAGGTAAGCAGTCAGAGTGACTGCTGCTCCTGCAGAGGACCCGAGGCCAGTTCCCAGGACCCACATCAGGTGGCTCATGACTGCATGTAACTAACTTCAGGGGCTCCAAAACTTCTGACCTCCAGGGGTGCCAGCACTCATGTACATGCATATGCACGCTTGCACACATGCAGGAGATTAAAAATAAAAAATTTTAAGAATAGCTATAAGGATATTGCAGCATGGATGTGGGCGAGCAGCACGGGTGTCTGTCTGTGCCACGCATATTGTGTCTGTCTTTGGGGAGCCAGGCAAGAGGCTGCTATGTGGGGGCCCTGCGTGAAGGTAACTGGGTGCATGCTATTTGTATCTGTAAGCTTCTCCCTGCCCCCACCACTGGCCTTGCTCACCTCAGCCCTGACACTCCTGAGGGCCTCCTGCAGCAGCAAGGGGAAGCCTCGCACCTGCCTCTTGAGCCCATTATAGTCATTGGTGAGGGTCCGAAGTGCTGGCTGCAGCGTCAGCAAGTTGGTCCTGACACCTACGGAGCAAGGATGTGAGGTGGATGGGCTGTGAGGTGGAGGCTTGGAGTAAGGTGGGCATGCTTCGGGCTCACCTGCCAGGTTCTCGTGCACAGCCTTCATCTCCACCTGGGCGCGGGCAAAGGCCTCCTCGATGGCCCGATTCTTGTCCTCCTCCATAGACTGCATCTCCTCCAGCATCTGCCCATGTGCCCGCTCCAGCTCTGCCTCATACATGGCAATCTGGTGGCCAAGCCAGGGAAAACCTCAGTAGGGGTGTGGGAAGTGGACGAGCAGGAACAAGAACACAGGACGTGCCAACACTGGCTGGCTGGTGTGCGTGTCCTACTCTCCCCACAGGGCTATGAGCTCTGCACAGCCCCAGCCACATCCCTGTATCAGCCCCAGGCTCCCAGGAGATAGAGGAAAGCACGGGGGCCCAGAGCAGCAGCAGTGCTCGAAGCACACTGGGGCAGCCAGAGAAGCTGCTCCTGATCGTCTTCCTACGTCCCCACTGTGAAGGGGCATCTGTGACCAGAAGATATTACAGATGAAAAAAGAGGCCAAGGAAGAGAACCTTAGCCCAAGACCTGAGGGGTCCCTGCTACAGCCCTTTTGGCCTGCACACCTGAGCCCGGAGCTGTGTTGTCAGCTGATTGGAGCTCTGCAGTTGCTGCTCCATTTCTTTTAGCACCTGCCGCTGCATGGCCACCTGTTCCTGCAGATGCTGGTTCCGGGCCTGGGACTCGCTGAGGGCCTGTTTGGTCTTGGATGACTCTATTTCCACTGTCTTGATGACATACTTCAAGGAAAGGGAAGACAGCACAGGACACCCTTAGATGGCAGCTGACCCCAGGAAGAGACCCTCAGGGTCACCCCACCTGTGGCTGCTGGAAACCTCCGGAGCTGCAGTGTCACCTTTAAAGAGCTACATTCTGTTCCCAGAATGTATTTATGGCTTATAGAGCTGTCATATAAAGTTGATGAGTCCAAGGGCGACCGTTAAAGTTACCTTTACTGAATCAGATCATGGGCAGCAGGCGAGGAGGAAGCAAAACTGAACACAAGACTGGAAGGAGCCCTTCAACCACTTGCAGCTGGGATAAGACTCCTGCAAGCGCCAGCCCTCCATAGCAAGCCCTGCTCTTTCAGGGCCCCGCTCCCAGCCATCTGATTGGCAGCTCACCTTGACGGGTGGTGACTGAGCCCTCAGGCTGGCAATGGTCTCGTGGCTGTCACGAAGGCGACGGCTGAGCCGCTCTTCTTCCTGTGCCTTCTCAGCCAAGCAGTCCTTGAGGCGCAGCTCCACCTCTGCCAGCCTGTCGGTCTTTTGCTGCACCTCCAGGTTTAGTTCTGACAGCATGCCTTTGTTCTCCGCCACCTCTAGCTGCAGCTGGGACAGCTTGTCACGGAGCTGGGTGCTCTCCTACAGGGGTCAAGAGAGGCAGGGCAGGGGACAGGGTCACCTCAAGCAGCTGAGCCCACAGACCCAGGGAGGGGGCGCTGCCCTGCCAGCTCACCTGGCTGTGCTCACAGCCCACGCACGGTGGAGCCGGCTGGGCCCGCAGCTCCTGCAGCTCCACTTCACAGCGCCTCAGCTCTTGCCGCAGCCCTTCATTCTCCACCATCAGCCTGTCCCGGTGCTTCTCCAAGTCAGTGCCTCCCTGTGGAGAGCCAGGGCCCAGGGGAGGCATGGGTGAGGGCAGGCAGGGAAAAGTGAGATGAGGCTGGGAAAGCAGAGGGAAGAAGTGGGGGAGAGAGAAGGGCAGGCAGGCAAAGAAACGACGACGAATGCAGCAGCTCAGAAAGAAGTCAACAGAAAGACAGGAGGGGAAGCTGGCGAGGAAGAAGCAGGCACACTTCCTGCTGCCCCTGCCCCCTCAGTCTATTTTCCTGAGTGTGAAAGTAACACAAAGTCACACTGATGCACAGAGTTCACACTCTTATTTCATGTCAGCAAATGAGATCCAGCCCCCGTTCCCTCCTGACAAGCAGTGACAAGTCTTTGAGACAGGGCAGTGTAAGGACTCAGACAGCCCCGCCCCCCAGGTGGAAGGGCTGCCACAGCTGGGTACCCGCCCCTCTTCAGGATGGCACCGGGGGGCCTCACCAGCTCTGACCGCAGTCGCAGTCGGTTCACTTCCTGGGCCTGGCTAATGAGCTTCTCCTTCAGATTCTCCACCTGCAAACACAAAGCCAAGGGCACTGTGAGCCTAGGCCCTCACCAGCAGCCCACACCTGGGCCTCTTGCCTGGCTCCAATGATGGTCAACATGCCCCCCCCCCCAACCTCAGGGCCTCAGGTCTCCCTCTGTTCAAGCACCAGCCTGGGGCTGGGATTCTGGGTAAGAGAAAGCTAGCCCACTCCTAACAGCCTACAGTGCCCTATCCCTTCAAGACTGAGCAGCCTGGCTCTGCAGGGAGACCTGAAGAGAAGTGCTGGGGGGGAGACCTAGGCCCAGCCCCTTCTGAGGCCCTGAGGGGCTTGCTTACTAATCTGTAAACATCCTAATATTTTCTTACTTTATAAGGACTCTGAAGGAGTTGGAGAGACGGCTCAGTGGTTAAGAGCACTGACCGCAGGCTCTTGCAGAGGACCTGGGTTCGGTTCCCAGCACCACAGGCATAGCTAACAACTATCTGTAATTCCAGCTCCAGGGAAGTTGGTGCCCTCTTCTATCCTCCACAGGCCTTGCATGACATGGGTGCACTTACATACACGCAGGCAAAAGACTGATACACATGAAATAAAAAAAAATTTTCATGGTTTTGATTTTTATGTGTATCAGTATTGTGCCTGCGTGTATGTAAGTGCATCACCTGTGTGCGATGTCCCATAGAAGCCAGAAGATGGTGTCAGATCCCCTGGAACTAGAGTTACAGACTGTTATTAGCTGCCATGGGGCTCTGGGAATCACACCCAGATCCTCTGGAAACACCAAGTGTTCTTAACTGCTGAGCCGTCTCTCCATTCCTCCCCGCCCTCCCTCCCCACTAAATGTTTTTAAAGGTCTCTGAAACTGCCTGGATTACAGGGCCTACAGCCACTGGATATGTCCTTGCCCAGCCCCTAGGAGTTTCTCCCTTGAACAGCTTCTAGAGAGTCTATGAACAGTGCCTCCTGCAGCCAGGGCACACCCAGGACCTATGTGCATCCCTTCCCCCAACCTGCCTTTCAGGAGAACTCTTGAGGGGGGGGGGGGGGGCGAACATCAGCCCAGTGAAGGGGGACCCACTGCTGTGCCGGCTCAGTGCACAGAAGAGCCTTCCCTACAGCTGCCTGCCCCCTGCAGGCCACCTCCTCAAGGCCTCAGGCAGAGCCCTACCGGCCTGTCCCAGAAGCCCCTCCTTGAGGAATAAGCCAGCCAGCCAAAAACTTGACAGTAGTATTTGCCAGAGTGCATTGGGTTTCCTCTCAGAATATTCTATGATGACCCCAGACATCACAGAAGAGGTGTGGTGGGAGTCAGATGGACTCTGATGGGTTAATAAGTATAAATGTATAAAAGTGTGGCCAAAAAAGCCGAACATGGTGGCACTCAGAGAGGACTTAGTGTGCAGTGTCTCTGACAAAGATGGGTCTTTCTAGTCCTTTTTCCCAACTCTGCCTTCTTCAGGCCCACCCCTGCCCCCAGCCAGCCCCACTGAAGCACACCGACATCTTTATTTATTTATTTATTTATTTATTTTGGTCTTTTCGAGACAGGGTCTCCCTGTAGCCCCAGCTGTCCTGGAACTCACTCTGTAGACCAGGCTGGCCTTGAACTCACAAAGATCCACCTGCCTCTGCCTCCCAAGTGCTAGGATTAAAGGCGTGCGCCACCACGCCCAGCACATACATGTTACGTCGGAGAAAAATCTGTGTGCGTATAATACAAAGTGAAGGCCTACAGGTCATAAAATCTTAGTCAGCAGTCTCCACGCTTCCCAGCCAGGTCTAAGTCTGTTTCTCTTCCATTTCCTTCACCCTAAAATAAGGGGTCTATGTTCCACCTGTGGAAAGGTTGATTTCTCTCCACACTGCCTCTCCCAGCCCGGGCTACAGTGCTGACCTTGACTGTTTCCAGTGCTGGCTGCTGCTGGGTGCCCAGCCCAGCTGCAGAGAAAGTGGGGCTGGCAGTGTGTGCTGGCAGTCAGGATCCCAGGCCTGCCTAGAGTCTAGCTCCTTCTTGCACCACAATGGAAACCCTGGTGCTGCTGGCTCTGCTGGAAACAGCAACCGCACACCAGAGATGGCTGTGACAGGCAGGCTTGTTAACAGCTGGGGCAGAACCATAAAAGACCCCTTTGGTTGCAGATACCAGACCACCTCTGAGTTCACCTCAGAGGTCAACCAACCCTGCAGGGCACCCTGACAGAGGTGGCCATGGCCCCATCAGGCACAACCCTCTATACTACTCCATGGCGCCTGTGGAAAGGCTGTTTGGGGGTTGAGCAATTAGAACCTACTGCCAGGAGATGGGCCCTGTCTGCACGTGGAGGCTGCTTTGGGAGGACTTGAAGGCAACAAGCAAGTCCAGAGTCAGGGTCCAAGACAAATGGAGTGCCCAGAGAACTGGATGCAGAGAGAGCAGAGTACAGAGCCCCAGGGCCTCACAGACAGACCCCTTGCAGTTCTGCACCTCCCCACTCAGGGTCTGGCTGCATCTGTGAGCCTACAAGGGGAGGGCCACATGTGAGGCTGGGACCAGTGCGCAGCAGGGACTCAGGAGCCGTGAACCATCAGCAGAGCACCGGCAGTGTCTACACCCGAGCCAAGGAGGTGAGACACAGAAGTCCTAGGAAAGCTGAGGGGCTTCACCTGGCCTTGGGCAATACCCCAATCAGCCCAAGCTAATCAGATAGAGAAACTGAGGCACAGGGCACAGTGAGCAGGACCTGCTTGCTGACCTTGTGGACCTGACACAAACCCATATTTACCATGGCAGAAGCGGCTGGGGAGAGGCGAGGCACCTACCTGCTCTGGTCTGCTGGGGAGAGGAGAGGCGCCTACCTGCTCTGGTCTGCATCTTCTCAGCTGTCTGCTCCCAACCCTCTGATTACCTGGAACCTCCCACCATGCCTGGGGAATGTGGTCATCAGCTATCTTCTAGGGAAACAGGATTCTATCAAGGGCACTGTGGAGCCCTGCTAAGCTAGCTAGTTCCCAGAAAAGCTGGGAACCTGGGGCACTGGGGGTGGGGGAGACAGTGTCAAGGCAATGTCCCTTCCATAGCCACCAGAGCCATTTTTCCCTAGCCAATAGGCTGACCCTGGCCTGGACTGGCAAACACAGCTGTCTGTATCCAGTGCCAAGTGCTCCCCTGGGGGTCCTCTGCCACTGAGGGCAGGAATAGATTTGAGAGCAAGCTATCTCAAGCCAGCCTGCCCAGGCCTATCCAGACCTCAGTTCAACAGTCAGTGACCATGGACAAGTCCCTTTACCTCCCTGTCTGTCTTTCAGCTTCCTCATCTGCAAATGAGGAATCTGTGCGAATTGCTTGCTGAGGGCCAACACAATCTATTCTGTTACAGGTTGAATGGCCCTCACCTGGAATTCTTGGGACCACAGTTTTTTGTATTGCAAGTTTTTCAGATTTTTGGATATCTGCATATTCATAATGAGACATTTTGGGGATGGGACTGAGGTCTAAACAAAATTCATTTGTATTTCATATACATGTTAGATACAGTAGCCTAAAGCTAATTTTTCGGTATTTTAAACAATTTTAGTGTAAAAAAATAAACCGCAGAGTTAATATCAAATTTGTAGCATCATGTTCACACTCAAGGTTTTGGACTTTGGAGTATCTTGGATTTTGGATTTGCAGATTAGGAATGCCCGCTCTGGCCTAGATACAAGAGGTCTTTACAGATCCTTAAGAGTTACATTGCTAGGGCCCAGCACATAGCTGGTGCTCAATAAATACATGTTTAGAATGAATGCTGAGTGCAAGAGAGCCCCAAAGACCAGGATGGCAGTGAGGCTGACACAGAACATGTAGGTTTAGGCTGGGGTATACTGAAGAGTGCCCATGCCACTAAAGATGAGGGCTGCCATGTGGGAGCGTCAGCCTAGAGGAGCTACATCTGCCAATGTCAGAAACGAGTGAAGGCCAGGGTTGGGGACGTAGCTCGGTAGAGCGCCTACCTAGCATGCACAAGGGCTGGAAATTTAAACCTGGCAATTAACTTTAAAAATCAGGCCAAGGGCTGGAGAGATGGCTCAGCAGTTAAGAGCACTGGCTGCTCTTGCAGAAGACCCAGGTTTGGTTCCTAGACCCCACACAGTAGCTAACAACCATCTGTAACTCCAGTTCCAGGAGATCCAATACTCTCTTCTGGCAAGCACTGCATAGTACACTTAAATATATGCAGGCAAAACACTCATACACACAGAGTAAATAAATAACAAATAATAAAATATTTTTTAAAACACTCATACACATGAAAGTAAATAAATAAATAATTTTTTTAATCAGGCCATGGGGCTGGAGAGATGGCTCAACAACTAAGAGCATTGTCAGTTATTGCCAAAGACTGGGGTTGGAATTCCAGCACCCACACATCAGCTAACATCCATAACTCCAGTTCCAGGGGATCTGGTACCTTCTGTCCTCCATGGGGATTACATGACACAGGTACACTTACATACATGCAGGCAATACTCACATACACATAAAATAATAAAATATTTTTTTAGAAAATCAGGTCAGTTAGAATATTAAATTCAGCAAAGCTGCAGGATAAGAAATCAATACAAAAATCAGTTGTTTCTGTAACAATGGACTTTGAATTGTCAGTGGAATTATTATAAAATAATTCCTCTTACAATAGCATAAAAATAAAATAGGAATAAATTTAAACAAGAGGGGTTGGGAAAATGGCTCAGTGGGCAAAATGCTTGCTGCTCAAGCATGAGGACCTGAGTTCAAATCCCCATGTGAGAGCCAGGCGTGGTGGTACACATCTGTAATTCAAGACGGGCAGGTCCAAGGGGCTTACTGGCCAGCCAGGCTAGCTCCAGGTTCAGAGACAGACCCCATCTCAAAGAAATGAGGTGGAGAAGATATGAGACACTCCATGTGGATGTCTGACCTCTACACACATGTAGAGCAAAGGTGCACATGCCTACACATATGCCCACACACATGTCCAATCAAATTAACCAATAAAGTGAAAAATAAACAGTGAAAACTATAAAAGTTGCTAAAATAGATTAAAGACATCAGTAAATGAAGATACCCAGTGTTCCTGGACCAAAGATAATACAGTTTCAATAACACCCTGAACAGTTTAGAGATTCAATGCAATTCTAATCAAAACCCTAACTGTGTTTTCTGAATACACTGAAACCCATCCTCAAATCCATTGCGACTGGAACACACACACACACACAAAAAAAAAAAAGTCAAACAAGAGAAATAAAGGTAAAGTCTGTTTCTTGACTTCAGTACTTACTACAGCAACCAAAGCAGTGTGGTACTACCATAAAGAGTCAAAGACAGCCAGGCGTGGTGGCGCAGGCCTTTAAGCCCAGAGGCAGAGGCAGGCGGATCTCGGAGTTCAAGGCCAGCCTGGTCTATATGGTGAGTTCCAGAACAGCTGGGGCCACAGGGAGACCCTCAAAAGATAGTGGGAGGAGCTACAGTCACCTGTGTGCTCAAACGACTTCCACGGAGCGTGCCAAGACCAGGCAACGGTAAAGGGAGGCTTTTAACAACTGGAGCTGGAAAACTGCATCTCCACACACAGAAGAATAAAGCTGGGTCCTTACTACAGCTTCACTGTAGCTTCTACCATATAGAGTGATATACAAAAAGTATCTCAATCTAGATCAGAGGCCTAAACATAAGAAATTATTATAAAACTCCTACAAGAAAGTCTAGGAGAAAACTTCATAACTTTTGAGTTTTGTGATTTCTTCCATATGGGTCCCAAACACAAAGAAAAAATAGGTAAGTGATCTTTATAAAATTAGCTTCAATTTTTAAATATTTTTAAAGGTATTTTTATGTGTGTGACTCTTCTGCCTATGTGTCACACAATGCCTGCAGAGCACAGAAGTGGGCACTGGATCCCCTGAAACTGGAGTTACAGATAGTTGTTAGCTGCCATGTAGGTGCTGGGAATTGAACTCAAGTCCTCTCCAAGAGCAGTCAGTCTTTTTTTTTTTTTTTTTTTTTTTTGTCTTTTCTAGACAGGGTCTCCCTGTAGCCCCAGCTGTCTTGGAACTCACTCTGTAGACCAGGCTGGCCTTGAACTCACAAAGATCTGCCTGCCTCAGCCTCCCAAGTGCTAGGATTAAAGGCGTGCGCCACCACGCCTGGCTCAAGAGCAGCCAGTCTTAACTGCTGAGCATCTCTTCAGTCCCTATAAAATTTAATTTTTAAATAACAAAGAATACTATCACCAATGAAAGGTAAACCCATGAGTGGTAGAGAAATGTGCAAATTATCTGATAATGGATTAATATCCAGGATATATAAAGAACTTCTACAACTCAACAACAAAAATCAAACTACCTGGATTGAAAATGAACAAGGGCCAGGTGTGGTGGCATATACCTTTAATCCTAGCACTAGGGAGGCAGAGGCAGGCAGATCTCTGTGAGTTCAAGGCCAGCCTGGTCTACAGAGTGAGCTCCAAGCCAGGTGGGACTAAAGGGAGACCCTGTCTCAAAAATACCCAAAAAAAAAAAAAAAAACAGAATAAGGAACTTGGATATTTCTCCAAAAATATTCAACTGGCAAAATATACATGAAAAACAGTTCAACATTACTGAAAGAATTAAAGAAATGCAAACAAATCCATGAGATACCACTCCGCACCTAGTAGGAAGGCTATTATCAAAAAGGCTTAATGAGGAAACAGAGAAATTAGTGCTGTGTGCACTGCTGGTGGGCAGGTGAAATGGTGCAGCCACTGCGGAAAACAGGGAGGGGATTCCTCAATAACTCAACAACTGAGAGCTGGGCACACACCTGTAATCCAAGTCCCTCAGGAGACAGAGGCAGGAGGATTGCCATGAGTTCAAGGCTACCCTGGTCTATGGTGAATTCCACAACAGCCAGGGCTATACGGTAAGACCCTGTCTGAATAATAATAATAATAATATAAAAATAAATTGAGAGTCAGGTAAGGGAGCTCACAGCTGTAATCCCAACACACAGGATGGACTAGCCTGAGCTAATATTGAGACCCTGTCTCAAAGTGAGAGAGATACCATATGATCCAGTAATTACAGATCTGAGTATACACCCAAACAAACTGAAAGCAGGGACCTGAAGGGACAATTGTACCTGAGTGTTGACAGCAGCATAAATCATGGTACCCAGCCAGGCCCGGTGGCATGTGTGCTTTTAATTTCAGCACTTGGGAGGCAGAGACAGGTAGATTTCTAAGAGTTCAAGGCCAGCCTGGTCTATATAGTGAGTTCCAGGCCAGCTGGGACTACAGGGAGACCCTGTCTCAAAACAAACAAAAATCATGGTACCTAAAATGTGGAGTCTACCCTCTGTTAAGTTAATGAGCAAACAAAATAGCCTGGACTACACAGTGAGTTTCAGGATATCCTGGGCTAACCAAACCAACAACACAAAACAAAACAAAACAAAATTAAAAAGCACGGTGAGGCCTGGAGAGACAAAAGGCCACTGGAGCAGCTGCACCAGTGCAGAGGGAGCAAGGTACCCCACTTTACAGTTTATACCTACTTTCCTGTGGACTCTCACAATTGATGCGCCCATTAACTACAGAGCCATGTTCACTAGCCCGGCTTAGAGACTGAGAGACAGGATTCAGAGAAGAGACATTCCCTACAGCTTCAGAGCCAGGATACTCTACAGCCTCTAACCCAGGATAGACCAGGACAGACTCTACAGCCTCCCATCTAGGATAAGCTAGGACAGGTTAGAGACTCACAGCAGGGTAGCCTAAATCAGATGCTACCTCCAGGATGCCATACCCAAACCTGCCATGGTGATGAGGGCGACGCCAGGCACTCCTTGTAAGGGTTCTGTTATGTCCATTTTACAGATGAGGAAAACTTCTTGGTCTCAATAAGACCAAAAAATACAAAATAAAAATAAATAAAAATAAAGCTGACAGAAAGTTCATGAATAAAACCTGAGCAAAGATCCATTTTGAATTCCCACATCCTCTGGGGCCATGGGGTGGACTGGGGCCCCTCCCAGGGAGGCTGGAGAGCTGAGCTCAGGACCCAGAAAGGCTTTTCTGGCCACTTCACCTTTGACTTTCCCTCTTATCCAAGTGGATTTCGTCAATTAAAGGGAAAAAATGTTTCAGTTTCTGAGATGGCTCAGTGATTAACTCTTTGATTTTTTCTTTTTTGGTCTTTTGAGACAGGGTCTCCCTGTAGCCCCAGCTGTTCTGGAACTGGCTCCATAGACCAGGCTGGCCTTGAACTCACACAGATCCGCCTGCCTCTGCCTCCCAAGTGCTAGGATTAAAGGCTTGTGCCACCACGCCTGGCTAGCTCAGTGATTAACTCTTGCTGCCAAGCCTGATGATCTGAGTTTGATCACTGGGATCCACATGGTGAAATGAGGACCGACTCCTGCAAGTTATTCTCTGACCTTCACGTGTGCAATGTGCACCGTGCACAAGTACACCCTCATACAAATGTTATAATTTTTTTTTTGAGACAGGGTCTCCTGATAGCTCCAGCTGGCCTGGAACTCACTCTGTAGACCAGGCTGTCCTTGAACTCACAGAGATCCGCCTGCCTCTGCCTCCTGAGTGCTAGGATTAAAGGCATGTGCCACCATGCCCAGCTTAAGACAGTTCTTAGCTGCCATGTGGGTGCTGGGAATCGAACCTGGGTCCTCTGCAAGAGCAGTTGGTGCTCTTAACCACTAAGCCATCTTTCCAGCCCCCAAATATTTTAAAAGGGAAATATTTTAAATTTTAAACTTATTTAAAGTAATTAAAGGCTACAAATTATTATGATTTCATTGACTGGAAATGGCAGCAAGGCAGACCTATGAAAGTAGAAGGCAGACATGGTTGCTGGAGTCAGGGCTGGGGATGGCAGGGTAGATGGGGAGTGACTGCTGCCAGGTAGTATGGCATGTGCGCCCCCATCTTTTGTTTTGAGACAAGGTCTCCCTGTAGCCCCAGGGGGCCTAGAATTCTTTATGTAGACCAGGCTGGCCTCCATCTTACAGAGATCTGTCTGCCTCTGACTCCTGAGGCCTCCCAACTGCTGGGAATAAAGGCATGTGCCATCATACCCAGCTACCCCTATCTTAATACAGTTACAATCACTGAATGGAGGCACTGTGAGATATTTGAATTATATTGACAAAGTATTTTAAAAAAATACAACAGAACATGGACGCGCGCACTATAATTCCAATGGGTAGGAGGCTGAGACAGCAGGATCATGAGTTCAAGTTTAGCCTAAGCTGACTTTGTGATCCTGTCACAAAACAAAATGAAAATTGTGTTTGAAAAGTGCAGACCGTCAAGGCTGAGACCTGAGTTCAATTCCCAGGACCCACATGTAGAAAGAAAGCACCAACTCCCCTAAGTTGTCCCCTGACCTCTCAGTGTACTCCATGGCCGCACACACACTTATGCGCACAAATAATTAATAAATGTAAACTTAAAAAAGGAAAGCTAAAAAAAAAAAAAAAAGGAAAGCTCAGGCCCGGGCAGAGGCAGGTGATCTCTCTGTAAGACTGAGGCCAGCCTGGTCTACATGGTGAGTTCCAGTCCTGTGACACTCTTCTTTGAGCTTACGTGGATCCTTCAGGGCAGGCCTGGAGCAAACCCAGTCCTAGGGCAGGAAGCACCCCCAGCCTGGCTCCTCCTGAGGCTCTCAGTCCTCAGCTCGGAAAGCTCTTCCCTTTGCTCTCAGGTCAGCTCCGGCCGGCACTGCCCTCTCAGGAGGGTGACCATAGCCCTCTCACCAAACCATTCCTGCAAAGCCCTGGTCATTCTTTCTGCTTCTCATGTCTATAACAAATGTTCAGCCTCCGCCAGACCAAGCCTCTGTGGGATTGGCTTGTCTACTGGGTATCCCCAGTGCCTAGCTCAACGCCCAATTCTAGGGGCTCACAGACAGGGGAAGGGGGCATTTGGGCATGCAGGCAGGCAGGCAGGCAGGAAGAATATGTCAGGGGTTAGGCAGATGGGACCAGAGACAACAAAGCTGTGGGGTAAAGGGATAAGGGCACATGGCAGCAAGGACTCCCCAGGGAGGGCTGTCCTGCTAAGGAAGGGCAAGGGGTGGAACGGCGGCAGCAGTCTAGAAGAGCTAGGAGAGACGCTACAGACGGACAGTTTTGGAGGCTATAACTGATCGCTCTGAACTGGGGTCAAGCAGCCAATGACTGTCCTGTCCACTCATCTAGAAAGCCTCTGCTGGCTCATGAGAAAGAACATGGTGCATCTGAAAGAAAGGATGGCAACATGGGATCCTATACCCAGAGCTCAGGGATCCAGACGCCAGGCAGAGCGTGTGGGGACAGCATGGCAGATGGGGTTGGGGTGTTAGGCAAGTAGGTGAGGCTCTAGAAGTCAGGAAGACAGACACTGACCACGGGTGTTGGGTGATGAGCCACAAGAAAGGGCCAGGCTAGAGAAAGAAGGAGAGCGAGGCAGCCCTGCACATGGACAAGGACCAGTGGTCAACCCTGTGGGCTGCATAGTTACTGGGCCCAGGGTCCCCTAATGGTCCTCCTGGCCAGCCAACAAGCCAGCAAAGGAGACAAAGCTCCCAGCCAGAAACCTGCTGGTTTTGGAGGTCAGTCCCTCCCCTTCCTCCCTCTGCTTCCTATCCCCAACACCACACACACACACACACACACTCTCACACACACCACCACAGACACACAGGTACACCCCCCACACCCCCACCACAGACACAGACACATATAGACAGACACACCACACACAGGTACACCCCCACACCCCCATCACAGACAGACACATATACACAGACACACCACACACACACACACCACACACAGGTACACCCCCCACACCCCCACCACAGACACAGACACATACAGACAGACACACCACACACACACACACACACACACACACACACACACACCACACACACACACACAGATACACCCCCCACACCTCCACCACACAGACACATATAGACAGACAGACACACCACACACACACACACACACACACCCTTGTAGCCTCAGTTCTGTCCATAGAGGCTCCTGGGAGGTAACAGACTGAATGAGCCATGGACAGGGAGGTGACCTGAGCATGAGCCTGGAGACGGAAGCCCGCTGGGCTTCTTCCTTACTCACACCTACGTTACTTCCTGGGGGGCAGCGTGTAGCCCAGGGAACTAAGCAGACAGGGCAGAAGGACTGGGTGGGCCTGTTTCTTGCCAGCTCACCCTCCAGCATCTTCCCCAACCAGGAGAAGGGCACTATCTGACCTGGAGGGGGTCGTCCAGGCACCCTGACCATGTCCTTCAACATGCTCTGTGGCGGGCAGTGACCTCTGGCCATCCCTGCCTTCCCAGGTACCTGGTTCTGCAGCTGGGTGGATGTGGCTTGCTGGTCACTGTCGTGCAGAGCCAGCCTTTCCCGCAGGACCACCAGCTCTTCCTGAAGCTGGTCTTTTTCCTCCTGAAGCTGGGACATGGCCTCCACCATCCTACGCACCACGGGGGCTGGGCCTGGTGACCCTGATAGGCTGGAGCACCTGCCGATACCAAAGAGCCGCCCACCTACGAGCAAAGTAGCAGCTGATCAGCGGGGCTGGAAGTCCACCCCAAGGAGGAAGGGGCCATTGTGACAGAGTATACCATCATGGGGTGGGAAAGGGATGCAGGCGCGGGGCTAGAGTGAGGTGACAGCAACAAAGCTACTTCAGCAGGAGCTTCTGGGGGAACGGAACTGCCTGAGGCAAGACAGGAAAACAATTTTCACTGAACCCCTCAAACCCATGCTCATGTCTGAAACCCTAGTGCCTCTCAGGGACCAACCTGAGGCAATTTCCACTGAGAAAGAAAGGTGGCTCACCCAGAAATGGTTGCATTAAGCTAACTCAAACCCTCTTAAAAGCACTGCAGAGAGGAACAGGGCTTCCCAGATGTCCTGTGGGAAGCAGCCACCTGTGTCTGGAGAAGGGGTGAGGGAAGAATTCGGAAGCCCCACACCTCAGGGCACAGACAGACCAGCCCAGGGGGCAAGAGTGGCCAGGCTAGCCCCAAGGTTGACACCTGCATTGGAGGCCACACAGGGACAAAAACTGAGCCAGGTGGGGCCTCAGCCTGAGTCCCGTCTCCCATGCCTTCTACTGTTCTGTCATCAGGAGCAAGAGACAGCTGGACATGGGACAAGACATGAAGTCAAAGCCTGTGACTGCTAAGGGGCTGGGGTGCTTGTCACAGCTTGCTTCTAGAGCACCACAAAGGATCACGGGCTGTGCAATGGGGAGCTAGCAGTAGTTCAGGGGAGAGAGGGATCAGGCAGAACAGAGGGTTTTATTTGCCTCCTCCCCTCAATAGCCCAAGTGGGGCCCTCCCAAGTGTCCAGGAGGGAAAAGTGCTGTCCATGGCCTGACATTCCCTGTACCTGACCACCACTGCAGCCACCTGGGACTTCAGTGTGGAGCCCCAGGGCAGCAGAGTGATGAGAAGACAGAAGTGGTAGCTACAGCTATCTAGCTGGGGTGGCTCTGCTCTTCCAGGGTGGGGCTGGCTCCCCCTCCTTCCAGAGCCGGGGCTGGGTGATCCCTACTTGGTCAGTACCCCTGGCTGCGTACATGTGACACAGTATGAGAGTCACCCAGAGCTGGCCCAGCTCCTGTGATCTGTTCTAGAGGGAGTGAGAGCAGACGGATGCTTCCAGGCCAGCACACGGGTGCTTCCAGGCTGCCACGGGTGGCATGTGACCAACGTGGCCGCAATGGTGCAGGACAGAATGTGCTAGGCTGGGCTGAGAGCTAGTACTGCCTCCTGAGTCACATGGGAGGGACCCTGCAGGCTGTTTATGTGAAACGGGCACTGTGCCTGCCCCAAAAGCAGCCTTGGGAAGGGAGCTGGAATCCCATGGGTAACACACGTTTGAGAGACAATCACAGGCCTCAGACAGTTATCCATGCCAGGGCTCCCATCTCCAGGAAGGTCTAAGCCCCAACCTCAGCATGGTACACTGTGTGGGTGCCAGGCACAGAGAGGGACCTGGAAAGCCATGGAGAGAGGGGGAAAAAAGAATCTTGAAGAAGCTAAGGGCAGTCTGACAATGGAGGAAGGGAAGAGAGGGAAGGCTCAAGGCTGCTGTTTGAGAACAGGTCCTTTACTGAGGAGCTGCCACTTGACAGGTCAGTTTCCAGAGGCGCTGCCCAGCACAGAGCACAGGGCCCAGGGCTCAAGGGCTGTCCAGACTGTCACTGCTCAGAAAGGACCTTCCTCCTCTTGGCCCACCCCACCTAACTGGATAGATGGTGTCCTTTTCTAAAACCCAGCTGCCTACCCCTCAGTCAGACCTCAGAGCTGCCCTGCATCCAGGTGGACCCAGGTTCATACGGGTGAGCTGGCACTAGTGCAGACTTAGAGGAGGGAGCGGCTCCCTCCAACAACCCAGTTGGCAAGTTCAGACACTCAGCCGCCCTCTGGGACGGGAGGAGGGGACACTTGGAAGAGCAGGCCTTTCCTCCAGGCTCCTCCTGGCTTGGCCCTCGGGCTTCCCAGGATGCTCTTTCCCAGTGATCACCGAATGGGGATAACTGCTAAGAACCCAAAGAACTGCAAAGGGGCCTATAGAATCTTCTAGAACCAGTCAGCATTGAATGCCTTGCTAGAGAATAAATGGAGCCGCTGGCAGCCAAAGGCTTCTCTTCCCTTGGCAGAGTCAGTAGAATCAAAGCTGTGTCCTCTACACCCTGTCCTATACACCGACCAGGACACAACCAAGCCTCTGTGGAGGTGGCAGTGGCATCTAGAGTTGGTAGTGGCGTCTGGAAGGCTGCTTCTGAGCCCTGCCTCAGACAGGTGCTGGGAAAGGACAAAAGGAAGGGAAACCCAACCCCATCCACTCTGGCCAAGGCCTCTTACCACTGGGTGGGGCCTGGTGGCCTTGGGAGGAGGGGATGTCCCTGATCTAGAGGCTTCCCAGGGTCTCAAGATTATCAGGTGGCCATCCTGGCTGGGCCACCTCCAGCTGCAGGACAGAGTGCTGGACAATCAGGGGCCTCCCTCCTGCACTGGCTGAGCCAGGGTGTGTTGGGTGGTCAGCTGACTTCCTTTACCTGTTTTCTCTACATTCATGGTACCACCAGCTTCCGGGGCCTCCCGGTCCCGCCTGGGGGCTGGTGCCTGCCTCTTCAGGAGCTTGTCTTCTTTTGTCCCCTGACTCTTGCTCTCGTACCCCTTGTCCTGCAGGGCCTGCTGCCAAGACACAACCAGAATCCTTGCGTGAAGGGGGCTGTGCTGAGAAGGGAGCCCTGAGCCTGGGATGGTGAGCACTGCAGACACCTGTGGTCCCGGCTCAGCAGTCTAAGCCCCACCACGCAGGTGGGGGAAGGGCCACTGAGCCTGGGATGGTGACCACAGGCTCAGCAGTCTAAGCCCCACCACGCAGGTGGGGAAAGGGCCACGGTGTCTAGGGAAGCCATGCTCACATCCCACAGCACGATGATGGAGATTCATTCTCAGGCCTCCATACCAGCAGAGAAGGTTCTGAGTACCTATGGTCCCCCGATGATGCTCGGGCCATCCCTGCAGACTCCATGGGGCAGGAGTCCCCAGCATATGAACAACCTGCTTACTTTAAGCCCTATCACCACAGGCAACTATCCAGTCCTGCCTGACACACAGCAACCTTGGGGCAACATCCCTGTGCTGGTACCTGCTGCTACCCTGTCAAATGCCCCCTACCACTGGATGGTACCCCCAGGACTAGGAGGCTATACCTGTGCCCATCCAACAGAAGAGTGGCCACTCTGCTGCCTTCAATCTCCCTGCCCCATGAGACTATCCAGGAGCCATGGGACCTCATCTCCTGGTTAAGGGACTGAGGCCAAGGAAGCTGGGCTGGAGCAGACCAGTGGAGGAGCAAAGGGTGTTTGATCCAGAAGCACCCTCTGTAGCTCACAGAGAGACACCAGGTAAGAGCAGAAGAGCGTGGGAAGGTGTGACCCCATTTGAGGGGAATATACACGAAACGGGTGAAAAACCAACTGCAGGCCGTGGACAGGGGCC